>OX155897.1:37486258-38086258 GCA_944588485.1 Phosphuga atrata
GTTTTTATTTTTCTTAAACTTATTTTCTTAAACTAAATGCAATTCACCTTTGGATTATAGACGATTAAAACGTTTTCACGTTTTTAAAATTAATGATGTGGAGAAGTTAATTGTACCATTAATACCAGGGGAAACGATTATTCAGTATTATGTTACCAATGAAGTGTTCAGTATACTATATCAAACTCACACCAGAGCAGGCCACGGAGGAAGAACACGTATGCTTAAAGAGTTGTAAGTTAAATACAAAAATATTACATATGAAGTTGTAATGTTTGTATTTAAATTTATTCAAACAGTGTCAAATGAAACACAGTGAACCTAAGAAAGGTATTGTTATGAATTGAAATTGTCAGTTCTTCTAAGTTAAACTCATGATGCGTTGATGAACTCAAGTTGACCTGATAGATCTGCAGTCAAACAGAGATGGCGAATATAAGTTCATAATGGTGTATCAAGATCATTTAACTAAGTTTGTGCACCTACAAACTTTCAAAACCAAAAGAGCTGTATAAGTAGCGTATCACGTTCTTTCAATACCTTTAACATTTGGTGCACCAGCAATATTGCAATCAGATAATGGTAGAGAATTCAGTAATCAAATCATATCCGAAATATGCGCTATGTGGAAAGATGTTAAGATAGTTCATGGAAAGCCTCGTCACAGTCAAACAAAAGGCTCAGTTGAAAGGGCCAATCAGGATATAAGGAATAGGCTAACTGCATTGATGAACGATAACGATACAAATAAATGGTCAGATGGTTTAGCCTTTGTTCAATTTACCAAGAACACTACATACCACGGAATAGGCCAAAGTCCCTTTAAAGCCAAGTTTGGCGTTAAAGCAAAAAGAGGCATAGCATCGTCTTTTTGCCTAGCGAACAAATCGCAAGTATTGAAAGCGAAGAACAGCTTGAAATTGTTAATACTTATGAACAAAATTTAAGCGGTTGTCATACTTACCATACTTACCATATTTCAAAGAAAATTATTGAAGAGGACCTGCAAGCTACAACATCTTCAAAATCAAGTTGTTACATAAAAACACTAATTAGTTTAGTTATGAGATTTTTTATAAAAAGAGAGGCCGCAAGAAAGAATCTTCAACTGCAAGCAACAAAAATGATACGAACCCCACAAAAAACAATTTCCTCCTGCTCAAATTGGTGATACTGTACGAATCCAAGTCCCTGATGTCGACCCTTGTCGTACAGATAGTCGAAATGTGTTAGCGGTTGTTGTTGGAATAGAAGACTCAGACTTCTATAAACTGGCAGCTAATTAGAGAAGCTGGGGGGCAAGTCTATGCACGCTGTCATTACAAAAGGAAGTGTTCCACAAATAAATGCAGTTGTAAAAGCAAAGGACTCTTGTGCAATTCAAAGTGTCATAATAGTGTAAGTTGTTGCAATAAATAAGATTTGAATCACATAATAAAGTTTTTTTTTTATCTTGGTCACTCCTCTCAGAAAGAGAGACGATAAAGTTCACCCTTGTGACGTTTTATAGCGACTGAATTACGGAGAAGAAAATATAAATCTCCGACATCTTCAACATAAACCATTAGTGCATGGTGAATGTAGATATTTACTGAAAACTATTTTATTTACTCATCTGGGAAACACTATTATTGGAACGGTAACATCGTAGAGAGGATGTTTTTTGTGTTAAAACAAAATTACGATTTACTCATCGACGTTTTGTCTTTATTAATTTAGGCCTCTACAGGATGCTAGAACGGAACAATACTTGTATATTATATCAATTCTTAAATAATCTACTACTCTTACATATCGTCTGAGAACTACAAATTATTAATAACATTAAAAATTACAAATTAAAAAGTTAAAACTTAAAACCATGTTTCTTATAAAAGTGGTAGAGTCATCATTAAATGTGAGTTAGCAACCAAAATTCCTTCTAATATTTTAACATAATTTACTGAACTTTTTTGTGTAAAGGCTGCACACCTTCCTCTTGTGACAACACACACAACACAAATAATATAACTCATCAATATTACAAATTACTAACGTCTAATCAATATGTGTTTGATTAATCAGATTAGTATATATGCTGCTGAGGTCCGCTGTGTCCATCTTGTCGTTTATACAATTTTTGGTCCTTTTTATGAACCACATTTCGGAAAATAGTCGTTTTTTTAAATTTCCTTCGAAATGTAAAATGTTGGCATTTTGCAAATCAAATTTTGTGTTAGGTTTAAGGTTACAGGGTATTTGGCAAATATTCGGACATACACCAAGCGACCATGTGAATGTTGACATTCACTGGTGAAAATCGACATACTCCAATTTCCGTCTTTCACGATAACATATACATTAAAAATTTTATTTTATAACCTGTAAAAATTGGAAATCCCTGCTGGTGAATCCGACAAGCGTGTACTCATGGGATTAGTCGGCGATAAATTCTATAATTTTGTAAGCAAGCGCTAGTATTAATTTTCCAACAAAAGATAATTTAAAAAATAGTTTGTAAATCATTTTTTTATATTTTATTGGTAATGGGAAATAAAGTTCTTATATAATTTTAATAATTTATTTGCCTTACTAGTTTCGATGTGAAAACTAACATCTAAATCATAGGCTAAAAATTACAAAAATAAAATTAATTACAAATTATAATTAAAACATTAATAAGACATACCTCTAAATTGTTTCTATTAAATTAAAAATTATTTTGTTTTATGATGTTATAAAATTATTATGATGTTATAAATGAATAAATAAATTTTTTATCAAATTTGATGTTTAAATAAATAAACAAATTAACAAAAGTTAATAATTTTTATAAACAAAAATATATATATTTTGTTTGAATTGACAAATCAATTACAATATACATATATTTGACACTTTTTTGCATTTTCCTTAAAAAATTTCTTTGAATTATACACTTTACCAAATTTTATATTATTTAATAATATAAAATCTTTTATCGGTTATCATATTATTTATAATTTTAATATATATTTTAATAAGGTTATTAGTATCTTCTCTAAAGTTCCTTGTTTTGTATTTTTTGATGGCTAACATTTCACTAATATTACGTTTAAATTTATATGTTTCGAATTCAATAATTTTGTAGTTCTCAAAATCTAGACTATGTTTAAGAGTGAATTTATGTTTTGTTAAAGCTGTTTTACCAATATTTGAGATAGTGTTAGATTCACAATCATTTTTATGTTGTTGAATTCGTTTTTTTAAATATTGTCCTGTCTGTCCAATATATAATTTTGTACAATCCTTACAAGGAATACTATAAATTAATTCAGAACAATTCATTTTAGGTGTTTTATCCTTTAATTTTGTGAAGAACCTTCTGGTTGTTGAAATATTATATGTAGCTAAACTACATCCTAATTAGTTTGTAATTTTATTGATTTTTTCACTTAAATTTGGAATGTATGGGAATTTATAAAATTTGTTTAATTTATGTTGCTTGCTGCTCTCTTCTATTCTGTCATTATGTTGTATTTATATACATTCCAAATTTAAGTGAAAAAATCAATCAAATTACAAACAAATTAGGATGTTGTTTAGCTACATATAATATTTCAACAACCAGAAGGTTCTTCACAAAATTAAAGGATAAAACACCTAAAATGAACTGTTCTGAATTAATTTATAGTATTCCTTGTAAGGATTGTACAAAATTATATATTGGACAGACAGACAGACTCCGTATCTGTTACCAAAAAGGGTATTCTGGAAAGACATTTTTTAACTTCATATAACAAATGTCAAAGAGAATATCCACAAATTAGTGACTTGAAAATAAATAAAATTAGGGAACATAAGGCTCAATTAAGAGCCCAACAAAATGTTTTTAAAAAGCTCATGTTGAAATCTCGTGCAGTGCAGTGAGACTATCGCCTCATTCCAAGTTAACCATATACTAGCAACAAAATGTAAACTATTTTCTGATGGGGAATTTACAAATTAAACTTTTTAGGAAATGTCAGATTTACATTTTAATGATATTAACAATAAGACTGAAATTATTGCTTCAATTAAAGATTTACAATTGTCTTGAAATTTTGTGGTGCGGCGGACTGAGAGAATGAGTGCAAATATATGAGAGCAGTTATATATCGACATTAATAGATGTTCTTGTTTTTCCCTTCAATTTGATGAATCGATAGATGTACGTGATACAGCACAATTGCTTGTTGTTTTTCGCATGGTTTTTTAAAATTACACATCTAAAGAAAAATTGCTGGGAATTATTTCTTTGAAAGAAAGTATTAGTGGCGTAGTATATTCTCTACGCTCTTATTCTACGCTCTTCTCTATTCTCTTTTAAAAACTTCCTCGCTAATTTGAACGTACTTCTTTTAAATTAGTTTCAATAACAACAGCTGGAGCAGTAGCAATGATAAATGTATTTATAACTCTATGCCAAAATGATGAATTCCCAAGTTTTTTGAGTTACTGCATAATTTACCAATAGTGTTAGCTAGTAGAAGTTTATATACAAAAAAAGTGTTCAAAATTCTTAATTTTATTCGAGGAAGTGCCCTCAAATAACGTATTTTGCAATTGAAACTTGATGAAGGACAGCCACAATTATTAATACATACCGATGTAAGGTGGCTAAGTAAAAGAAATTTCTGCAACGATTTCGTGATTTATTAACTGAGATAGAAAAAAAATTCTTGAATACCAAGATCAAGAATGTGCAAATTTAAATAATGAAACTTGGCTGAGTAATTTAGCGTTTCTTACAGATTTTATATCCAAATTAAGTGATTTAAATTTAGAATTGTAAGGAAAAAAAGGATCAATCGAAATGATCAATAGCATTCTTCTTTTTCTTCTTCTCAGCCTTCGTTTATCCAATCCTGGATGTAGGCTTCTTCCAAGGATTTCCACGTATTCCTGTTTGTTGCAATTTGGATCCAGTCTTTTCCTGCAATCTTTTGTATACTGTCTCGCCATCCTGTCCGAGGTCTGCTCGCGCTCCGTTTGGTCTCTCTCTGGCGCCATGTTGAGATTCCCGTTGTCCATCTGTCCGGGTCTTGCCTCGCAATGTGACCGGCCCATCTCCACTTAAGTTGCGCTACTCTCACTAGCACATCCGTCATACCAGTTCTTTTCCGGACCTCTTCGTTTCGAACTCTGTCTTTGAGGGTAATTATAAGCATAACCCTCTCCATAGCTCTCTGTGTGGTTTGTAGCCTATTCGATGTTTTCCGAGTGCACGCCATTGTTTCGAGGCCATAGGTAAGGACCGGCAGTACACACGATTCGAATACTTTCCTTCCAAGGTTTATCGGGAACTCCCTAGACTTGAAAATGTAGCTTAATTTTCGAAGAGCGGCCCAGGAGAGGCTTATTCTTCTTGACACCTCCTGAGTTTGGTTTGCTTTATCCAATTGAATGTTGTGGCGCAGGTAAATGTAGTGTGATACTTTTCGATTTGCAGGTTATTAATAGTAAAGTCGATATTCTCTGGGCTCATTACCTTTGTTAGGTTCATTTCTAGTCCGACTTTTACTGATTCTTGATGAAGTTCTCGCAGCATGCTTGCGAGGTCTTCTGCAGTACTGCTGTTGAGTATAATATCGTCTGCAAATCGCCAATGATTAATGTGTACTCCGTCGATGTTTATTCCCTTTTCATTCCAGCATAAGTTTTTGAAGACATCCCCCAAGGCGAGTGTGAATAGTTTTGGCGAGATCGTGTCTCCTTGTCTCACTCCTCTTTTAATTGGGATATACTCTGTTTTTGAATCTTCGTCAATTTTCACCTGGATGGTCGCGTTTTCGTAGATCTGCTTAATGAGGGTTGAGTAAATGGAGTCGATTCTCGCATTATCGAGGCATCTTAATGTTGCCCATGTTTCGACGCAGTCTAACGGCTTGTGGTAGTCTACAAAAGCTATATGAATTGATATGTTATACTCCGTACCTTTTTCGATGAAGTATTTGCAAGTGGTCTGTGGTACCAAATCCTTTCCGATATCCTGCTTGTTCGCATGGTTGATATGAGTCCATTTTGTGTGTTAGCCGGTTAGTTATAATCTTTGTCAGTAGCTTGTATAAGTGCGATAACAAGCTTATAGGACGGTAATTTTCAATGTTGTTTCTGTCTCCTTTTTTGTACAGTAGTATAATTTCTGCATTTTCACATTTGCTTGGGATTTTTCCTTCCATAAGACACTTATTTAGTAAGAATCGTACGCTTCGAAGGAGGTCTTCTCCGCCCCTTTCGATTATTTCAATGGTGATTTGATCTTCACCTGGGCTTTTCCTCTTTTTCATCTGTTTTAGTGCTGCCATCATTTCTTCCGGGTCTACCTCGGGAATTTCTTCCGATCCTACGTTTTGAATGTTATATCTCTGATATTGGTTACCTAGAGATGTGGAAGTGTATAAGTTTTTGTAGAATTCCTGGATAGCTTCTGTGGTCTATTTTATATTGCTGACTATAATGCTATCTTTATTCTTTATTTTTGTAAGTTTCGGCCTTCCGTTCGATAGTTTAGATCTGAGAACCCTCATATTTCTGTTATCTTCGATTGTATTCATAATCATCTTGGTTTTGTGATCTCTCAGGTCTTTCCGGATGTTTTTATTTATAGTTCTATTGATTTCTTTATGGCCTTGTGCTTCCCGATACATTCCCCTCCTTATTTCTATTAGGTATCTTGTTCGTGCGCTGATCTTCCTCGAGCTTTCTTCCTTCTCGGAGCATATTTTCTTTGTTGTAACTTAAATGCATTTTGCTATGTGTTCAGAGAGTTCGTCGATTCCTAGATTTATTAGTGCTCTGGGTGCTCCTAGTTTAGATTTTAGAGTGCTCTGTAATGCTTCTCTGTTGTTGCTCAGCACTTCTACTGTTGTATTTTTGTCTATGGAATAGTTTGTTCCTCTCGAAATTTGTGTTGATTTGTATGGTTGCTCGGACTATGCGGTGATCGCTGTTAGTATCGAATCGGTTGATGACAGTTACATCCTGGCATATATTCTTTCTGTTGGTTAAGATATAGTCGATTTCAATTTTGGTGGTGCCGTTTGGACTTTTCCATGTCCATCGTCTTTGTGGAAGTTTCTGGAAAAAGGAGTTCATACAGAAAAGGTTTTCGATTCTGCAGTAGTTAGTTTCTCCTCTGCTGTTCTTTTGGCCCAGTCCAAATTTTCGGATGTCCGGAATATTCTCGTCTATGTTTTGTCCAATTTTGGAGTTAAAATCTCACATAATAATGACGAATTTGACTTTTTCGTTATTTTTCGCAGTTGATATGTCCTCATATAGCTGTTCCACTTCTTGATCCTCTGATGTATATAATAATGTTATAATATTGAATTATTGATTTCATTACCTAATATTGATTTTATTTTTGAAACTCGATATTTTAGACGTTTTTTTATCGATAGAGCAACTCCCCCTACGTGATGGTTTGTTTCTAAATTGTTTTGGTAGAGTAGTTGTCCGGACTTTAAAGATGTGCTTAGTTCTCCTTTCAATCTAGATTCACTTAAGCTCAAGACGTCCCATTTAATATGCTGTAGTCCTTCAGCGAGCCTTTCCATATGTTCTTCAAGTCTTAGCGTTCGGATGTTGTATGTTGCAATGTAAAGTTTCTCTTTTCTTTTCCGTATTCGTCGTTGTTGGTGATTATTATTCGAGCTTTCGCCTCCCCCAGAGTTCATGTGGCTGCGTCTATCAGGGCAAGATTCTAAGCTACAGGCTCTACTTGCATGGGGTATAAGTGTTTTAAAGTTGGACATGTCATGTTGGACGGTATACGGTATTGAAACGCCACGCTTGCCAGGCGGGTTGGCGAGTTTTGGTTTCAGTCGCCCATTTTGAGTGCATACGCTGTTGACCGCCGCCTATTTTGGGTACAAACGCGGTCTAGGTTTGCATGCAGCCGCTTAATCTAAGACAGACACTGCGATGCTTGTGCTAGTTTTGGTCTGCCCCAAGTATTTTATTTCCTCGGTACCACCTATATCTAGGAGGCATTCCCCTATCCGCCACCTGGGGAGGCGCCCGATGGAGGACTAGCAACCCCACACGGGTCAATAGCATTAATGCATACAGAACAAAATTTATAATGCTAATAGATCTTCAACCAAACTATTTGAATCATTTTCCAAATATGTCCCAACACCCAGAAAAACATCAAAATTGTAATTATAGCATTCAAAAATACGTTGCAGAAATTAAAAAGCTGAGTGGAGACTTTGAAGTCAGATTTCAAGATTTTGAAAAAGGTAAAGATATTGTGCAGTATTTGTCTTTTACTTTTAAAAAGAATTTAAATATAAAACATACTGCAGCAAAAATTTCAAGCACATTTCATTGAAAAAAAAACGCACTAGAAAATGATATTGTAACTCTACAAATTAATCTAATCTTACAAGCCAGAGAATTTGAGGAAGATTTTCAATCAAAAAAAGTATCTCAATTTTACCAAATGTAGCAAATACTCTTGCTTGGGATCCACATACTTATGTGAATGACCTTTCTCATATTTAATGTTCATGAAGACTAAGCATCGTTCATTGCTTACCGATTCCCATATTGAAGACACATTAGCATTATTTTTGTACCGCATAAAATTTATTCATCCAATATTCGATTAGAAGTATACAAAACTCAACATACAATAAATGGATGAAGTTCTACAATAAATAGCTGGATAAATACAAAAATAAATTAATCAATCCAAAATTCGGTTACTTCGTACAAAATAAATTACTTCATCCAAAAAAAGGTTAATTCATCCAAATTAAAATGTAATCATCCAATAATTGATTTTTTTTACAAACTATGATTTTTCCTTACAATAATCGATTGAATCGTTATACATATTCGAAATTCACCCAAAAAAGGATTTTTATTTTACTTAATAAGTGCAAAATCCAAATATACGAGAATATTTAATAATATTCACTCTTTTATTATATGCATAAAAATACTGAAAGGAAAAAACTGTTCACCTTATTGATGAGTGGATTAGCTCGCAAATAAATTGCATTATTCTATCTGCTTATATATAGTATATATAGTGGTTCTTATATATAGTGCATCTATCTTCTTCTTCTTCTTCTTCTTCTTCTTGTTTCCAATAGCCCTACTTTGGACCACGCTTGTTCAACTATTGGGCTTTGATCTTTGCCCAGTACTATCGCATCTTCTGCCGGTGTAGCTTCTTTCCCTCTTCTGTCCTGGGGGTACTTTTCCTTCGGGGTTTTTCCTGAAATCCACGGACTTCCTTCAGTGTTTTTCCTGAAATCCACGGACTTCCTTCAGGATGCATCTCACAGAAGACTGTCTCTTTTGGAGATCTGTTATTCCCACTTCTTTAATACCCTTCTCGGTTTCTGTCAACCAAGTGGTACGAACCTTCTTGTTTTACCAGAATGTGAACAGACTGTTGGTTAGTCGGTTTAGAGTCAATCTTGCAACGTGGCCATAGAAAGCTACTCTTCTTTTCCTTGTATAGTCCGAGAGCCTCTCAATATGTTCGTAGAGCTCAGAGTTATGTCGTCTTCGGAATTCCCCATCTTCCTTTACAGGGAATGCCTAGGATCCTTCTGATGATTCTCCTCTCTCTGATTTCCAATTTCTCTACCGGAGCTCTTCGGTTCAAGGAAAGATACTCCATGGCATACAGCGCTTCTGGTCGTAAGACTGATGTGTTTGCGCTCTCTCTTTCGTTACACGCCGCGTTAGAAATAAAATTTGAAGGAATCAAAGTCCTTGTTTATAAAATTCGTTTAATGTGAAGATATAATTGTATTTTGTATAAATAAATTGTTTGTAAAGAGCAATCAAATTTTGGATGGACCAAACTTTTTTGTACAGTTAAACCTTTTTTTGGATAAATTGATTTTATTTTGTACTAATCTAGTCAATTATTGTACTAAACCATTATTATTTGTAAGATTCAATCGATCATTGGGCGTTTATATTTTATTTTGGACGAAGTAACCTTTTTTTGGATGAAGTAATCTCTTTTTGTATGAATAAACCGAATTTTGTATTTTTGCAACTATTTTTTGTAAAAAAGCATCTATTTATTGTACGCAAAAAATCCAAGCCTTTTTGTACACAGCAAATTATGAAAGCTTGGCTGAAGACATGCAGTGGTAGACAAGTCCAATAACAGACTGAAATATATAAGACCAGACCAGACTGAAATAGATAATTTCTTTCTTACTATTGCCATAACTAAATTAGATATTTTGGCTAGTTTACTAGATACGCGTATCAAATTTACTACGCTTATCCTAATCTATCCACTACTAAAATACCAAATATCATTTAAATCACCCACCTAGTTCCAAAGATAAGACTAAATAATTTGATATGGAGAAGACAAAACTGTCTCAACAACTAAATTGTTCATTTAGGCTTAGATAGAAGTTTAATAGATGCTTAAAAAGTTTATTGGATGCTCACTTTAAATTTACTACACTTATTGCTCAATGTTTCCACTACTCACAAAATCAATTGATTTTAAAGTTATGACTAAAAAGCTGGACATAGAGAATACCATTTCAAAAACTATTTTTTTGATTCAGACATAAATATTTTAAGAAGTGTACCTAATACACACTTCAAATTTAGTACACTTATTATCCAATGTTGCCACTACTCATATATCCTCCTCCTCATGATACTCCTTCTTCAGTTAGTTGATTTAGATAAGGGGTGGGCAAATCTTTTGCGTGTCGGGCTACATTGTGGATGAAAATTAGACTGCGGACGACATTAAATTTTTTTATACAGGGTGCGGCAGTCAAACCTGCATTTTTAAAATAAGTGTAAGAAACGATTTCGTTTTTTAAAATTTCATAGATATGTTAATCTACGTTAAAAACCCTATACACCGGAGCAGCCGATGATCCGGGATCGATCGATGCATCGGGTGATATTTCGCAACGGAGCGATTCCTTAAATAGAGATAGGAAAATTCCGGGAACTTTTAATGACAGAATGGTTGTCCTCGGAAAATACTATGCCCGACACTAATAGACTCAGTGTCTCAGCACTTGGACAAACCTGTAAGAAGGATGTGCGCGTCCTGTTGCCAAAAGAAGACGCATACTGCCGAACGCAAACAAGCGAGGAAAAATTATTACTGCGCTTGAATATTATGTTCTTGTTTGAACTGCGAAAAATTGCCACAGATGTGCTTGAACTGTTTCAACGAATGTCATGCCACGTAGTCATTGATTTGTCATTCAACGAATGTCATATACGTACAATATTTTTCATATTTTTATGCTAAATGTTCTAAATTTATAATTCAGAACAGAGGATTTGATTTTGACTTCTTATCCAAATCCTGTATCCCGCATCTCCATCGTATCCAACTAGCGTCCCTTTGATTGCTTTGATTTCCATCTTTTTCCTTTTCTGTTTTGGAACATGGGCATATGCTGGACAACCTATTACTCTCAGATGAGTTAATCTTGGTTTCTTACCCTCTATCCCTCTATCATTGTCGGCCCAGTTCGGGTTAGGATGTAAGCTGCTGTGTTTATTAATTCTGCCCATAACACTGTGCATTTCGACAGTTCTTCATGTGCCAGTCTCAGGGTCCTAGCAACTTCCACTTAAGTTCTATTTTCCCTCTCACTGCACCCATTTTGTTGTAGTTACTAGGGCATGGTCAACTGTTGTCGATTGCCATTTTCATCTAAATACTTTTTGATTACATTGTTATAAAACTCACCACCATTGTCACTAATAACCTCAACTATCGGATGTCCCATTGTTTTTGTAACACTCAGCATTAATTTAAGTTTATCTACTACTTTTGACTTGTATTTCAAGAAGTACACCATCCTAAACTTACGAAAGTCCTTTGAAAAATAGAACATTAAATATAGAAAAATAAAATGGACCACAAACATCTGCTTGAATATCTGTTGTCCTGGTTTTGCCTTTTTCCTGGTACCAAACTATCATCTATGTTGCTTGCTATAGGTACAACCTTCACACAGTTCACTTACTAAATCAGTTTTTATGTTTATTTCACTTTCCATTAATTTCCTTACATGCCTCTAGTTTCGGTGTCCAAACCCTTCATGGTAAACTTGAAGGATGTTCTCTCGACAACATTTATTTCAGCCACTTTTGGAGTTGATTGTTTAGCCACCAACTTGTATAGACCACCATTCTTTTGTCATATCACAATTACACACACTTTTTCTTTTACAATAAATTTAGATGTGTTACCATTAAGATAAATTTACTGTTTGGAGCCTTATCGTATGCTGCTGGAACACTGAACAAGTTTCTTTTAATCTCAGGCACATACCACACATCAGTTCTACTGACTTGATCTTACTATTTAAAACTGTATTTAGAACCACTTGTCCTTGCCATATGCTTTCATTATGTTCCCATTAGCTTATATCACTGCTTGAAGGTTTGTGAATTCTTTATATTTGTTCAAGAATTCCTTCTGGAACGTTGTGCGTCTAGTTGCTCCATTATCAAAATACATTCAGTTAGTAGGTCCTGTTGCCATGACTTCTTCTAAATGTAGTGTGTCTGAAGGTTCCCCGTTACTTATATTGTTTTTTTTTTCTTTGGTGGTCTTCCATCACTTATCCATTTTCTACACTGTTTACTGAAATGCCCTTTATTTTTACAATAATGACACTCTTTATTATTATTCAAAGGTTTCTTAAACCTTGCCTTTCCACCTTTTTCTTCATACTTTTTTGCCGAGTCCGGCTTTACCGGAGATCCGCGCATGGAAGCCGTGGCAGAAATTAGATCTAAAGTAAAAAGACAATGTTTTACCGATTTTAACGATTTTAACCTAGGTTAGGTTAAAGGTTAGATGGGATAATATTAGATCAAATAAATCCAGATCATATATTAGTCTCCTGAGTAGTTACCTGATCATTTTGGACTGTAGTGCTCGAGACATCACATCATCTCCCACACTCATTTTATAATTAAACAGTTTCATTTTAAATCATAGGCCTTATCCTTATTGATGCAATGGAACAACCTGTGTAGTTTAATGCACATATCACTGGCACTGGTGAGACTTCGTACTTTTTCATGTCTCCTCAGTCATATTCTCAGTCATAATTATCATTGCATTACAATCTACCTTGGTAGATTCACTTAATTCAATTTCGTACATATTTATCTGGGCGGCAGTGGCTCCCTCTTGTAAGATGGGCTTATCTAATTTCCCCTCCAAAATATCCAAAGCTTTAGGAACAACTCTGAGTATTATGAACACTCTAGCTTTCTAATTCAGCCAATTTGCCTTTACTTGCAGATGAGTTATTTGAATTTTCATTAGATCTATTTTGGCCGAGTCTAATCTAGTCAAAACTTCAGGTCTAAGTTATTTTCCTTTAGTTCGATAATACTTTTCAAATTTTCACTTCCCTTTATCCTTGGAAACACTCTGGGCCCATAATCTGTTGTGTTTTAATATTTAGGAGTATGTAAAGTACAATTTGAAAAATTTAAGCAAGAACTTTTGAAAAACTATTGAAAATTAAACTTAACCTTTATAACTTAGCGTTTACCCAAAAGAAAAACCGTTACTCATCTGCGGCTACGCGCATGCGTGCTCGACACCCTTAATCCGGCTGCTCATTACTGCCACCAATCAAAAACAAAAACACCTACTCAGGACATAAAATACAACGATATTTTTACAGGACATGATCACTAAACCAACTTGTTTTGTTTTTATTATTACACATAGATATTATTTTTTAATTAAAGTAAATACTTTACTAGAAGCTCATATCAAATTTAGTACACTCATTCTTCAATGTTTCCGCTACTGAAATTCCAAATTACATTTAAAATTACTAGTTTAGCCGACTAGTTTCAAAGTAAATATAGACAATAAAAACTGTTTGAATAACTAAATTCTTGATTTAGACTTAAAATTAGATATCTTAGGTAGTTTACTACATGCCCACTTCAAATTTAGTACACTTATACCTCAATGTTTCCAATATTCATAAACCAAATTTACCAACTAAACTCAATTCACTCAATTGACAATAAAAAGTCAGTTGACTAATTTCAAAGTTATGACTATTAATTAAAATTAATTCTATTTTATTTTCTTTTAATATAAAAATTTTAACAATTTTTTTTTAAATAAGAAAATAACGCTTCACATATTTCCATCGTCTCGTTTCCTCTCAGCCAAGCTCACTAATTGTTTCCTAACTACTGACTAAATGATGAATTCCCCGCGGCTTTCGGTGAACTAATTACTTCGAGCCCTCGTACTATGCACTACGTACCTGTTTTGTTAATTTTTCCTAGACTAGATTTATTTCCGACCGAGCGAAAATCCCCAGCTTTTTTCGGTTTTCGTTCGGAGGTGACAAAAATGAAATTTATAACTGCGTCTGCCGTAAACAACGGTTCGACCCGGAGAGTTTCCCTCCACGTAAACCGAACACTTCAGGGAGACGCTCTGATTTACGGTTCGACGTCCGCCCTGCAAGTTTTAGCCCTCCTGAATTAATTGACCCAAAACCCCTATAAATAATTCCCGCAATCTACTTAAAAAAATCATACTCGACAAAAAAAACTTCATTCATTCAAAAACCGATGATTAAAATATGTTGAAAATCATTAATCTGGTCTAAATTAGAAAATTTATTCATCAATATTTTTGCTGTTTATCGTATAATAAATCTAGCTTTCCAACTAACATCTCAAGGTTATATAGACAATTTAAATAACAAAGGAAGACTGGACAAACATTAGAAGACCAGGAATGTCAAGTCAAAAACAGACACAACTAAAGAAGAAGGAGCTGATGAGAGCAGACAAAATCTCACATTATCACACGTTATATAAGCAAGACATTACAAAATGTCAACGAAATCGAATAAGGCTAGAAAGTGACAAACGAAACCAGAATAACCAAAATCAGGCAAGAACAGACAATATCAGGGAGGACTATATAAGACCAGACTAGACCAGACTAAATCCGGCAAGACCAAACGAGAGTAGATGAGATCAGACAAGATCAGAGAAGACCGAAGAAGACTTAGCTAGGTTAGGTAGGTTATCCTGAAACTACAATAAATGTAAGCTAGTCAAAATGTAATTAAATTATTTCATTATCTACTTCATTTCATTATTTATATATTAAATTATTTCATTATTATTTTTCTTTATTTCATTAAATAAAGCTTTAATGACACTTTTTGTTTCCTACACAGGAAACTGTTAAAAAAAACTGTCTGTTAAGTTAAATTTTGTTTAGTCTATATGTTTTATCTTGACAATTTAATAGTAGTAATTATACTTAGAGAAAGTTAAAACTAAATAGTAATAATTATGTAAAAGTTAATTTGAAAAATGTCGACAAGTTGTGAAATAATAAAATTCAATTACAGATAAAACTGGGTGAAACCGATTTAATGTAACTATATAAAAATATATGTCTAATTGGCAATTACGTGACGGGTTTTGCAAAACCCAAACTAAAGGGAGGGTAGAAATACGGACCGTTTAAACATTTCCCCGGAGCAAATGTATGCAGCGTCACGACAGCTTTAAAAATTCTTTCACGCGCTACACCTCCCATGTTCCCTTTTGTTCTCATCACAAAGATTTAATGATAAAACACACACAGAGAGAGTCGTTGGATTTGATACAAGTTCCGAAATCAATCGCTCGTTAAATTGCCAATTTTAAAACTAACGCAGGAATAAAATCGAAATTGAAAAAGTTTCTCACGAAACAACGCACCTAACACAACTAATTATCTTGCAATAATAAAATCGAATTCCTCTTGTTGTTTTCTTATTCCGTTTCGTTTTTTCTCCGATTCCTTTTCCATCGTCTCGTCATTCCTTCTAGCAAATTGAATTGAGTTTTGAGGGCTCGATCTATCCGTATTTAGATTGAAATAAAGTTTTGGTGTCGAAGAGGATTGCGCCATTGCTTTACGTATCAACCCCAAGAATCTACCAAATGTCCAAAGGATATTTAAAGTGAATGCAAATTCCATGTTCGTATATTTAGAACGAATTGGAAATTTATTCGATTGAAACACTTTTCATGTATTACTATCATCTAGATTATATACCCGAACCTATAACCTCATATACATATATTACATCAACAGTGCTAATAAAATCAATAATCATATATATATATATATAAATATATATATATATATATATATATATATATATATATATATATATGATTATTGATTTTATAAGCACTGTTGATGTAAAGTTAGAGTGATATATATATATTTTTAACAAATATTATCAAATAATAGGCATTGATTTGTCCAAAGTCTAATATCTGCCCTCCCTAAAGACTACAGAAGATATTTACAACAGGCTAGACAATACTGGGTAGGAAGGGTCAGGACTTCTAAAATCTGAGCATTTCGAGTCATAACTAGATAGTACTTAACATCTCTCGGCATAACTTTCTACTAAGAAAAGCAAGCCGGCATGTCTAGACAAATATAAAACTAGACAATAATGGGTAGGTAGTTCCAGGACTTTGACTAAACTGGAAATTTCTAGAGACAACTAGATAATACTTTTAGACATATAAAGGGTGGGACATCTAACTTTTGGAATAACAATCGGCTATAAAAAAAACTAATGAATATTTTTTCAAAATTATTATTTTACTTAGGAAAGATTGGACATTTTCATGTAAGAATGAAGCACAATATCATATAAATTACTACCGCGGATGGCTTGACTCTACCGCATACGATTAAGCCAATTCTTCACTACATTTTCGATTGTTTTGGCTCCAATCGCATGAATGGTAACTTCGATCTCGTGTTTCAAGGCATCAATCGTCTCTGCATGGTTAGCTTAATACTTATCCTTAAGAGCTCCCCACAACATAACCCACTCAAAAACAAAAATCACCCACAACAAATCACAGCTCCTACGCGGCCTATTTACATCAGCATTTCGGTTGATTATTCAATTTCCCAAAACATTGAGCAAAAGATCGATGGTTATATTGGCTATGTGGCCAATGACCCCGTCCTGTTGAAAGCAAATGTCATGCTCTTCACCTGGAAACAAAAATTCGGTTAGCATGGTATAGTAAAGTTCGTTAAGGATGGTAACGGCGGGTCTTTGCACATTTTCGAAGAAAAATAATACCCAATAATGCCGCCGACCCAAAAACCACACCAATCAGTTACTTGTTGGAATGCATAAATAGTTGTGCTTCTCAATAGTTGTGTGGTTTCTTTGATTCCCAAATACGACAATTTTGCTTATTGACATAGCATCCGAGATGGAAATGAGCTTCATCGGAAAACATGATTTTTCGTTAAAAATGGTCATCTTTGGCCAAAAGCTCTTTAGCTCATTGGGCTTGCTGAAAACGCATCGGATAGTTATGAGGTTTCATTTCATGAACGTGTTGTTTTATCCACTAACGATTTCGTTTGGAGAATCGAACTCGCTTCACAAATTGGTCCACCAACTGGGTTGAAGGTACTTCTTTTCTAAAAAAATTGTTTCGTAAATTTCTTACCGTTTGATTAGAAGAGTGACCATTTTGGAAGTACGTTTTCAATATTTCAAATTATAAAATTTTTATGTTTTAAATATCAAACATAAAACTAAATTTCTGTTAACTCGTGAATGTGATTGCCCATAGATTAAAAGCATAGATAAAAATCTTCCCTAAAGACAACAGCGAATATTTACACGAACACTAGACAATACTGGGTAGGAAGGGTCAGGACTTTGACTAAACTGAACATTTCGAGACATAACTAGATAATACTTAACAACTCTCGGCAAAAGTATCCAATAAGAAAAGCAAGCCGGCATGTCTAGACATATAGATAAAGACTTAAATATAAGCATAAGTAAGAATCTTCTCAAAAGACAATAGGAAATATTTACAGGAAGGCTAGACAATGGTGGGCAGGAAGTGTAAAGACTTTCACTAAACTGAACATTTAGAGACATAACTAGATAATACTTAACATCACTTAGCATAACTATCTAATAAGAAAAGCAAGATGCACATGTCTAGACGTATAGATAAATACATAAATATAACCCCTGATTAGAATCTTCCCTAAAGATTTTCTTAACCTAAAGAAAACACGACATAATTATAAGAAGACTAGACAATACTGGGTAGGAAGGGTCAAGACTAAACTGAACATTTCGAGACATAACTAGATAATAGTTGATATCTCTAGGCATAACTATAAAAAAAGGAACCGGAATATCTAGAGATATAAAGACATATATATATATGCATAGCTAAGAGTCATCCCTAAAGACTGCAGAATATATTTACAAGAAGACTAGACAATACTGGAAAGGACTAACTTTCTTTTATTCGAACGGATATTGAACAGGCAATCGGCTCTTACATATCTATGATCACTCCCGGTGCTGAAACTGTTAATTACAGAAACATCCCTCGCAGTAGGTTTATTGTACGTAATATTACAAAATTACGTACAATAAACCGTATTTACTGTTGAGTATACCAGTGGGATTTTTCCAACTCCATTTTAGGTGCGTCTGTTTTTGAAAGGAGGTGGTCATTGCGTATAGTGGTTTTGATTGGAGAAAGTCTAGAAGCATTTGTCCTCTTGGGTTTCTAGTTCTCATACCAAAAGTTCCAATGCTGGTTTCCTCCTCTTCCTCCTTCTGTCCAATGCGGGTATTGCAGTCTCCCATTATCACTGTGTATGTGGTTTTAGTTTTGTCCATAAAATCTCCCAAGTTCTTCTTAGAAGTCTTCGTCTCTCAATCAACTCTTCAATCCGGATGGTTTGCTGTCGGGGAATAAGCTTGGATGACTTTTAGCTTATGCAGCTTGGTTAGTTTTAGTGTCAGATGAGCGAATCTTTTTTTTTATGAGGAAGGGGAAACCTTTTATAGGCACCCTCTAGATGGGTAGTGTGGGAATCTTTCTCTTCCAGAGATAGTATACCCACTAAAACCACATCCCCCCTTTTTCTTATCTTGTCCCTAGCGCTGCCGTGGTTTGCACCCTCTCGGGGTATTATCACTCGGCAACTTTGGGATCACGCTCTTTGGTTACTTTTTAATTTGTTGGCCTGCTTCCTGCCTCCTCTCATCTATTTCCTTGGCCTTCATTATGCTTCTTAGCATCTCCGCGGTTGCGTTCCAATTATCTTTACTTTCTAGCATGGTTTCGGTCATATTCTCCTTGTCCGGCCATACACCAGTTTTCCTTGCCATCCCTAATCTTAGCTTGTCCCATCGTTCGCCAAGGAATATTGTATGACACGCGTCATCTATTTCGCCGCAGTATCAGCACTGATCGCTTCCCCTTTTGCCTATTCTGTGTAGAAAGGCATTAAAGCACCCATGTCCCGTTAGCGCCTGGGTCACATGGTAATCGACGTTTCCGTGTTTACATTCAGCCCAGATTTGCACATCCGGAATGAATTCTCGCGTCCATGCGCCGTTTTTTTGCCTCTTGTCAGGTATTTTGACAACTCGCCAAGGTGCGCTGCCGCGCTTCTTTCTTGGATAGGCCTTGGCATTTTCTGAGGGCAATCCTTCCGTCTACAATAGATGAGCGAATCTGATATGCTGTTGACTTCTATCACAACGCTTTTTATATTTTTAATGGTGATAAATTTGATACCTGCTACACCTGGTTGTGGACCTTCGCGGAGGTAGAAATGGTGTTCCGAGTTCAATGATATCAGTTCCTCGCCGTTACGTCGTATTTCGCAAAGTCCAAGGGTAGTCCCAATTTAGCTTTTTAAGTTCTGTTTCGAGTTCAAGCAGTCTATCGTCGGACGACAACGAGGGGATATTATATATCATTATTTTCAGTTCCTTACAGCAGTTAGTCAACTCGCAGGGATTACTTGTCACACCCTTGCCCCGTGTCACATGGTTAAGCCAGGGATTGACGAAGCGCTAGGAACTCGGGGTCGATTTTTAGTTTGTGCAGCCATGGTTAAATTTGGTTTGGGAAGGGTTTTAGCTATAATCACCACGCTAGCTGCGACGGGTTGGTGATCGCAGTACTGCAGCCGGTGGTGATTGTTTCCATCTTCATCCACAGGTTCATTTCTAAGCAGCGGTTCTTCTCCACGCGAGGTCCGCCCACGCAGATACTGACAAGCTGCTCCCCTGCCAGGGCAACATCTATTTAATGGCGGTGTTTGTTCGCCATGTTATAGGGTCGTCCGCGAGACTTTTCTCTCTGTTTTTTTCAGGGGACAACCCGAGCCAACTTATACTTCAATATTCTCTGGTGACTCTACCGTCTCTGGTCCGGAAATACTTATTCAGATTTCACTTTATTCACAGCTATCCTACATCTACAGGATGTGCCACTATCTGCCACCTGTGACCCTGTAGGTAGCTGTGGCCCGCCCCTATTAAACATATAGATAAAACATAAATATAAGCATATATAACGGTCCTTCCCAAAAGAATACAGAAAATGTTTACAAGAAGACAAGACAGTATTGGATAGAGTGAAGAGTCGGGACTTTGATTAAACTGAACATTTCGAGACATAACTGAATAACACCTAACGTCTCTCGGCATAACTATCTTATAAGATATCAAGCCCGCTTCTCTAGACATATAGATAAATACATAAGTATAAGCATAGATAAGAGTCTTTCCTAAATACTACAGAAAATATTTAAAAGAAGATTAGACAATACTGGTATGGAAGCGTAAGGACTTTGACTAAATTGAACATTTCGATACATAACAAGATATTATTTAACATCTCTTGGCATAATTATCTATTAAGAAAAGCAAACCGGCTAAAGACTACGGAAAACAATTAAAAGAAGACAAGACGATATTGGATAAGAAGGGTCAGGACTTGATTAAACTGAACATTTCGAAACATAACTAGATAATACTTAACATCTCTCGGCATAACTATGTAATAAGAATAGCAACCCGCTTCTCTAAATATATAGATAAATACGTAAGTATAAGCATAGATAAAAAGTCTTCCCTGAGAACTACCGAGAATATTTAGAAGAATACTAGATAATTCTAATTAAGAAGGGTCAGGACTTTGACTAAACTGAACATTTCGAGACATAACTAGATAATATATACCATCTATTTTAATAATTATCTAATAAGAAAAGGAAGCCTTGGTGTTTGGATATATAGATACAGACATAAACATAAGCACAAATAAGACAGGACTATTCATCGTTAGACTGGTCTTATTTGAATTCCATATGTAATTTGGCACGACTAGACAAAATCTTAAATATATCTTCTATTCCATTCCATATGTGTATTCCATTTTATTATATCAGTACCCGTTCTAGGGGCGGGCAACCCGGACATTTGTTCGGGGCGCCAAAATTTAGTGGCGCAATTTTAGGCTTTTAGGCTTCTTACAGTATGTTTTTATGGTTATAGAACTTAATGACTTTGGTTTAAATTTGCGGAATATCAGAAGGGAGGGATAGGACAACGGATCCAATAAGAGGGACGATAAAGCAAGGGCAGAATATAGTGCAGAATATATTTTGGTTATAGAAATTAATGACTTGGGTTTAAATTTGCAGAATATCAGAGGTTAGGGATAGGATAACGGATCCAATATGAGGGACGATAAAGCAATCTAGAATTAAACTATATAATATTGTCTTCTGGTACAAATGCGGCCGACCCTTGGGATAGAACTCGGTACCTCCAGATTTGTCAGATAGCGCTCTAACACTAGAGCATGAGAGCCGACTTTTAAGGTTTAACTTTGAAACCATTGAGTGAGACTACATGATAGAGTAAGACAGAGGCCTACGAGATTACATTTGGGAAATGTATACGACGCATTGCCAAGCGTTTACCAAAACCAAAAAAATTATAATTCGCTAAGAAATGAGACCTGGAGTTTATGAAATTTATTAAACAATTTAAGTTGTTGTGGTAATTAGTTATTTAACATAAAATGCTAATTTTCATTATTTCAATAAGCAAGTTGATGCAAAAAAATATTTTAATCTAGCCTTTGCACTTTCCACAATCTTGATCTTTTTCAAATTTTTTTTTGGGCTTTTTATGTCCGAGTCGAAGTAAAGCTTTATAAAGAGAAGTGAAAGGTTAAGCCGGGGTTATATTAGAGCCACGCCGCGTGTCGCAACGCGTGGAATTGAAATCGGTTACCTACATTTAGTATGAACGCGTGGTTACATTAGCTCAGTCTCGCGTATCGCCGATCGAGCTGACGCCACGCAGACCACTCGATTTTGATCGGCGCGGCGTGGCACTGCTGGTGGGGGAAGTAACGCGTTGGCTTGCTCCGCG
Organism: Phosphuga atrata; assembly: GCA_944588485.1. Lineage (NCBI taxonomy): Eukaryota > Metazoa > Arthropoda > Insecta > Coleoptera > Silphidae > Phosphuga > Phosphuga atrata. Next base: position 37,508,557 of record OX155897.1, read on the forward strand.
CTAGTATAATCGCCAGGTGGCTACGCGCATTCCGGCGCAGTGTGATGACGAGCAAGCAAGCAGACGTTTACCACATTTCAGTACGCGCGCAAGATGTCCGCCGATGAACTTATTGGGCTAGTAAGAGAGTAGAAATTGTTCTTGTCTGATCTTGCCTGGTCTTGTCTACTTTTGTCTGGAACTCTTGACTTGTTGTAGATGGTAAATAAACTCAGGAATAATCATTAAACCATCTATTTGTAAAATATTTGTATCGTTTTTCTTGAAATCCGTAATAGTGAAAAGCCGCAATAATTATATCCTAAAGCCCGGAAATGATATGCCTTAAAGCCCTAAGCTCTGGACTTAGCAGCAATGACATTAAAATTTTCTGTATGCAAATATTTCATGAAGAAAATTGAGGAAATAAGAGCTTTACACCCAATTGGCAACAGGCTAAGACATTGTAAACAATTATTTTAACGAATTTGTAAAATTTGCTATAAAAGAGTCGAAGAGTCGGAAATTAATAAGCAGGCGCGGCGACGCAACACTGTTGTATAATCACCAGCCCGTTGCGTCAGGCAGCGTTGCGACACGCGACGCTGTTTTAATATAACCCCGGCTTAATATTAGGCCCACACCGAGTGTCGCAACGCTGCCTGACGCAATGGGCTGGTGATTATACTACAGTGTAGCGTCGACGCGCGTGCTGTTTAATTTTTGTGCCAGTTCAGTAGTGACCGTGTAAACGTCTGCACCTATTTACAATGTTCTATTGCGACTCAGATACGTATCTTGAAGATATTGCGTACCTATTTATTTTAAGCATCCATCCATCCATCCATCCATCCATGGCTCTACAACCCGGGGTGGGTCTTGGCCGCCTCAACAATTCTCCTCCATTCTCTCCGATCCTGAGTGGCTTCTTCCCAGTTGAGCACCCCCAAGGTTTGAAGGTCCTTGCAGATATTATCCCGCCATCAAAGCCTTGAGCGCCCCAGTGGTCTTTTGTTGTTAGTGGTTTCTTTCCAGACCATTTTAACTAGCCTTGAGTCATTACTCCTCTGGACATATCCCACCCATCTTAATCTGTTTGACTTGATTTCTTCTACTATACTTGGGCTATTATATAGTTCATATACCTCGTTGTTCGTGCGCATCCTATACCGCAACGTTTGTTGGTCCCAGACTGCTCCAAATATTTTCCTAAGAATTTTTCTTTCAAAACGATTGAGTAGTAACGTGTCTTGTACGGTTATGGTCCATGTTTCGCTAGCGTAAGTTACCACTGTTCCTATAATAGTTTTATATATATTTATATATGTCTGGTCAGGATTCTTGATTGTAATAATTGCTGGGTTGCCTAGTAGCATTTATTTCCTTGTAGAATGCGCTGTCCTATTTCTACTTTAACGTTATTATCTGATGTTATTAATGCCCCTAGGTATCGAAAAGACTGTACGTGCTCGAAGTTGTACTCATCCATGGTAACATTTTGTCGAATTCGATCTCGTCTTGTGTTTCGTGTCATATGCATATACTTCGTTTTCTCCTCGTTGACTTTCAATCCCATCTTTTTTGCCTCTTTTTCGAGTTTTATAAAGGCTTCCTTCACGCTAATTGTATTTCTTCCCACAACATCTAGATCATCTGCATACGCTAGAATCAGTCTGTGTCCGCTATTTCCGAATGTGCTCATACTTAGTTCGCTTGTCTTATCACCTTCTCCAAGGCTAGGTTAAATAAAGCGGGTGACATTGCATCACCTTATTTAAGGCCAGTTGTTGTATCAAATATTTCGCTGTATTGACCTTTCATTTTAATTGTACCATATGATCCTTCAACGCATACTTTAATCATTCTCGTGAGTTTGCTGGGTTATTCCATGCTCTTCTAGGGCTGACCATAAGCTTGCTCTGAAGATACTATCATGCGCCTGTTTAAAGTCTACGAATAGATTGTGCAAATCTCTATCGAATTCCTAGCATTTTTCTAACAGTTATCTTAATGTAAATAGCTTGTCTGTTGTTGATCGTTTTCTTGTAAGTCCACTTTGGTATTCTCCAACTATTTCTTCTGCATACGGTGTTATACGGTTCCTAATTCTGTTGGACAGAACTTTATATGATGTGTTAAGGAGTGTGATACCTCTATAGTTGTTGCACGACATTCTATTTCCCTTCTTATGTATTGATATAATAACTTCTTCTTTCCAGTTTTTTTGGAATCGATTGCTGTTCTCATATTTTTTGTATTAGCTGATGTATAGTATCTCCTAGTTTCTGTCCACCCTCCTTCAGGCATTCCGCGGGGATGCCATCTCTTCCTGCTGCTTTATTATTTTTTAGCTCTTTAATGGCTTGAGCTGTTTCTTCTCTAGATGGTGGATCAGCCCAGGCTTCAGCGCTATGTCGTTTTTCCTCTTTTTGATATGTAGGGTCTTCTATATTGAGTAGGTTGTGAAAGTATTCTTTCCAGGTATTGAGGATCTCTTGTTTGCTAGTCATAAGTTTGCCATCATCATTCATTTATGTATGTTCACTTGCTTATAGATTTTTCTTGTGTTTCCATGTGTTCTAGCTCTTTCCATTCCATGTAGCTGTTCATAATGCCATTCTCTTTTATTTTTTCTCGTAAGTTCGCATTTTGTTTCTTAGGTTATGGAACTTATTTCTATTTTCATTCGATGGATTTTGTAACATCTTGATTCTAGCTTCATACTTTTCCCCATTAAGTCTGTGACAATCGGTATCGAACCACATCTTCTTTTTTGTATTTTGTTTCTCACCAAGGATTTCTTTGTTGGCTTCTTGAATTACTTCCTTTATTGTCTTCCAAGTATCCTCTATTCCTAAGTTCTGTACATGTATTTCTCTGCATGCCTGTTCTATTCTTTGTTGGTACTGATCCTTAACATCTGGTTATTTTAGCTTTTCGATGTTCCACTGTACTTCTTTCTTGTGGATTTTCTCTTTCCTTGCAGCTAGTCGCAGTCTAGTTTTGGCCGTAACCAAAATATGATCCGTATCTCCATCAGCTCCCCTGCAACTTCTAACGTCTATTATGTTAGATCCGTGTCTAGTGTCTACCAATAGGTGATCTATCTGATTTCTCGTTATACCGTCGTTAGATATCCAAGTATATTTGTGTATATCTTTATAAGGGAACATTATCGATTTTATCAACAGGTTATTCGAGACTGCAAAGTCGATCAGCCTGGTTCCATTGTCATTAGAAGAAGCATGTAAGCTGTGTCTTCCAAATTGTAGTTTTCCTACTTTTGTCTCCTCCTACTTTGGCGTCATAATCTCCTAAAACCAGCAGCATATCTTCCTTTGGTATTTCATTTAGTGTTTGTTCCAGCATTTCATAAAAAGTGTCAAACTAGTGATATGTTGTACCATTTTCCACGTAACCGGATCGAGCATATTCTCTCATTTATGGGTTTAAAGGATATCAGTTCACTCATAAGTTCTTCCTTGATCACAAAACCTGTCCCAAATTCGTGCGTGTCCTCTTTTCCGCTATATAGTACTACCGATTTGCTAATCTTAATATTGGCGGAATTTAGCCACCTGATTTCTTGCACTGGTGTTATGTCGGTCCCTTTTCGAGGCTCTTGTTGAGGTTTAATAACAAATAGGTGTTTACGAGAGAGGTTGTTAGCCTTATGCTCAACCCTCCTCCTTTATCCAGGCTTGGGACTGGCAACATGGCGGTGGAGCTACTCAATCCACCCCACCACTGCATGCTGGCGGAGTTGTATATTTTAAGCATACTCAAGAAAAAAAGGAAGAAGAGAAGATACTCGGTGCACCTTATTGCATTATGCTTGCTTCTTCGTCAACACCCCGCACCGGAATGCACGAATGCGTAGTCACGTGGTAATTATACTAAGAAAACGCGTCACATCCCCCACCACGAAACCCACGCTGAGCGAAATCGAGTAGTCTGCGTTGCGTCAGCTCGCTCGGCGAGACGCGGGACTGAGCTAATGTAACCACTTTCATACTAAATGTATATAACCGATTGCAATCGCACGCGCTGCGACACGCGTCGTGGCTCTAATCTTGCTTTACGGCTAAAGCAAGCGCAATAATAACAAGAATATAATTAAATATTCAAAGCAAGCGCAATAATAACAAAAATATAATTCATAACAAGAATATAATGTCTTAATTAGACTTGACAAAACTAGTAAAAATTGGACAAGACTGTATTTGAACCGGCGTGAGGATGCATCTCGTCTTGGCGAGTTTGGCATTCTTCTGCGCAAACCCCCACTTTATTTCGAGTGCGCGGTGTTTAGTTGTCCGTATTTGAAAAACTGACGCATGTTTCTTAACTCAAACTAATCTGCGCGTATCTCGGCGCGTACCTTGCCCCGCACAGTACAGCTGCATTCTCTCGCTGGTTCGAGTATAGTCTTGCGATTTTACTCATAATTTGTTTTTCTGCAAAATTTTTCTTTTGTTGAAACTGCGAAGGAATTGTAGCTTTGAAAAACAAAACCAGTTCACAGTTTTTTTATTTCACACAGTTTCAGTTATTTTTTGTCCAACATCCAAATCTGATTTTCTGGAACATTTCTCGTTTGTTGAAACTTCGACAAATTCTAGCTTTGATCATATATGGACAGATCTGAAACAAACCACAGAAAACTGAAAAAAAAATTAATGAATAAGGCTATTCAAACTGTGAACGAAAATATATGACTAGTTAAGACTAAACATATCTAGATAGTAGTACACAAAATTAGCAAGCAACAGTTGAGAAGACTACATTTTACTGGACAAACCTGATTAAATAACTGACGATTAACAAACAAAGTAATATATCTTCCATTGTCTAGAATCCTTTGCCTTATAGCATGTACGTGGACTAAAACTCGTTTCTATTGTTGAATATTTATGCATTTGTATTGTATTGTCTTATCTGCATCGAGTATTTTCTGTTCAAATGAAGTTGGAATGGAAGAATTGTGATGTAAATCACGTTAGACGTCCGTGCGAGACCCCGGTCTAATTCGGCCGCCCCCGCGGCGTACATAAATATCAAAAAACATATCCGTGGAGGCGGCGGGCGGCAGCAGCGTTGATGATGGTATTACCGAAAATTATTGCGCGCATTGCGGACAAATAATTGCGAGACGCGGATGGAAACCCGCGAACAACTCGCCCGGAAAACCCTGTATCCTATAAATTTCAAAAGCAATGAAGATTAATTTATGCATTTCGTTTTATTAAACATATATTCATATATTTAAATAAAACTGAAAAACTATTTGCATAACGGAATTTTACACTAGATTGGATTAGATTACATTTATGCTGACAATGCTGAACTAAACGAAGGTAATTTTAAAAAAACAAATAACACTAGAAAGAGGTAATACAGAAATATTTTCGAATCTTCCAAGTTAAAATCTCACAAAAACAACAATGGTATTAACCCTTAACCACCTGGGTCCGGTCACTGAGACCGCAACGGTTTTACGAATCGTGTGTATCTTTTTTCAAACAATACCCACAACTTAGAGCGCCAGGCTAATTGTTCACTGAATCATAGCAACAAAATGTCTAAAGTGGGTTGGTCATCAAATGTGTGTAGACGCGTAATAAAAATATTTGAAATATTCGAGCGGTCGCTGTGACCGGTCCCGGGCCTTTATGGGAGTTTTAGTAGCTTGCACATGAACGAACTTTTGCAATTTTCGCCATCCAAATCTAGAGATGTTAACACAAGTCTTTTTGGTTTTACTAATAACATTGCTAGTAATATTAGTGTCGTACATCCCAAAAAAAAATTAAAGCAGTTGTATTAGTTTCATTGATACATCACACCAAAACTGTTGATGAAGAGAGCACAAAACCTGAAATATTCATGTAGGTACTATAACAACACAAAGGGAGGGGTTGATTCATTAGATCAAAAATGTGACAATTACTCAACTGGCCGTCGAACTAGGCGTTGGCCTATGGCGTTGTTTTTTAGAATGCTGGATATAAGTGCTAATAACGCGTTGGTTTTATACAATTCCTGTAAAGTAACTCCCAACATGATAATATTCGATTTTATATCTCTTTTGGCAGGGCAGTTAGTAACACCACATATCCAAAGAAGACATGAAAAGTTTCATTTATCATATGAACTTCGCGCATGCATCCGCAGAGTACTAGGCATTCACGCAGAAATTCTCCAAGGAGATGCAAAACTGTCAAAGAGAAAAACCTGTTACATGTGTGACCCGAAGTTGAAAAGAAAAACATTGTACTTATGGCATTGTTGCAAGAAACTAGTGTGTTTAGAATGCTCAAATAAGATTTGTCGTAACTGCAGCGAAAATATTTAGGGTGATCATAGATTGAAAAAAAAAAAAATGCAAGGCACTAATATTTTTTTTTTTTTCAATCTATGATTTTCTATTGGTTTAATCCTTTAACTAAGATAAATTAGTAACTTTAGTCACATTTTTCGAAAAAGTTCTATAATGAGCGATTTTTACTTAGATATGCTACAAAATTGCAAATAAATGTTATCTTGTTAAAAAAATTTTATCTTACAAATAAAAAAATATATTTAAAGGTTTTATATGGTTTTATGACTTGTACTAATTCCAATAAAAAGTTTAAACTACTTAAAGAATATAAATAATTATTTCAACTTAGTATAATTCTACGAGAAAAGTTGCTGTCTCGATGACCGGTCCCGGGTATGTACGTTCGGTTTTTTAGACCCAGATGGTTAAGGGTTAACAGAGCCAGAGCAAGAGAGTTGGCGCCTTGTTGCATTTCTCTATAGGGCCAACTACCGTAACTTTTAAAAACATCAGTGGCTAATTATCTGGAAATAATAATAATAATACAAATATAATATTGTTATTAATGAATTAATATAAATCTTTGTAGAGTATACAGTTTAGAATATAATGTAATTAAGTACAGAAAACAAAACGAATTTATTCGTATTAATAAATTCTTGACATAATAAAATTTGTAAGCAAACATTTTACTTTTCTGTCTTTTGTGACTGTGTGTGACATCATTTGAATCAGGGCCTTGATACGGCCCTGGGTGTAAATATTTCATTTATTTGTTGCTTTTTTTAATCAAAATATTGCTGAGAAAATCTTGCTGTTGTGTTGTATAACGACGTATTTAGCTTGTGTTTTCCTTTTTTCCGCTAAATTAAATAAATCGCATGAAAGAAAACGCTAACAAAGATTTTTTCCAGCCGACTCACAAAACGTGGCAATCCATTAAGGTTTTTGCTTGTCTCCAAATACCTTTCAAAGGAGAGATTCATCAGACCTTAACAGAAATTTAATCATCCTGACCAAAATACAAATTACACAGCGAATAATGATGCACTTATTTTGAAATAGATATAAAGAAAACAAATTACTAAATAAATACTCTCTAATTCATAAAAATAAATTCAAATGCTTTATACACCCATTATAGCTAAAACCTATTTTATTTAAAAAAATGTTATAATTTTCTCTATTCATAATTTAATTATAAGGCTTTGATAACTATTTAATCTATATACTATCAAATTCTATGATTTCGTTAATATGCCAGAGATGGCAGGCGAACAATATAACAGATTCGCCAATGTCAGTTGGGATTTATGCTGGTTATGATTATTATTTACAAACAACCCTTTCTAAAAATCCCCCGCAATTGTGTCAATTGTGTTTAAAAAAAAAAAAACCCTTAACGATGTTGAGCTCACCCTCTTTTTCTACCTCCAGCTACCAAGCAAAAGATTGTTTATAATATTTTCTTTTACTTGTAATTCGTTATGGAACTTGTAATAAAACATAACAACCAAAGGAAAATTAAAAAATTAAAAATATTAGGGGAGACAATTGTACATCTGTCGATAAGGTATATTACATTTTATGATTATAAAACATTTTCATTATTGTTATTTATAATTTTCCATGATTTGCTCCCAGAATTGTTTCCTGGGCCGGTTTCAATATTAGATAATAAGAGAAGCGATACAAACACAAATACAGCTTTTGTTCTTTTCTGGTTAAAAGATCCAAGCATTACTTTGTATTGTCTTAGCCCTGGAAGTTCTCTCCAGGTTTTCATCCATTGTTCTCTTATTCCCTCATCTAAACTTTTGTGGATGCTGTTCATACTCATACTGCAAAAGGGTTCCAGACCTAAAGGGATTACTGGATCCCTTGTTTGCTAGGTGAACAGCTTCTTCGTTTCCATCTATACCAGTGTATCATGGTACCCAGTATAGCGTTACTATATTTTCTCGTCCAAGATTGTTTAACTTTCCCAAACAGTCCGATACCAGTTTGCATGTGATGGTATATGAGCTACTATATGATAGTTCCTGCCGAGGTTAACTGCAAAATACTTGAGTTTCCCATGGATTAAGCCATGGATTGAGCATTTGGTACGAGGTACAAACACTCCTGCACCAGTACCTTCCTTTATCTTCGAACTATCTGTATACCACTTGATAGCATTTTTCTCTATGTGGTATGCTGAAGATTCGTCGCTCAAGTCGGCTTTACTACAACACATTGCTGTGTAGTTTATCTCGAAAAGGTATTTGCATACTATTTTGCGCATGCCTTACAAGTGCAATTGCAAATTAGGCACACTGTAGCCTGGCTAAGTCCATGCAGATCACCAGCATCACCTTCGACCTGTTACACAAAGGGATTTCAGTATAAAGTAATAGTAAAAATAGTACTAACTTTTCTCAGACCATAACAATGCAAAGCTACGATCACTTGCAACTTTGGTGAAGTGCCAACACTTCTTTTATTCAGAAAGTGGTCATCTTTTGTTAAATTTCCATTTTTTTCAAGAACTCTTTGGAAAAGGGGTACCTCATCTAGAAGTCTTGTTCAGGCAATAAAAAGGTCAGTTCATTCCTTAACTGTTTCCGAAAGTTTTTGCCGTTTTTATCATTGAAAACATGCAAAAGCAACTATGCAAAGACAAATTTGCTGTGTGTAATTGCAATGAAAAAATCGAAGCAGAGGACTTAATTACATCAATCAAAACTATCACATCAATTGCATTAATTTTTCCTTTTACAATTAATAAATTTGAACAATCAGAATATATAATTGTTTTTTCTATTCTATGAGCTGAAGTTATGATGATCGATTTGGCGTGATGAGGTGTCCATCCAACGATAGGACCTCTGGGTACCGTTAAGGGTCAGTTGGCCAGCGTCTCTTGAGTCTTCTGAGGACTTGGTGTTGGGGAAGCGTGTTTATTAGTGAATTATTGTGTGTTTCTTTTTTGTCTTGATGCTTTTTTCGTCTTTCCTTAATTTCTTTTGTCACAGCAGTAATTTGCAAGTCTTCTTGGATCATGTGGTTTGTTACGTACCATGGAGCGTTAGCAATTGATCTTAATATTTTAGCTTGGCATCTTTCCATGATCGCAATATTCGATTTGCTGGCACATCCCCAAAATTCGATGCCATAAGTCCAGATAGGATTGATGATAGTTTTATATAAAAGTATTTTGTTTCTTAGCGTTAAACTCGAGTTTTTGCCGATGAGCCAGTTGAGTTGTCTCTATGTCTGAGATCAATCTGTTTTCTCTTTTTGGTAATGTGGTTCTTCCAATTGAGTTTGCTATCTAGATGTAATCCTAAGTACTTGACTGTCGAGTATTGGGGGATTTCTATGTTATTTAAATAAACTGAAGGAGACCTTTTCGTAATGTGAATTTTGCATGGCAGGACTTAGTTTTATTGATTTTAACTTTCCACTTCTTTAACCACTTTTCCAGTAGATGTATGTACTCTTGCAGATGTTTTATGGCGATGTTGGGGTCTGTGTGATTAGTTAGTACTGCTGTGTCGTCTGCAAATGTTGCTATGGTTGTGTCTGGTGTTTCGGGTATATCTGAGGTGTACTGCACATATAGTAGAGGATCCAATACACTGCCTTGTGGGACCCCAGCGTTGATGGGAAATGCTGCAGATACTTCTTCGTTGACTCTGGTTCTGAACTGCCGGTTGTGTAGGTATGATCTGAGTAAGTTCGAGTAAGCTGGAATTACCTTTTTTATTTTGTATAATAGCCCCTCGTACCAGACTCTGTCGAATGCCTGTCTAACGTCTAGGAATAGTGGAGAGTCTTTTTCTTCAAATGCGGTATTTATTTTATGGGCGATTCTGTGGCATTATTGAACAGTTGCATGGTGCCGACGAAATCTAAACTGGTGGCTTGGGATCCAGTCTGCTGAGTTAAAGTCTGGGTCTATTCTTGTTAGTATCAATCTCTCCAGTAGTTTAGAAACAACTGGCGGCAAGCTGATTGGCCGGTAGGATGTTACGGAGCTTGGATCTTTTCCTGGCTATGATATTAGTATTATCTCAGCAAGCTTGAAGATTTTAGGCCAGTACTGGAGTTTGAGGATTGCATTGAAGATGTATGAGAGCAGGTTTTATCGGGAGGGTTTCGGCTTCTCTGCCACTTGGCTCGAGCTCTTCTTTTTTGTGCCACTAATATAAATTTGCCACTTAATTTCAAGTGATGTTGATTTCGAGGTGTCTATACTCTAATTTAGGAGTAGCTTGTTGTGCTGCAGCTTGCGTAACTTCTTGTAGTTTGACAACAGTTTCCTCGAGTCTATCGGCTTATTGTCGCTATTACTGGAGAGTGGTCAGATATTGAATCGTAACTTGATGTTATGTCCGTGTAGGTTGATGATATTCCACTACTAATGAAGAAGTCCAGGAGGTCAGATTTTTTTGGGATCTGACGGCCAATATGTAGGAGTTCCTGTTGACATGTACGAGTACTTCTTTTCATTTATGAGCTTGTATAGTTCTTTCCCCTTTGTAGTTGTTAGCCTGGAGCCCCATGCAGTATGTTTGCTGTTCCAGTCGCCTCCGGCAATGAATTTTGGTCTTAGCGTTTCGAATAGCCGCCTGAAGTCATCTTTTTTTAGGTTGTGTTTTGGGGGACAGTATGCTGCTGTTACGACTAGGTTGTATGGTAGTGAGTATATTTTTATTGATGTGGCTTGGATTCTGTCAGATTCGAATTTTGGTAGAACGTCGTGCCGGATGTTTTGTTTTATTAAAATGGCTGTTCCCGCATGTGCGGTTTGGTCAGGATGGTTAGTGTAGTATGTGTTATAGTAAGGAATTTTAAAGTAGGATTTTTCTGTGAAATGGGTTTCACTTACTAGAAGAATGTCTATAAAGTTTTGTTTTAAGAACAGTATAAACTCATCTTTTCTTCGCGCCAGGCCGTTGACCTTCCATACTGCTATGCGAATGAATTTAGACATTACCCAGTTTGTTTACTAGCATTGTCAGCATGTTGAGCACCATGCTATTTTGTTGGATAATTTGGTTGAACATGGCTTTGAATTCATCTAGGAATTTGTTGAGCACTACACTGGTAGATTCTTCGTTGTTGGCGGTGGCTGTGGTGGATTGTTGATTGTTTGCGCGTACCTTCTGTTGGGGTGGCTGGATGTCTGGCTGTTATAAATGATGTTTGGTTTATTTTGCTGTATACTGGGTCCCGTGTTGTTGTGGCTTTTGCGTTTAAGTAGATTGTGATAAAATTCACAACCTTTATAGTTGGCCGGGTGGTTTCCTCCACAAGGGGCGCATGTAGCTGGGGTTTCCTTACTTTTCTTGCAGCTAGCTGTGCTGTGAGGACCTCCGCATTTTACGCACACAAAAGGTCTGTTGCAGTATGATTTTGAATGTCCATACATTTGGCATCTCATACATTGTACGATATTTCTATCTTTTTTTGGGGGTTCAATCTGGATATTGCTATTTTGTAGTTTTTGTATTTTGTAGATGTCTTTGTTGTTGTCAGAGGGTTCGATGTCGACGAAAAAAGGTTTAGCGGCTCCTTCGTTACTCTGTGTTTGGCGTTTATGATATTTCGTACCTTGTGTCCGTGGTTGGATAATGCTTGATGACCACTCTATAGGCTCGTTCCTCTTTTGGTTGGTATGTGTAATGTATAATATTATTCTCTCTCATATATTTCGCTAGTTTTCTGTAAGTATCTGGGCTACAGCAGTTTATTTTTACTGTGTTATCTGCTTGACATTTGGTGGTGTATTCGTCCTCTTCTAGTATGTCTGACAGTTTTAATTTCATTTCTGAAAAATTGAGGACGCCGTACACAAATATTGGTAGCGGCTTAGGTTTTTTTCCCTGTTTGTTATCATCATTTGTTTTATTATTATCGTAAGAGGCTGTTAGCACACTAAATTTCTTGGACAGTGGTAAATTAGTATTTTCGTTGTTTGGGTTTTCTCGTCTTGTTCTTATTTTTCTGCTTTTTGTGCTTCTCGTAGAAGCTTGTTGCCACGGGGTTTCCTTGGATGGAGCCGTTTCTACGACTTTGTCGTCGGTGGACATCATTCTAATAAGTGGTTGTTTTATCGGGTTATTCGGCTGTGGGGCGCGAACTACTGTTTGCATGTTTGTAAATTGATTGTTAAATCCAGGTCCTTTTCCAGTAGGGAACATTTTGCATCGCTAAATTGGATACTTTTTATCTTGTTGTATAGTTTTTTTATCGCTAAACTGCGTTTATCTGTTCGAGAACCGGTCGTTCGCTGATAGTAAGCGCTATAAATACGTTCGTACGGTTCGAAGTCTCGAACGTGAATGAAAATTTTCTGTAGAAGATATTTTAGATATTAGTCTCTGGCTACTATTTTCTAGGTTAAAATAGGTTTCAACATTATCATCATCATCATCAATCGGCTATTTGTGTCCACTGCTGGACATAGGCCTCCCTTAGATTTCTCCATTTCTCCCTATCTTGTGCCTCCCGCATCTAGTTTCCAGTGATGCGCTTAATATCGTCGGACCATCTTGTATGGGGCGTTCTCTGCTTCCGAATGCAAGTTGTCTGGGACGCCAGTCGATCCATCCGTTTCGTCCACCTATCATCTGCTATCCTGGCAATGTGGCCGGTTCAGTTCCATTTCAGTGTAGTAATCCTTTCCACTGCATTTGTGACGCCTGTTCTTTGTCATATTGTTAGGTTTGGGACTTTATTTCGTAGTAATATTCCTAACATCGACCTCTCTATAGCTCTTTGGCAGACTTGTATTTTTCTGATTGACTTTATTAAAGATATTTTTCAGTTTGCCATACGCGGCCCAGGTTAAACTAATTCTTCTGGTGATCTCGGTCGTTTGATTATCGCGGTTTATACGAATTTCGTGGCCAAGGTATTTGTAGGAGGGCACCTGTTTAATTTCTATGTCGTTTACTGAGTTTACTGAGATATTACCTGATTTACCAGTCATGAATTGAGTTTTGTTGGTATTGAAATGAGTCCAGTCTTGCGGGAGGACGCGTTAGCATATCCAGCATCCGTGTAGCCCCGCCTAGGTCCTCCGCTATTATGACGATGACGTCTGCAAATTTTTGATGACTCAGTTTTCCGCCGTTTATATTGATGCCTTTTGTTTCCCAGTCCAATTCATTACTCATGTACTCTAATTGCGCCGTGAATAGTTTTGGAGAGATTGTATCTCCTTGTCGTACTACGCATTTTACTCCGAACTTGTTTGTATTCTTGTGCAGTTTTATGCTGGCAGTTGCCTTTTCATAAGTTCCTTTTATTAGTGAGGAGTAGCGGTGATCTATTACTACATTCCGCGGGTGCTTCCAAGATTCGATGTTGGTCTATTTGGTCGAAAGCTTTCTCTTAATCTATGAAAACTAGGACCAGTGGTTTGTTGTACTCTATACACCTCTCGATCAGCGTTTTAATCACTCGCAGATAGTCGTTTGTGCCGAAACCAGATCGAAGTTCATCTTAGGTGTTTCTTAGGCGATTCGTTATTATCTTGCTGAAGATATTGTATATGTATTGTAGGAGACTGATAGGACGGCAACTTACTAGTTCCGTAGTGTCTCTTTTTTATGCTTTTTTAATTATGATTACTACATTGTTCCAGTTTAAGTGATTGTTCACGTTGGAATGTGCGGGCGCGGTAGACGTGGCGAGTTCGCGTTCACACTGGCCGCCAGGCGTTTGCGCGAGTGTGACCTGTTGTCAGGTTAGTTTAGGTTAGTATTCTAACCTAAGTTTAAGTTTTCGTTAGTATACTAAGCTGAACAGAACTTACAAACTCTTCTGTACTGAAAGACATGTGAAAACATGCTATCGTTTTTAGCGATAAGTTCGTACTGGTTGAAATTATTGACGTCGCGAGTTAATCGCGCGTACCGCCGCTAGTTCGACGTGAACACACACAAACATCTCACGCGTTTGATATTGCGGCGAGCGCGCCGCGCGCGCCAGTCGCTAGCTTGCCCGATACTTAGACCGCACGTGCTTTTCGTACGTGAACACTTAGATATTACGCCATATGATTGATATTTCGTGACCGCGCCCGGCACCGCGCCCGCGAATCAACGTGGATGAGCACTAAGGGGTTTCTCCTTTCAACTTGCGTTGAATAGTTTTTCCATTGCTTTTATGACCATTTCTCCGCATGCTTTTATTGTTTCCATTACAAGCCCATCTTGACCTGGTGCTTTGTTATTTTTCATTTCATGAAGCGAGTTCTTTATTTCTTTTATCCTTATTTCAGGTATGTCCTCGGAGCCTTGATTGAAACTTTTTGGAATAGTAGGGGCATGTAGGGACAAAAAACACCATTATAAAATTGACATTTTAAAACTGCTTTATAACTCTGTTTTAACGTTTATAATTCGTTTATGAAACACGTTTAAAGTTATAATGCGTTTATGAATCAAGTTTTTTGTGAAATTTATTTTAAAGGCTTTATAAGTTTTTATAAATTAGACCGATAGATTATAATATAGGCGGGTTAAGAAAATTGAAGATAGATGAAATAATAAATTCAAAGAAAAATACTATCTTATGGTTGCCTCGAAAAAGATTAATTATTATGAATGTAAATCAGTTATGTTGTCCAGACGTTGTGGAGCGTCCGGAGACAAAACCAAAACCGGAAGTATCACAGAGGCTCCGCGTGCCGGCGTTCCAAACAACCGGCGACTTCCGGTTGAAGGGAAGACGTGACACTCGCAATTTATTTCTGCTGCGTGCATTCGACGCGAACGTCGCAAACTATAATTAATTGCCGCCCCACTGAAGTTCGTCCAAATTGAGACAAATTTCAATTTTGATACACAAAAAGATTACGTTAGAGATATGAAAAGTTTTTAGGAGAGAGGATGTTAGAAAATAGCAAACATAGCAGAATAAAGCAGATTCTATTTAAAAATAGTATTCAAGTCTTAAATATCGCTGCTTTACAAAAGTTACGACTATGCAGAAATTGCATATAGATATTTTGAATTATTTTATTTCTTAAACTTTGATAATAATAATTAAATTAATAAAATGTTTTTGGTATGAATGGCGTAATAACAAGCAAATATTTTAACTCGCAAAGTTTTCAAAACTTTTTTATTTCCCAAAAAAAAAAAATCATTATCACAAGCAGTACTGTGTTCGGGTTGATCTGCATGTTGATCTACTTCCAGTTGAACTATTGTGCACTAATTTAATGGTTCATAGTTATTTTCTGAAAGGAATGAAATTCATTGGCGTGAAGTGATTGTTGGCTATTTCAGATTTCTTGTCAGCTTGAGGGTCTAAAAACCTTTTGAAAAGCTCTACATCACGTTCGAAGCACATTCTTTAAGTTAAGGATGTTAATATGTAAAAATATATTTATATTTTTTGGAATCCATTGAACTATCGTTTAGATATATTTTCAAAAATTTCGATATATCGGTCAGTTTATAAAATGATGCAAGCAATAGTATATTGTGCAACTAGTGTGGCAAGTAGAGGTCCGATGCTACTAGAGAAAAAACAAAAAACAATAAATTGATCGCTTGCAAAGTGTAAAATGTACCCATAATATAAGCTATTACAAAATACTGCAACTAGTGCGGCAAGTTGTCAATTGCCCACGAGAGCGAAATTGGGTTCATTCGCTCGAGAGGGCAATTGGCAATATCGCACGAGTTGCAGATAATATTTTTTATTACTCATGCGAGGGGACGTATCTTACAAGTTTGGGGTCCAGGGGTTAAGCAAAAAAAAAATAAAAAATGAAGAATTTGCTTTTTCAATTATATAACTGGTGGTGTGGAGTCGTCATAAGAAATCTCATCAGTCTCCGGTATCACCATAGAATGTAAACTCATTCTAAAACTTTTTATTTAATTTCAATTTCTTAGTGAAACAATCAGAAAATTGCAAAAGCGGTACGCAACTTTACACCAATTTCTGACCGAATAATGTTGGTACAACTAGCAACAGCTCTAATAAACATCAACTTATTACAGGTTTATGCACCAACTTCTGACAAACCTGACGAAGAGAACGAAGAGTTTTACAGCGATTTGCTAAAAACAATGCAGAGTCTAAAGAAAAACGAGATTAATATCATTTTGGGAGATTTCAAGGCGAAAATAGGATGCGGAAAACGAGCTGATATAGTGGGCGCGTTTGGTCTGGGTGAAAGTAACCCAAGAGGGGATAGATTATATGAGTTCTGCGTAGATGAAGAATATGTCGTTCTAAACACTTTCTTCAAACTTCCACCACGTAGACTATATACATGGCGATCCTCCGCGGACAAGAAAAGCAAAATTGTAAGAAACCAAATCGACTATATTCTTGTCAATAAAAGGTTTAGAAATATATTTAAATCGGTCAAGACGTACCCTGGCGCAGATGTGTTATCAGACCATAACCCCCTTGTCGGAACGTTAAAGCTGAAAATGAGAAGTAGCCTTTAACCTAACAATAGTAACAGAGTAGATATTTCCCAACTCAAAAAGGATGATATAAGAGACCAAATACGATCCGCGTTAACGACAGAATTCAGAAAAATAAAGAAAAACTCCGACCATGAAGTTCAGAGCGAATGGGAAATGGTAAAGAACAGCATAGTTAAAACGAGTGAAAAATTTGTAAAGCCCGAAATAACGAAAAAACGTAGAAAGTGCTGGATGACTGACGATATCCTAAGGCTCATGGAAGAAAGAAGGCGACACAAAATACAGACAAATACAAGGAATTAAACAAAACCATTAGCCAGCTAATAAAAAAAGCAAAAGAGAAAGGAATCCATGAAGAATGTTTGGAAATAGAGGAGTTGGAAAAGAAACATTATGTCTTCAACGTACATAGAAAGGTGAAACTGGTAACTGGCACGCTTAGAAAACGGGTATATGGTCAATTAGTAGACAAAAACGGAACCATAGCATCAAATGTCACGGAGAAACTTGCAATATGGAAAGAATACATAAATACTTTATTTGAAGATGATCGACCATTAAACCCACCAACAATTACGGGAACTACTGGTCCTAATATTATAACCAGTGAAGTGAAGAACGCCATCAAACAAAGCAAGGATGGTGAAGCAGTGGCTCCAGATAACACGCATGCAGAAGTTTTGAAGCTGCTGGACGATGAAAGCATATCGGTAATAACTTCTCTATTTAATAGAATTTACAACAGCGGAGTGATACCAAGAGATTGGCTAAAATCTACCTTTGTGACACTGCCAAAAAAAACAAATGCGAAGATTATCGAACTATCAGCCTAATGAGCTACCAATTAGGTCATATAATGAGAAACGGAGAACGATATCGACTGCTGCAACTCATACTGCAGTGCAAAGTAATAGAACGCAGAGGACCAGGCAGAAGAAGGATATCTTGGATAAAGAAGCTTAGGCAATGGTTCAATTCAACAACAACGGAATTATTTAGAACAGCCGCAAATAAAATCCAGATTGAAATGATGATCGCCAACATTCGAACCGGATGGGCACCCGCAGAAGAAGAAGAAGTGAAACTTTCACGTCACTTTTTTAATATCGATTTTGACTGTGTTTCTTTTTGTTTTTTTTTCCTCTAACCAATGTGGGTTCAGGGGGGTTAGCCCTTAAAACACTGCGGCCAATTGGCCTATTGTATTTCCCCACATTATTTTGTTCATGCAAATAAGTCCAGGATTCTATGTGCCATGTTTTTCACGGGGACTCTCTCAGCTGTAATATCAAGATTGTGTCTCCTACTTGTAATTGCTTAACAGTGGAAGATTATATGGGCGGCGGTTTCGTCCTCCTCATAGCATAACCTGCATAAAGGTTCATCCTTCCAGATACTCATTTTATGCAGGTGTTTTCGTAGAGGGCAGTGTCTTGTAAGTAGGCCTACCACAATTGCGATCTGCTTCCTTGGCAGTTGCAGAATTTCAGAGTTTTCGATAGGTTAGATGCCATTCGTTTGCTGTGTGTCAGACCATTCAAATTGACCCACTGTAGACCGTGCTTAGTTGCTACTCATTTACAGATTTTATTTCGGGTCGTGGTCTTGATAATGTAGGGTCCGCTTTCAGTAATGATGTTTGCCTTGTAGGCTCTATCTTTTGCTAGCTTATGCGCCATTTCGTTACCAACCAGTCCCGTGTGGCTAGGCACCCAAGCGAGTGTGACCTTGTTATGCTTTGCAGGGCTTTTAGGTCCTGAAGACAGTCCCAAACTGTCTTGGATTTGATTTCATGACACGCTAGAGCATTAATCGCAGACTGACTGTCCGTAAAAATGCGGATGTTTCTATGATCATGATAGCGTGTATTTCTGCTCGTTTAGTTACCAATTCGAGTTTTATTAAAAATTTGCGTGCGCCAATCATAATTGAATTGACAAACAGCCATTTGTCGCACAAAGAAACCGGCGCCAAAATAGTACTTATGCCACATGAGTAAACAATAAAATAAACATGATACTAATAACGAAATAACAAAGTAATTGTCAAATAAATATGACTTGAAATGGACTTTCACCAGTCGAAAATCCAGTTGTGTTATGTATTTATATTTATATAACTTCACAAGTTATATCGTCGCGACTATAACATCAATCGTCGCAATTGTCACATCGACGCGTCGGTCTAGATGTGATACGTCGTATATGAGAGAAAAAAAACTGCTTTTAACTAAATGAGGCGTTTAGTAACAAAACCAGCTCAGTCCAATTTTATAAATTTTACAGGAGAGACAAAAAACATTTCACGTTATGCCCATTTGATTTAAAAAAAAGTTCGTTTTTTATTATTAGTATATTTGTATAATTGCATAATTATTTATAAATAAAAATAATTTGGATTGAGCTGCGTTTCTTAGCATTTTTTCTAGCATTATAAACTTTGAAGAATAGAGGACTTCTCCATGCATTGACGCTTTCATCAAGCGATAAGTCTCTTTGCGGCTTGTAAACTTCTTGAAATTTTGTTAAAAAATACTCCAAAGAAATATAGAACAATTTTGAGTATTATAGACACATCTTTCCAATTTACAGATTTTGCGCAGTCTTCAAATAACTGTATATTTTTTATATGATAGCGATTTGTTTCAGTCGCTATATATTCAGAAATTGTCACCAATAAATAGCTGAACAACATCAACCATACTTTCCGGATTGTTTGGCATCACAAAAACACCACTTCCTGTTCTAAAAATGGTTCGATAATTGGCACATTATCATTTTCTGACAAATCCTGTACTTCAACATCACTTTCTTCAGAGTCGCTAGATGGTATTGGCAAGGTTCTCTTCTTTCGTGGTCGAAACAATTCCTTGCCACTTTCGCTATCAAATTCAGCATTACTTGAAATTTCCTACAAATCATCTGCATAGACATCACTGTCACTAAGGCAATGCACTGTGGGTGATACGTGGTTCAAATATATCACTCACGTTTTGTAATAATTATGAAAAGTTTATTTACAAATACTAACTAACATATAATGCTGAATTGTTGGAGCTGCAATTTTCTCTGATAACTTTGATGTGTTGTCAACATTGTGACTGTCTTAGGGTGAATACCTTTGTGTGTCGGGGGTGATCGTATTTATAATTCCTTTGAGCAATGAGGAATCCTTTGTGGGGTATTATTTCTATAATTCGAACGTAAAATATCCATTAGGAACTTTACAAATCGTAAATGGGATTATAGAAACAAAGCCCGTCGTTTGTTCCTTTATAATCCATAAAGATTTACTATCACCGGCGCCTGGTCGCACCATTGTAAATAAAATTTTCAGTTCAGATTCTTTAAAATTTTTCAATCAGTTTTCCGTTTTCACTATTTTCAGAAGAATTCATTCATAAATAGAACAAATGAGACGATGAATTTTCCAATATTAGTCAAACAATTAATTGTTTTACTAATGTAAAAAGAAAGAATCTCTACAGATTTTTACAGCACGATGCCTTTGTAAAGTCTGTAAAGTATGGATTAATAAATATCAATAAAGTTGCTTAATGTGGCTAAATTTAGCTTTAATCATCTATGAAATTGAGAAACAATCTTTCTTATCCTTGATGTTGCCATTCCGGTACTAGACAATATCTATAAAATAGTTTTTAATTTTTTCCGTTATAGAAATAGTGATTAAAACTGAAAATCCTTCACTAATAATCGTCTATGCATATAGTAATCAATACAGAACGTGCCCTGTGACGTCAACCAAAGCGCGCGCGAAATGGGGGCGTTCAAACAGAGCAAATTTAATCGGTATTTATATATTAGTTTAAAAATTAATTTGAACATTTTCAACAGTATATTTCATATTAACCGTATTTTTATATTATATTTTTTACTATGCTATAACGTAGTAAAAAGTAAATTAAACAAATAAAAAAAGGTGCATATTCCCCACACTCCCAACAAGATTAATATGGTTTCACCACACGAAAAAGGAACTAAAGTTTTTTTGTTTTAAATTGCACCACCCTTTCGATCAAATGCCAATTAGATCCATCTTCTCTCATGCACACACTGGTCTTCTACTAACAATCTCTCTTCGCTGCTTCACGGACATCCCGCATATATTTGCGTCCAATGCGCCCACACGTCGCTAGCCTCCCCACATATCCCACACAGCCTAAAGCGAGTGCCCATCCAGTATCTCAGACCATTTCTTCTGACCCGCACCTGTGCCGTGCTATCAATGATTCAGGTAGTCTCATGCTTTTAAGGTACTCGTGCGTATGAATTGTGAATGTTTACTCGGACTCGGAAAATCGGAATCGACAGTCTGCACCACTTGTGTCTCGGTTAAATGCTTTTTCTTTGGGAATAAGAGAGCAAATTTTAGTTTTTGTTAAAAATAAAACAAACGTCTTGAAAGAATTTGTCTAGTTTAAACATTTTAAACATATTTTTTAAATTTTTTAGACACAAATTAGATTGATGAAAAATATGGTTTGTTTAAATCTAAACATTTATTAAATATTAAAATGAAATACCCTATTAATGTTTAGGAAAGTAATTTGATATATGTTTGTACTGTTCAGCTTGCACTTTCCATCTTTTGTCAGTTTGCCGGCTTTTAAGAATACCCATTCAGATTAGAGATGAGCATGGGACGAGTTTCTCGTTCCAGATCCCATCCCGTGGGACGGATCCCTGTCACTGTCTCATCCCTTAAAATTTTCGTCCCACTTTCACATCCCTTCGGTTTAGACTTTTTTAACGGTAATTCGTTCTAATTTAATTTTTCCGTATTATCTTTATGTGACAATGAGTAATTGTTTTACTGCGCAAGCGGGTTGTAAGACTTTTCAGGAACTACAACGATAAGCAATTAATTTTGCACGAACTAGATTTACTAGATTCAAACCCCACTCCTTCCCATAGAAAATTGTTGTCGCATCCCTTCCAATCCCACGCGACTTTCATTACCATGGGACCATGGGATGGGTCGATGGGATGCAATAATCATCTCTTGTTCAGATGGTACTGACTCGCTGGCACACATATACATATTTGATACAATTCGGGAAAAAAATCTTTCTTTGACTCACAAAATTGTAAAGGATTCAGTTTCCGTCCTATTAGCGGTAGATCTAAGTATTATTTAATTTGAAATACATGCTATGAAAAATATTAGAAGCAAGAAATTTAAATTTACTTGATTTTTTTATCCCCGATACTTTATGATCTTGACATTACACCTATAGCATTATTTTCTCATTTAGTTTACATTTAATTCGAAAAATTTAAATCAAAAAGTCCAAAATTTTCGATGAGCGAAATTCAAATTTGCGAAACGCATCACCATTGGTCATATGTTATGTGACGTGCACGTTGACATTTAACGACCTCGATAATTACATATGCAGGTAGGGTGGACTATACACCTCTATAGGGACTTTATTAAACACATTATCTGGTGTACTTATAATAGTGTTTTTGCATTCCGGTACTATACAATATATTTTAATTGGTTTTTTAGCTTTTTCCTTTATCGAAATAGCAAATTCAAACTGAAAATCTTTAACTGTCCATGCAAATATGCTATGCAACACTGATTGTCATGTAAAATTATTGCAAGTTCATGTATAATCAGGTCAAATTTAATCGGTAATTTATATATATATTTTTTAAATTAATTGAAACAAATATAAAAATAAATAAAGAAAAAAATATAAATACTGTTGAAAGACAGTATTTATATTTTTTTCTATGTTAAAACGAAGTAAAAAGTTATTAAGCAAATTATAAAAAATTGATGCATATTTCCTATTATTAACGAAAATGGATTAATTTATATATATTGCGGAAATATTACAGGTACAGGCAATAATTTATGATAATAATTTTTAGGGTGACACGAGATATCATGTTATTATTAAATCATGCGATTATTAAAATATCTCAATTACCAATCACTCGATTATGTCCATCACTATTATATAACGATGGGCAGATTGCAATTGATGCGTTAAAAATTGAAGGCTTCGAAATTGCAGAATAACTATTATTTTCAATAGTAAAAAATAATAACATTTATTAATAATAATCGTAATATTAGTGTGTTATTGCAAATCAAAATTGTAAAAAAAACTGTTGTTTGAAGAGATTTTTTAAATCGTATTCAAATTTTTTTTTTACAAAATTTTGTTACAAAATAATCTATTTACTGTCTATATATCGTTTAGCGCTACCAGGGTCGTAATTAGGCAGGGCCAACAGGAGCCCATGCCCTGGGCCCAGACGCAAGAGGCCTCGAAAGATGCAGAAAATTCCTATTAATTAAAAAAAAAACCGGCCAAGTGCGAGTTGTGACTCGCGCACCGAGGGTTCCGTACAAACTTGTATAGTATAGTATTATTATGTAGATTATTAACATATTATGTAGATTATAAAGAAAAATTAGACGAAATATAATATATACAGGATGTTACGGGACTTGAGTATGTCGCATGTCGGTTATAAAAAAGCAAAATTTAGACATAATATATACCCTGTATATATTATGTATATAAAGCGTACGTGATGAAATGCATAACGAATATAAACAAAGAAAATTCAGAATAAACCTAGAATAGGACCTAACTGTATGCAACCCATACGCTTCTGGAGCCTGACAATACCACTACGACAACATTAGTGAATTTTCATAAGTTTCAAATAGTAAATTCGCATTTTTCTTGTAATTAAACTACATATTTACGGTTTTCAGATTTTTCCCTTGACATGTGCTGTAAGACACCGCTTCTTGCCAAATTTCATGATTCTAGGTCAACGGGAAGTACCCTATAGGTTTTGATTCCCTCGTGAAATCGCAAAATATGCAACATAAACGGTCATATCTTTTGATCGCGTTGACTTGCAAGTTTGATTTTTTCACAGCTAAAAGAGACCGCAGACTCGAGTATTTGATACAAATTTCAACTTGTTACCTCTATGCGTTCCTGAGAAAAAGGTCTTGACAGACAGACAGACGGACAGACAGACAGACAGACAGACAGACAGACAGACAGACAGACGGACAACAAAGTGATCCTATAAGGGTTCCGTTTTCGGTACGGAACCCTAAAAATGGTTTTTTTCTACTGATATATGTGAAACTGGCATTTTTTTCACGGCTTACCCTACATGAAAGTGTCATTTTTTCATTCTAGAGATGAAAATATTTTCACATCTAGAGACGAAAATGAGCATTTTAAATTTATGATTTTCTCGATTTAAACACTAACCAAATTTGCATGGACTTTCTTATTAATTACATTAATTTCAATGAAATATTTTATGTATAAACGTAAAACGAGCCTGCAACTATTTAAAAAACCAAAATAAAATTAGGACATTTGACTTGAAAAGTACCACCTTCTATGAGAATGCAATATGTTACCATGGAAACGACCAAACCAACAATTAAATTTGTATTGACAGTTCTGACAGTTCGCTTCGAATTTATTAAAGTCGAATTATGGATTCTACAACCGAAATCAGTAGAAACAATTGCATTGACTACTCGAGATGAAAGTGTTTGTTTTTGGTTCGGAATTATGGATTCTGCAACCGAATATCAGTAGAAAAAATTGCATTTACTACTCGAGATGAAAGCGTTTTTTTGGTTCGGTGTGATTGCTAACTCGCTGGCGCTCGTGAGAAAACTCTCACCTCGGCAAAAAAACGCCACTTTCATCTCTCGTTGTACAATATACAATTATTTGGGGACCTGTTCAAAAGTAGTATATTATTTGAAGCAAATATCTAGCTTTATTCAAATCATAAAATTTTGTGTTAGTGTTAAAATCAGGTGAGGTCCAGTGGTAAAGTCATGACTTAAAAATGACTAAGGTCAACTCATTGTTGTTGACCACTTTTGCGGAACCATTGTAGTTGTACGGACCCATTTGTTGCACGGACGTAGTTGTAGTTGTGCGGACCCATTGTCACTCTTGTTGGTCCACTATGTTATTACTTTGTGGCCATGGCTTTGGTGACGTAGGACTTCTCCCTTCTCCAATCGGGAGCGCTGCAACACAAGCCTCTATTGCAAGTGAGTCAACCTTTTCGTTTCCCTCCAGGTCTAAAACTAGGCATCCACGCAAGCATAACGCTTTTCTGTTTGCCATACGTTTTGAGTTCTGATTGCACTTCCAACCTGTCCTAGATTTTATTCTATTGCACGTTAGGGCGTTTATCGCAGCCTGACTGTGTGTGACAATATAGAAGTTTATTTATTTATGTCTATTTGTAGCCCATTCCTAATTTTCCCGGACACTTGTCTCGATTGCGAGAATTTCCGCTTGAAAACCCGTTGTGTGTTTCTCCAGTTGCACGGTTATGTCTGCACCTAGGAGACAGGGCACATACTCCAACGCCACTTCCACTGTCCATGTAGCCGTCTGTTTACCAGAATAGCTCTCCTCGACTTTTCTTATGGTAATTTTCTTCCGTCCACTGCTGTTTTGTTTTAAAAGGTATTTAGAATACAGGCCCTTGAGGCATCAGGTCTCCATCTTTGTTAACACCTAACCACCTGATATACGTCTCTCAGACCCTAATTTTCTCACCTGAGACATATGGCAGGTGGTTAAGGGTTAAGGATTGCCTCTTTTATTACATCCGTTATTGTGGTATGCCCTGGCCTTGCCAAGGTTTGCCATGTATTGTTGCACTTGCATCTGAAAGTTCCGATCCTTGCCTCATCTGTGATAAAAATTTTCAGAGGAGAGAGACTTAACATTTTTTCCAGAGCAGCTGAAGTTGCGGTTCTCATCGATTCCGATTAGTAAGCAGGCTAGCCTCCGTACGATGAAGAGTTTGTTCATACCCTGCTTCTATTTCAGTATGTTCCGCAAAATTGTGCAATCATATGTCCAAATGGTTCTTACCACCTTTTACAACCAATGTCTAACGTTTGGATTAAAGCCCCATGATTTGTTAGGTGTTCTCCTAGTCATCATCAATGCCATTTTACATTTGTTGGTCGCCCTTGTGAGGTTTTGGTTCCAGGCCAGTTTTGCATTTAGGACTACGCCTAAATATTTGACCTCGTCACTTGCTTTTATTTGATCGTTATCGAAAATTGGTAGCTTAAAGCCCTCCAATTTCCTCATTCTCATAAAAGGCACTATGGCGGATTTGTGGAGGTTAACCCGGAGGTCTTCTTCCTCACACCATCCTTTTACCTCGTTCAGAGCTTTCTGCATAAGCTTTAGGATAATGTAAGGAAACTTCCCCGTCTGAGATTGACTAAGTCATCCGCATAGCGTTCAGTGTGGAATCCTTTATTGTTTAGTGATACAAGCAGACTATCAGTAACTAGATTTTAGAGGAGTTGTGATAAATGGAGGAACAAGAAACAGGAGGATAGCGAGACATCATTTAGAATCTTATTTATCTGATTTCATATGGCGACAGTATCAGGTGAAAGAAAATAGAGATAATTTTGATTCTATATTAAATTCTATCTCAACCAATTTTCCACCAACTCTTGAAAATTTAGAAATAAATTATTTTGAATTTTAAAAATGTTTTAATTTTAGTATTTACATTTATTACTATGTTACTACTTTGTGGCCATGGTTTTGGTGACGTAGGACTTCTCCCTTGCAATCGGGAGCGCTGCAGCACAACCCTCTTTTGCAAGTGAGTCCACCTTTTCGTTTCCCTCCAGGTCTAAAACTAAGCATCCACACAAGCATAACGCTTTTGTAATTGCCATACGTTTTGAGTTCTGATTGCACTACCAAACTGTCCTAGATTTTATTCTATGGCACGTTAGGGCGTTTGTCGCAGCATGACTGTGTGTGAAAATATAGATGTTTCTAACTATTGTAGCCCATTCTTAATTTAACCCATTTTTTTGTAGCCTGCATCTATTTCAGTATGTTCCGCCAAATTGTGCAACCATATGTCAATGTCATACATTTGTTGGTCGCCCTTGTGAGGTGTTGGTGCCAAGGTCAGTTTTGCATTTAGGACTACGCCTGAATATTTGATCTCCTCACTTGCCTTTAACACTAGATTGCCGAAGGTCATTTTGACTGCTTTTCAATTTCAATTAGAAAAACAATTATGTATATAATGACACAGCTTCTTATAATTTTGTAGAACATATAAATGCGTTTATTAATCATTGTAGTTGCCTCCCCCTACTTCATTTCCGGTAGATATATATGAATTATACCTGTATTATCCAAAAGCAGTCATTTTGACTACTTTGCAAACTTTAAATAACCAAATGACTTTTATTATTAAATTGAGTAAATTTCTTATATGACCAGTTCGGCTCTGGATTGGCAAATTTGGCATCAAACTCTAGCTTTCATCAGCAAGTACATTTTGAATGGTTTTCCTTACATGGGGAAAGATGGAGTTGATGTGCCGGATCAAATGGCCAGAAAATATATAAGTATAAATAAAATATATATATTTATATATAAATATATATATTTTATAAATATATATAAATGTATAAATATATAGTATATAAGTAGAATCTAGTTCTCAGAGATGGCCTCTCCAAATATTTTTCCCATGTATTAGATTTGGCTGCTATAAATGCCTGGATCCTTTACAAAGAAGCGACAGGAATACAAATACAACGAAAACAGTTCTTGTTTCAATTAGCAGAACAATTTTCCACCGATTACAGAGTTGCAAGACACAGAAATTCATCAGAACATGAGGACCCACACAGATCGACTGCAACATCATCAAATACAACATATTCTAACAAAGGGAAAATTTGTAAAGTACGACTTTGCCACAATAACAAAATAAATAATATGTGAAAAATGTGTAAAGTCTAAAGTATGTTTGCGGAAGATGTACACATAAAAAGATACATTATTTTTTTCCAAGTGAAGTTTTTTTTTTATTGTTAATACTTTTAATAACTTGTTGAATGACTGTAAATAATATAAAATTATTAAATTTAAACAAATTTCTTTACACATTAGTTATTCTTTCACAATGCAGTCATTTTGACTGCTTTGGGACAATATAGGTATATACTAAGTTTCAGTCTTTCTAGTGTTAATTGATCGTTATCGAAGATTGGGAGCTTTAAGCCCTCCAGTTTCCCCATTCTCATAAAAGGCACCATGGTGGACGTGTGGAGGTTAACCTTTCTCACACCATCCTTTTACCTCGTTCGGAGATTTCTGCATAAGCTTTAGAATAATGTAAAGAAACTTTCCCCTGTGAGAATGACTATATCATCCGCATAGCCTTGAGTGTGGAAACCTTATTGTTTAGTGATACAAGCAGACTATCAGCAACCAGATTTCAGAAGAGTTGTGATAGAACCAGCACCACCCTGTGGGCATCCTTTGAAGACAGAGACCCGCATTGTGTCGCCAACAACTTTAGTTTGTACAGTTCTGCTTTGCATGGATTTTATTCTTTCGGTTGATGTATTGTTGACATCATGCACTAACTATGCTTCGAATGACGTATTGTCAAAGGCACCCACTTTATTACATTAGAACGAGAACATGAAACTATGATTGAGTTTTAAAAATAAATCGTGTAAAACGAAACCTTATAAATTGAGGGATCGGTGTATAATAAAGTTTCAACGTTTCATGTATAAAACAGTAATTTTAAGTTTGTCTTATTATATGATTTTGTGTAGCCTATTTTTGTCTATGCTAGTTATGCCCCTAATCGCTTCTAAAAGTAACGTGACAAATAATGTAAAATATATCTTAAAAAACCATCGATATTTTGATATATCGATATATTTCATAATCTCTATTTCCAGTTCTATTGATCTAATGATTTCGGTGGATTAAAAAAGCAATTAGCAATTGACCTTGTCAACAATAACTGGAAATAATATGAAAAATAACTTATCCCAAAAAATTAACTTAACAAAAATTCTCACTTGAAAATGTGAAATTTCGGTATTTTCTAAATCACAAGACCAGATAAGGTAATAAAAAACCCGGTAAGACCACACAATAGCAAACAAGACCAGACCAGACAGGACTAGACAAGACAAGACTAGAAGAGAGCAGACAGGACAAGACCGGACTAGACTCGACTAGACTAGAAAAAAATATATAAGATTAAGCAAGACTTGATAAGACTCGACAAGAGTGGACAAAATTTTACTTTCTTATTTCCATATTTTTAAAATCACATTACACTAGATGCGGTTATACATTTTCGCCCAAAATTGTAACTTCACCGAAATTTTGTAGCGTACGTCATTCTCTTGAGAAATCGCATTCACGTTTCTTTCAGACACGTTCAAGTCACATTGTAACGAATTCCTCCCCAGACAATAATCTCCCTCCTCCAAACTTCTTGAACAAGACGCAAATTTATACGTATTCGGGAAACAACGCCTTTTGAGTAACAAACATATTGAGAGTAATCATTAAAAGATATACGCAATGTTACTCGTGAATCCAGTGAAGGTGCTAATTTGTCCATGACAACCTTGCTTTGTTTTCTTGTCTAAATGGAAGAAAATCAGCCTAGATACAATATTTCAAACCACTGAGCTTATTTACATATCATTTTTTATTTTCTTTAACTTATTAATTATTTTACATATTCGTAATCACATTTAAAAAAAAATTTACATATTCGTCTATCCGATTATCTGCATATCACTAATAGTTAAATTATTGAGAGACATCGTCTATTAAGTAACAATATATCGAGAGTAATCAGTCAAAAATACGCAATATCACTAGTGACTCCAGTTGACGTGCTAACTTGTACATTACAACCTTGCTTACTTGTTTTCTTATATACATGGAAAAAAAATCAACCTAAATAGAATGTTTCAAACCTCTTTAAGGTTATTTACATATTCATTTTAATCTACTTTTGTATACTTAAATTATTTACCAATAAGGAATATACATATATTTTTTTTATTATTTTATTCACTTTTTATTTGGTTATAACATAGTAAAAAATATAAATACTGTTGAAAGTGTTCAAATTAATTTTTAAAATAATATATAAAATATCAATTACATTTGACCTGTTTGAACCCGTCGTGGATGACGTCACAGGGCACGTTCAGTATTGTTTTATGCATAGACAGTTATAAGTTAAGGATTTTTAGTTTTAATCGCTATTTCTGTAATGGGAAAAGCTAAAAAAACATTTTATAGATATTATCTAGTACCGGAATGCCAACATCAATAATAACAAAGATTGATTCTCATTGTTATAAAGGGTTAAAGCTAAATTTAGCTATATTAAAAAACTTTATTGATGTTTATTCATCGATAAACTTTAATGATGCCTTTAGAAAAGGAAATCACTTACAATTAATTGTTTTACTAATATTGGAAAAGACTGGCCAAGATTGGATAAATCTTTACAAGGTTAAAATTGGTTTATATCTAGACCTGTTCATCTAAGATTAGACAGTATTAGGCAAGACTACGCAAAATTAGATACGGCTAAACAAGAGTAGATAAGGTTAAATTAGACTAAACAAAACCATACATTTCAGAGACGATTAAAAATATGGCTGAATTTAGCCATATTAACCAGCATTACTAATGTCTATTCATCTACAAACTTAACTGATGCCTATTGATCGACAGACTTTACCGATAACTTTGAAAATGAAAATCACTTAAGGTGAAGTCGGGTAAGATCGGACTAGTTTTCGCAAAGTTCCACTTTAAACACATTTATTCTTATGTCCTTTTTTTAAATATTCACCATATATTGGTATCAACGCAAGGCAAAGTTAATACTATATGATTTGTATTGAAAAAATACCAATTTGAAAACTTTCCAAACCTTGGAAATTTTCATTTCCACATAGAATTGTAACAAACTGTAGCCACTGCTATTAACAGTAAAAGGCTATTTAAAACCAATCGAAATGTATCTTACTGTGTTCTGGGTTCTTACTGTGTTACTGTGTTCAAATCAGAATAGTTCATAAAACATTTACAGAATGCCTTTTACCGCATTAAAATAAGTTGATTTGTTTAAAAATTACACAGTTTTAAAGAAATTTACTTTAGTAGAAAAACTCTACAAAGCATCATAATCTTATTAGCAAACACTACAAGTTTCTAAATTCAATTATATCAATAAAAGTATTCAAATTTAATTTTCATCAACGTATTTTTGGCATTTATATTGCAATTTCTTTGATCTATTATTCCACATTCCACACAACCATTCCATACAAGTCATGCATTGAATCCATGATCTTCTATCAGTGGAATATTGGTAATCAGATTTTTAGATTGTGCATAAGTTGTCAGAGCTGTCATATTTTATTTATACACTGACGGATTTTTTTTTGGGTCGCTTCTCAGTAATTATTTTACTCATTACTTCGTCTGAGATAATCACTTCGGCTCATGTTCCAACTATTTCTTTTTTCTTTTGAATGTTTGATTTAACGTTTGTCTTTACAGTTTCCATTAATATATTTTCAAATGTGACTGATATTGTCGGTTGAGGACTATTACAGACAAAAGGAAAACTGTTTATTGAAGATTATGGTAACATTCTTCTTCCACTTGGCACTTCTTTCTTCAATGAGCTAATAGTTTCCTCAGCTGGACTATCCATGTAGCCGGAAGGGAAATCAAGGATTATAGGTAGATGACAGACGGCTTCTTTAATAATAGACTTCGTTCATTTTAGGAGAATCTTTGGCGTTTGCTTCTTGCCATTCTTTAAAGGCAATGGCGGGTAACATGAAATCTGGAACGACATTCCTTGAAAATGAATAAATGCCCGCTTTCTTGAAACCATTCATATTTTTTCCGGGTTTAAATCGCCCCAAATATCTCCAATCATTACAGAAAACTATATTTTTTTCAAAATTTATTCCAATATACTTTCTCGTGAATTTTCTCGTGATTTTCTCGTAATCCACGTGACTAATTTTTGATTCTAGGTTGACTTTTATGTAGGTCTAAGGTTGCAGTACGTGACTCCTATGTGGTGGAAGTTTTAGAATGGTATCATTTGATTCACGAACTTTTTCTATTAATTTTATACTAATATGGGTAGCATGCCCATAATGTATTAATAAGGTTGGGCGGCCTGGAACCAGGGGTAGGCTGGAGCCGGCTCGGTCCGGCTCGCGCGAGCCGGTTGTTAAAATTTTTGAAACTCGACGAGCCGCTTGTTAAATTACCCCTAAAACCAAGAATGATAATTTTGGTGACAAAAAAAAGGTTCAAAATATAATTTCATCAAATGAGTTCAAATGCATACCATTTGATTACAATAATAAATTTGTAGCTCTTCCCAGAGAGCAATTATTAGATAGTGTGGCAAAGAATGTGGCAAGACTTTCTCGAAAGCGAGAACAATGACACTGATAACTATAAAAAAATTGTGCAGCTCTTCGAGATTTAAGATCCTTCTACCTGGTCATTATAGATAAAATTATGTCACCATGGCTGGAAAGTGAAGAAATGGTTAGAAAAGTATGTGAGATTTTAAAGTTTTAAGTAGATGTTAATGATTTTCATGATTTTATAGACGTAAACATACAACTAAAAAATGTTCAGTTACCTAATTCAATTTTAAGGGCTAAAAAAATAGCAAGCAAAATTATGGTTTGGGAATACCCGAGTCTTTTTAGACTCGGCGAGTCCGAGTCGAGTCCGAGTCCGATTTTTAAGGTCCGGTTCCGGGTCCGGGTCTAATCTGTTTCGCAATTTAAACAAAAACACGAAAGGATTTTTCATGTTCACGCATATGGTAAAGCAAGCGATACTATACGAACTTGCTGATTAAGTTAACCCATTCGAGACCGATTGCACACCGTGTGTGCAACTGATTGCCGAGACTATAAGAGTGCAGAAGAGTGCAGACCACACTATGTGTGCAATAACAGTAATTTGCAATTATTAATTATTCTGGGTAAAATAGTCGTCGAAATAAGATTTCTCTTGAACAAATGCATTCTGTAGAGTACAGGAAAATAAAATTTGGCATTGGTATCACATGTACCAAAAAATCTGAAAAGTTTGCGCATGCAGCGCAGGCCTAAGACAGGAACATCAGGAATGCAGGAAGCAACCAGTGATAATGAAAGTGATGATTTCATGTTTGCAAGAAGTAGAAAAAAAAATCGAAATTTTGTTATCATGGATAGTGATTTAGAAAATAAGCAAATGTGAATCGAATGTGAATATTGAACTACTAGATGATACACATGATGAGGTTTTTGAAGAAAATAATTGGGACGATTGTACTGACATTAAAAGTGGAGTTGAACAGCATCAAATTGAGCTTACTGAAGATACAGAAACGTGAAAAGATGATGTTTTCTTACAAAAATTCCTTTTGTCGGTAAACCAGGACTCCAAAAGTTACAAAACGGAGGTAGTCCGGAGGTACGATCTTTTATTTGATTATACCTTTTTCTCTTTATTATTAGGAAACTATCAAATGTCCAATAATTGATAAGTATTGGAATAAAAGCGAACAATTTGGTTTTCATTGTTTTTCCCAGCACATGACTAGACAAAGATTTCAAAATGTCTTATGATCATCGCCTATGGAAAATAATTCCAAGAGAAGATTTAAATGGTACATCAAATTATGGATTCATTTAGTTGAAACTTTGGTTTTTAATTCCTGCAATTTTCACGAGCTGCACACCCGGTGTGCAATGCTCCTGGAGACCGTGTGAGAAAAATATCGTCATCTCGAATGGGTTATGTGGGACATAGATAATCAAGGGATTTGGAGAATGTTATGGTAAATAGGAAAATATAACAAAACTCCAAATGAGGCTAAGAGCGGAAGGCAAATAGATGAATTCGCTTCTAAATTGTCTTGTTAATTCAACCGTATTGTCCGTATTCTTCGACATCATAGACGCTCTCGTCAGAATAATAATTTTCATCTTGATCGTCATCAATACCATCTAGACCATGGTCCTCTTCATCTTGCAAGCCGGTAAAATTTCTCATTTTATATACTACATCACAAACAGATAAGTGTATAGTGTGAATCACACAGAAATTATAAAGACTAGAAGATTCTCGTCGAAATATCATCATTACATTTGCACCGTCGCCGGCTGAACCAACTATATGTTTTTAAAATTTTATATTAAATGTATTTAAGTGTTGTTTTACTTTTTCGACAAATTGTATAGCAGTTATGAATTAAAACCATGAGTTAAAAATTCTCAATAAACCCAGATTGTACACTTGAGAGTCAATTCCATGCAAATTGATATTTAGAATTTGTTCGAATTTTCATACTCGTCCATTAATCAAGTGTAATGCTAATGCTCGTCGATCTTCTTTACGACGCGGTATACTAAACAATGCCAAATCGAGAGTATTAGATCGAGTATCGGGTACCGGGTATGTACCCTTGGACTCGTCGAGTCCGGGTCCGGGTACTCGGAACCGAAAAATCCTAAGCACAATTGCTATTAGCAGTTCAGAAGCTGAGAGAGGTTTTAGCCTTATGAATTTAATTGCATCAAAATTAAAAACCAGCCTTACAGTGGAACTTATATCCAATCTACTGACAATATATTTATTGGGGAAACCAATAGCAAATTTCGATGCCATTCCTTTTGTTACATCTTGCATGAACCAGAATCACAGGTTAGCAACAGAAACAAGGGTAATGAAAGGGCACAGTAATGATGTTTTTTGCGAATGAACGTAGTATGTTAAATTTGGAATTTATCAGTTTGCAGTATCAGGTTTTGCTTAGTTATATATATATATATATATATATATATATATATATATATATATATATATATATATATATATATATATATATATAATATATATATATATATATATATATATATATATATATATATACAAACACACACACATATATATGTTATACTGTACACAAATAAATGAAGACTCTCATACTCCTTTTTTTCTTCTTCGAAATAATAACGGGCTGGTTGTTCTAAATTTGGCGGCTTATCCCTGCTTGGATCAATAGATTTCAAACTTTTTCAAAATAATTTTCAAAAACAGTTAATTCCATCAAACCATTGACAGTCGCAGCATACGTAGTTTCGAGAAAAGCATAGATTCTCAGGGGCAACCTATTAATCCCAGATATTGTTTCCTTTAAAAATAATAAGTCTTTTTCACTCGAAGCAGACGCTGCAAGTAGAACTACTGTGTTGTTTCTTGCAGAAGCACTTATTTCTCGTGTGCAAGGCAGGTTTTTACCACCAACCAATTTAGTTTTAGAAGGGTCAGTGCAAAACCTAGACTTGACTTTAAACGTTTTTCAATCGATTGTTTATCGTTGTGTTTACGGGCCACTCTACCGCTTGCGGGGTTTTTATAGTTATGTCCCTTTTTAAACCCTAGAAACCAAATCTTCTCCAGGGAGATCGTCTTTGAACGGGGTTTGGAGTTTTTTTTTCTTTATTAAACTGCCTAACTAATTCAAACACCTCTCTTCTGGACAACCCGAACCCATATTTTTCCATTGTCAAAGACAATCAGCAAGCCGTTTTTCGTGTTCTCTTGAAATAGCAGCCGATCTGTCATGTGATTTATTTATGATGCCATGTTTTCCTTTTAAACAATCCATTGTGGTATTGAACAGTATTTTATATTTTTTGCTAGCGTTAAATGCATTTATACGTCCTAATTTCTGATAAGGCTTTTTCAAATGTTTGTGTGGTATACGATCTTCAATTTGTTTTCCTAACGTAATGTCGAACCATTTCGGATCTAAAGAATTTTATAAACATAAATGTAGGAAGAAAATATCAGAATAAATAATCAGAATATATGAACAGCACCACAGACCAGTGCGATCTTGCCGCGGTGCATGCTTCGGAGTCTATCCCATGCACTAATATTTTCGGGGCAAGACCAAAGTAGCGGTTTTCTCAGTAGATTTTGGACAACTGATGGAATTTAATTATTTAATGTTAACTTTAATCAATATTGTCCATACGAAAATAAACTAAAAAGACACATAATTTCCTTAAAAATCACTTTGTTGGACAACTCTTGGTTTGTTGGATACTGCACGAGAAATTGTACTATATACTGAATATATAATACGGTTATTCCCCGCATGAACGATAAATGTCTCTATAGATCGCCTCATATTAATTTAATACAGGCTTATAACTATTAGCTATTATATTCTCATTTATGTATGAATAAATATAGACCGATAACGATCTTGTCCCGTTTACGATCTTATCCCACTGAACCTTAGTTGTTTTACTATTATTAAACAAGAGTGGCCATGATTGAATTTATTTATACCATAATATGATGTAAGGGGGTTTGGAATTGCTGAGACGGGTGAAAAAATGGAAAGAGCAAACAAGTAATGGAGAATGACAAAAAGTAAAATGTATTCCAGTTTATTTTATTGTATTTAGTCTTTAGGTATATAAATAAAAAAGTAAAGTAATATTTAAAGAATGTAAAGTAGATAAATAAATTAATTAATTAAAAATAGAAGACTAGCGAAGATTTGCTTATCAAAGATTAAGCAGGAATAGGCAAGATTAGGCAAGATTGGAGAAAGCTAAACAAGACTAGACAAAGCTAAGGGCGATTAAAGAAGACGAGACAAGACTAAAGAAAACTTAATAATATAAGATCGGATAAGATTCGACTAGGCAGAACGAAGAAACGAGAATCGGGCAAGATAATATATAAGACAAAGCTTTGACAAAACTACGTTCAGTCATTGTTCTTTAGAATATCTAATATATTTTTTTTATTTCCAATATGCTAATCTAATATACCAAAATCGCACTAGGTAATGGAAAACACTACAGAAATATAAATAAAAAACGTCTTTTTTTTGTCTTTCAAAAACGACTAGCACAGTATGAAAATCGACGCCAATAAATCTCATAACATGCCATGTGACGTCATGCCGCCATTCCACCAATGTTACGCATCATGTTTCGAAAAGTTGAATTTCGCTCGCTTATTTTGCAATTGATTAAAGTTATATGGAATTAATTACAAACTAAATGAGAAAATAATGGTTTAGGTGTATTGTCAAGGCCATAAAGTACCGGGGGTAAAAAAATCAAGTAAATTTAAATCACTTGCAAATTCCCTGTTAATTACATATTCGTCTAGTACCGGGGTCGACAACCGGTTTTAAGTAGTCATTTAAATTTTCTTTTAAAAAATAAGAAATCTTACACGAGAGCCGCAGGGATAAAAATATTAAAAACAATGTAGATCAATTGTATTATTATTATTTATTCGTTTAGCTCTCTAAGGAGCGCGTAGAACCATTACTTAGCATTGGTCATCTTGTTCTTTTTATCCTCCCAAAACTTCCTCATTCTTTCGCTCTGAGCCTGTTTTCTTTCTTGCGTCCATGCGTTTTTTAGTTTCAAACTCTTAGCTGTTAGATTCTTTGATGTGAAGTTGTGTGAATTTATTTCCTGCTTGTATTTAGTTCGCGTAGTTGCCAATGGGTCTATACTGATTACTGAGAGGTCATGTTGAGTGTCTACCAACCAGCGTACTTTAGACTGTCGAGTTCTATTGATGATGTGGAAGATTTTCTTGGTCAATCGAGAGTCATCCATTCGCACTATATGACCGTAGAATTTCAGACGTCTTTTCCGTGCAACTGAGGAGAATCGTTCTGTCAGGGAATACAGTTCTTGTGAGCTTTACGCATCCAGATACCATCTTGTACCTTGGGTCCAAATATTTTTCTCAGTA
Source organism: Phosphuga atrata (assembly GCA_944588485.1). NCBI lineage: Eukaryota > Metazoa > Arthropoda > Insecta > Coleoptera > Silphidae > Phosphuga > Phosphuga atrata. Next base: position 37,546,028 of record OX155897.1, read on the forward strand.
TCTGACGTTCTACTTTCTCAATATCATTGATGTAGATGGTTAATGATGAAGTCTCAATTGCATAGAGTGCTTCTGGAAGGATGACTGTATGGTAGTCACGGAGTTTTGCTTTGGTAGAAACTGATTTCTTGTTGTACATAGTCCAGGTGATTGCATAGGCTTTGCGTAACTTTTCTGCACGTGTTTTGTTAGCAATTCTTTCCTTACCAGTGTTTTCAATTATTCCACCTAGGTACTTGAAGATTATAACTTGTATGTTGTTGCCATATCTTGTTGCAATATGTGTCATATTTGAGCTCTTGGAGTCTATGTATTGCGTTTTCTCGTAAGAGATTGGAAGGCCGGTCCTGATGGCGATTTCATGAAGTTCCTCGATGGCGTGTTTGGCCTCTTCAGTAGTCCGGGTGATTATTGCAAGGTCGTCAGCAAAAGCGAGGCACTTTATGTTGATTCGTTTGTCCTGTGTTCCAATATATACTCCAGGTACTTCTTTCTCCCATATTTTGATTATCTTATCTAGTACCAGGTTGAAGAGGAGTGGGTACAATCCATCACCCTGTCTTACTCCAGTACTGATTTGAAAAGGCTCGGAGATTTCACCCATGAATTTTTCTTTAGATGTTGTGCCTGACAAAGTCTATTCGATTAACATGGTTGTTTTACTATCCACACCGTATTCATGAAGTATATTAAACAGAGTTATGCGGTCATAGGCTTTAGAGATATATTCGAGTTATGAGTTATCGAGTCATAGGCTTTCTTAAAGTCTACGAAAGTGACAACTGTGAAGTTGGGCTGGCGATGTTGCAGTATCATCTTCAGGTTCCAGATTTGTTACGCGCATGATCGGTGCCGTCGGAAACCTGCCTGATATTCACCGATCAGATGATCTGTCTGTTCTTCCAGTTTTGTGAGGAGGGCACGTGAGAAAACTTTGTAGGCGATTGATAGAAGGGAAATGCCTCGGTAATTGTTTGGATCAGTCTTGTCGCCCTTTTTGTGTAGTGGGTGGATCAAGCATTTTTCCAGTCTGCTGGTATGATGCCGCTCTTCCATGTGTTTCCAATAATAGATTACAGTCTGTCAATCAAGAGTTCACCTCCGATCTAAAGCATTTCAGCGATTAAGCCGTCTTCCCCTGGTGCTTTGTTGTTTTTTAGGTGTAAAATGATATTTCGTATTTCCTCATGTGTTGGTGGAACAGAATCCTGGTTTGGGGCGGCTATGTGGCATTGGTGACTTTCTTCAGGGGGTTCACAGTTGTATAGCTTCTCGAAGTACTGTTTCAGAATTTCGCAGTTCGCTTTTGTGTTGGTTTCAAGGGTTCCATCAGGCCGACGGAAGCAGAGTCTCGGTGGTTTGTAGTTCATCAGTTCTTCCCTAAATATTCTGTAGAAATTTCGCGTGTTTTTTTATTAACTCATTGTCGATTTCCTCTAATTTTTTTAAATGGTATGTCCGTTTAATGCGTCTGGTCGTTTTGGATGTTTCCCTCTGCATTTTTAAGAAATTCTGCCAATTCGCTTGTGTCTTGTTGCTATGCCAAGTCTTCCACGCAAGCATACAGGATTCAAAGGCCCTGTCGCATTCCAATGTCCACCATCTGTGTTTTCGTTTTTGTGGTGGTTGGCCGAGTTTCCTTGCTGATTGCTGGATTGTCTGAACAAGTTCGTCCCATGTTTGTGTGTCGGTCTGTAGTGATTGTGCGAAGTCCTCCGCGTGTTCTCTTAGGTATTTTGCATCTATACGCGGGAATTATACGCAGGAAAAGATTTTTGATACTTCCTTCTGTTAGGTAAGAAGCAGGTTTTAATCTGTGAAATATAATGGTCGGACTCCACGTAATCCTTGCGTACCCTCACGTTTATGATTTCTGGGGAGGATTTTCTGGTTATTGCTACGTGATCGATTTGGTATTCCCCAATGTGGTGGATTGGTGATTTCCAGGTTGTCATCTTGCGTGATGGTTTCTTAAAGTGTGTGGACATTAGTTGGAGGTTAGCCATTCCACATATGTTGATTAGGCGATGTCCATTGACATTTATCTTTTTGTGTGCCGAGAAATTCCCAGTGAGGTGCCTGTGCTCCCTTTCTCTGCCGATTTGTGCATTGAAATCTCCGATGAGGATCTTGATATGGTGTTGAGGGATCTGGTTGAGTGCCCGTTCAAGCTGTTACCAGAACTTCTCCACTTTGTTCTTGTCAGGGTCATTGTTAACAGGAGCATGTGCGTTAATCAGTGTGTAGGCCTTGTTAGCGCATTTAATTGTGAGTAGGGAGATCCGTTCCGAAGGTGATGAGAAATCTAGCACAGAGTTCTGGATACTGTTATGTACTAGAAATGTACCCAATATATGAAAATTACTATTTCTTAGCTTGACTGCAGGCATTCCCTTGTAGATACGATATCCACCAGAGTCAAAGTGATCTCAATCACGAAATCGTGTTTCTTGTACTGCAAGTATGAGGATACTGAATTTATCGCAGGTGTCCGTTAGCGTCTTTAGTTTTCCTGTTTTGGTCAGCGTCTGTACGTTTAGAGTACCAATGAAGTGCTTACTCTTGGGTTTGAGGAGTTTTGGGAAGCTCCGACTCTTGCCTGCATGATATGCTGGTCCCCCAGAATCCGAATGACCAGGTTTGCCTTCGCTCGTCATAGCTAGGGCCTGTGGTAGTTGCATTGTAGTTTGGGTTTCCATCATGTCAAGTTCGTGGTTTATTTTAGCTGGTGGGCTTGTGCCCAGGGCGAGTTTGTCACTGATAATATATTCCATTCACTCTCATCGTTTGGGTAGTAAGTCCGTACGGCAGCAGATGTTTTGCTGTGGTTGGCATTATTATTATCTCCTTTTTGTCCATTTTTTCGGGGGAGCGAAATTAAAAAATCTGGCGCATGCCAGAATTTCATGGCCAACTCTATCCAACTCAAGATCAATTGTGTTATCAAAGTAAATTGTATGTTTAATGATTTTCACATATTGTAAAACAAATACCGATATAAATAATAAACGAGGCAAATGGCTTAATTAAAAAAATCACAGACAGTGAGAATTTTACGAATGAATTACGAAATTTGAGGTTTCTAGATTTAAACAACTTTCATGACTAATGTAGTTGAGCTGCTGAGCCCTGTTTTATATTCTGCATATTCATGTTGTTAAAAATCTGTTCACAATAACATATGGACCCGCAAATTGATAGGATTTCAAATGCCACCGGCTTTAATTAATTGTAACTTTCAAACTGTTCCAAATATATCATCATTAAAGAAAGATTGACTTTCAACAGGTATAATTTCTAAAAGTGAATGCGAAATATTGCCTCATCCGCTGTCTTATTTCAATAGCAAAATATAATTTTTGTAGCCAGTCATGTTGACAACAAAGGGCTTCGAACACTCTGACAATGAGTTAAACGATGGTTTACCACCAAGTATTTGAAGTCCTTTGATAACAAAAATATGTCAAAATGTCCGATACATTGAATGAAATATTGAAGAACATCTTCGTAAAGATTTAATGCGTTTGCAACGATTTGATTCTCTATTTTTAGTACCAAGTCTATTATTACTTTTTTAATCTTGACAGGAAATGCTTGCGCACACAAAGCAGCACCTCTTCATGTATAATGCAATGAAAGGCGAAAATGTCTATCTTAAAACGTGAATGTACTTTTGTCATGTAATTTAAACATATCAATTTTTTTTTTAATCTGTATTTCAATAAATCAAACTTTGATTTGCCCCAATAAACTTAAAATATATGATAGGGACGAGTTGAAGTAAAAGTAGGGACGAGTTGGAGCACAATTTAAGTAGAAGAGCCGCATGCGGCTCGCGAGCCGCGGCTTGCCGACGCCTGGTCTAACCGATTATCTGCATATCATCAATATTTCTCTATGAACTCGACCGATTATTAAGTTTTCTTGAGCAGGTATGGCTTTCCTCATGTCCAAATCTGCCTTTCTGCATAATTTCTCTATATATTAACTTAAGAATCATTCTATTTCAATTTTGTACAACCGAAATCTGCCATCATAAGAATGTAAAATACTCCTGACACACACTTGACAACGACCAGAAATTCAAAACTAAGAATAATATCCATTTGGATAAAATAAGACAAAAACCTGAAAATATCAATAAAACCTTATCAAATATCTGTAGTAAAGTATTAAATTACTCCTGATCATACATTGTTTATCATTCCAGATATAAATGAGATTCGAACTTATTCCTAAGTTTTAAAGCTCAATTTACATATTTTTTATAAACCCAAGTCTAAATTCATTCCCTTCGTAACAGTTTCGGTAAATGGAAAAGTGCCAGTATAGATAAGTCTTGTCAGGCAGCTCGCTATAATTTATTTTAACATTTTCAAACACTTGTTAACTCCAATAAAATATAATTCCATTCCAACCGAAATCCTCCACACACGTAATAGCCAAAATCCACTTGTAAAACTACTTAACTTATGATACACGTCCAATTTATTTTATTTGAGAGTTGCGACGTAAATTCTTAAGCTCCTACTTCAGTTTTATTGATAATGAGAACGGAAATTGTTATAGCTATATTGGATCTGACTTTTGTAATTTTTTCATATAATTTGCAATATGAACATGAAAACTAAATAAAATAGCATATTCTGTATCATCTGTATCTATCAAATTCATATTCTGTATCTATCAAATAAACTATTTAAATTTAAATTCTTTACCGAACCACTGATTAACAACTAATCTTAAACAAAAGAATTAAATCAAGCAAGTAGATAGACTCACAAGACTAGGACAAATAAGACTGGACAGACAAAGTGAATAAGAAATCATAAGACTATAATTTGTTTAAAACATTTTTTGTTTTCGTAATATAATATAGTTCTAATGCGTAAATTATGCATATAAACTTAGTTAGTTTATGAGAACTAGAGAGTTATATTATTTTAATACAAGATTTTAATCGTAAATTGTTAACTTTCCACTTAAATTTTGTGAAATACGATGACAAAATTGTTGTCAGTTAATATATTCTTGGATTAGGCTGTAGGTTGGTAGATTGTGTATGGTGTCAGCAATGTTCAGGGATGCCTCCCAAAGCGCTATTTGAAAATGGTAATATTGTGCAAATTGAACTACATCGTTGTAAGAGGGCGCACACGAGGCGCCTCTAATTTGCAGGGTGTAGGTGTTAAGGCGGTTAATAAGCGGAGCGACTTGTCTCCCTAACCCGTTCGCCTTCCTCAAGACGTTTCATTATGCAGAATATTAAACGGTCTTGGATCGACCATCAACACTGTCGCCATATCTCTCCGGGCCCGCTTAAATTTTCAATTTGCCCAACAATTTATTAAATTATTAAACATTCTTTTCTCCAGAAAAGTTCATAATTTTCGCAATAAAGTCACTTGTGTAACTCGATAGCAATCTAGAATGTTGAGGTTTGATTAAATATTTCTTATTATCCTTTACTACATCCAGACTTTGTAATCAAAGCGATTTTTTTATTTTCAAATATAACACAAATTAGATAATTTTCTACAAGATTACTTGACATTTAATTCCGGATATTATTTCTAACAAATGTAATTTATAAAGTAACTTTGATTGAAATTGCAACTGCATGGAAATAATGGAATTTACAAGTGTTTACGTATTAATTAATACGACAACGGCAGTTTTATTTCCGCAAACTTCCATGTAGACGGTCCATGTAGCATATGGTTAATTAGTTTTTGAACAAAACATTTTCCCCCTTTACATACAATTTCTGATTTTTTGTTAATGCGAATTCCAACTTGATTGTGGGCTTTGTAACCACAACAGATACATTTAGGTTGTATTTTTCTAAATCACACTGGGCTGGAATTAAGCTGGGACAAGGAAGATGCAACCTGACAAATCCAAACAAAAGTTTTGTGACTTGGTATTCAAAGTTTTATTTCATACAAACTTTCATCCAAGAATATTCTTAAAGGAATTATAAATACTTTTCACATTATTAAACATGATAAATGTTTGTTTTTATTACAAATTTTGTTATTACAAATTTTTGTCATGTCAAAATGTAAACAAATTTTCTATTAATTAGCAATTATTATGTTTTATATAAATAATAATGAGTTAAAATGTACTCATATATAAAACATCAAATATAAAGATCAACAGATTTTTGTGTTAGATAAATCTTTTTCACAGAGGGTAAAAGTCTAAAAAGTTGAGGTTTTTCATATACCCACTCTTACGCAAATGTGTTGCAATGAAGTTTCTATATACCCAAATAATTAAGCAAACTCTTTAATGAAAAAAATAACTGAATACGAAAGTTTAAGTCTTTACAAGTCGCTTGTATTTTGGTATTGGAATATTGTTGAATTGCTTTTTTTTCTTATTTTCAGAATTATTTGAAATTAAAAACATTTCAGGAATTTCTTGCAATTTAAAGGCCTCGTTTGGAATTTATTTCAGCGGAAAACTGCCACTTTTGCAGTTGAACACTTGCTTGAATGAGGAGATGACTCGCGGCATACGAAAAGGAACATTTTATACTCGCTGGAAATTCTATGAAACTAACACATACATTATTATGTAAATTCAAACACTTTTCAATTTGGTTTCATTCAAAATTTATATTCGAAGTTTTCCATATGAATTCTAGGCCAACCAAAAATAATTCTTACAATTTGGCTAACAATTTTAGCTTGCCTATCAATTTATCTAATCTTATTAACTGTTTAATGAACTCAAACCAGGCATAGTTTTAGAAATTCACTAATTCCTATAATAAAGCTATACTTGTCTAGAATGCATAGAACTTAACTGGATTAGCCTAGACTAGTGTAAACTTAATTTGTTTACATTAGACAGATTAGACCAACCTTAACAATATGAAGTAGACTAGATTAGAAACGACAGAACAAATAGTAAAGACTTGACAAAACCGGTGAAGACCAAATAAGACTAGACACGTAAGAGACAATTCACGAATAGAAAAGATTAACACTACTAGATAGGACTAAACAAGACTAGACTACACAAGACCTCACCAGGCTTTACAAGTCTAGATGAGATTAGACAATACTATATAAGGCTAGATAAGAGCAGACCAGACAAGACCTGATAATACCACACAAGACAATTACAGACAAAACCAGACAAGAGCAGTCAAGACCAGAGAAGACCCGGCAATACCAGACAAAATCGGACAAGATCATATAAGATCGGACAAGACCCGACAAGACCAAATAACACCAGACAAGACCAAATAAGACTAGACAATACCGGACAAGGCAATACAAGAGAAGAGCAGACAAGACCGACAAGTCCGGACAAGACCAGACAAGACCAAGCAAGACAAGACAAGACCAGAGAAGAACAGACAAAATCAGACAAGACCAGACAAGATCAGACAAAACCAGTCAAGACCAGACAAAACCAGACAAGACCAGACAAGAACATACAAGACCAGACAAGACCAGACAAGACCAGACAAGATCAGACAAGACCAGTCAAGACCAGACAAAACCAGACAAGACCAGACAAGACCATACAAGACCAGACAAGACCAGACAAAACCAGACAAGACCAGGCAAGACCAGACAAGACCAGACAAGATCAGGCAAAACCAGACAAGTCAAGACAAGATAATAGAAGATCAGACAAGTCCATGACAGACCTGATAGGCCAGACAAAACCAGAAGTGAACAGTGAAGACCAGACAAGACCAGACAACACCAAACAAGACCAGAGAAGACCAGGTAGGAACAGAAAAAACCAGATTAAACCAAGCAAAATCAGAAAAAAATCAGGTACGACTAGATTAGACCATACAAGACAGGACTAGACAAGACCAGACAAGACTAAACAACACCAAACAAGACCAGATAATACCAGAAAAGACCAGACGAACCAAGATAAGCAAGAAAAGACCAGACAAGAGCGGACAAGACCGGACGAAACCGAACAAAACCAGACAAGACCAGAAAGGATGAGACAAGACCAGTCAAGGCCAGACAAGACCAAATAAGACCAGATAAGAGCAGACAAGACTAGACGATCTTATTCAAGACTAAGCAATTCAAGACAAACCAGGCAAGACCAGACAAGACGGGACAAGACCAGACGAAACCAGACGAGACCAGACAAGACCAGACAAGACCAAACAATACCAGACAAGACCAAACAAGACCAGGCAAGGCCAGGCAAAACAAGGCAAGACCACACAAGACCAGTCAAAGCCACACAAGACCACAGTAGACCAGACAAAACCAGACAAGACCAGGCAACACCAGACAAGACCAGACAAGACCAGACAAGACCAGACAAGCCCAGACAGGACGAGACAAGACCAGACAAGACCAGACAAGACCAGACAAGACCAGACAAGACCAGACAAGACCAGACAAGACCAGACAAGACCAGACAAGACCATACAAGACCAGACAAAACCAGACAAGACCAGACAAGACCAGACAAGACCAGACAAGACCAGACAAGACCAGACAAGACCAGTCAAGACCAGACAAGACTAAACCAGACAAGACCAGAACAGACAAGACCAGACAAGACCAGGCAATACCAGACAAGACCAGACAAGACCAGACAAGGCCAGACAAGACCAGACAAGACCAGACAAGACGAGACAAGACCAGACAAGACCAGACAAGACCAGACAAGACCAGACAAGACCAGACAAAACCAGACAAGACCAGACAAACCAGACAAAACCAGACAAGACCAGACAAGACCAAACAACACCAAACAAGACCAGACAAGACCAGATAAGAGCAGGCAAGACCAGACAATATTATTCGAGACTTAGCAAGATATTTTCATACAAGATCTGGCAATACCAGACAAGACCAGACGAGACCAGACAAGGCCAGACAATACGAAACAACATCAGACAAGACCAGATAAGAGCAGGCAATACTAGACAATGTTATTCCAGACTAGGCAAGACCGGATATTGTCATACAAGACCACGCAGGACCAGATAACAGTAGGCCACACTATGCAATGTGATTCCAGACTAGCCAAGACCAGACATTGTGTTACAAGGCCAGAGAAGACCAATTAAGAGGACATAAGACCAGAAAAGACAAGACAAGACCAGACAAGACCAGACAAGACCAGACAAGACCAGACAAGACCAGACAAGACCAGACAAGACCAGACAAGACCAGACAAGACCAGACAAGACCAGACAAGACCAGACAAGACCAGACAAGACCATACGGGACCAGACAAGACCAGACAAGACCAGACAAGACCAGACAAGACCAGACAAGACCAGACAAGACCAGACAAGACCAGACAAGACCAGACAAGACCAGACAAGACCATACGGGACCAGACAAGACCAGACAAGACCAGACAAGACCAGACAAGACCAGACAAGACCAGTCAAGACTAGACAAGACCAGACAAGACCAGACAAGACCAGGCATGACCAGACAAGGCCAGACAAGACCAGACAAGACCAGACAAGACCAGACAAGACCAGACAAGACCAGACAAGACCAGACAAGACCAGACAAGACCAGACTAGACCAGACAAGACCAGACAATACCAGACAATACGAGACAATACCAGACAATACCAGACAAAACCACACTACACCTAACAAGACCAGACAATACCAGATAAGAGCAGACATGTTTAGATATTGATATTCAATCTTAGGTTAGCACGATTACCCAAGACCAGACAAAACCAGACAAGACCAGTCAAAACCAAACAAGACCAGATCAGATGATACAACACTCGACAAGGGCAGACAAGATTAGACAAAATACGGGTAATACTAGACAAGGCCAGGCAAGGTCAGACAGGACAGGATTAAACCAGAAAAAATCAGCCAAGGCTAGACAAGACCGGACAATACCAGGCAAGACCAAGACTAGAAAGGGCCAAGCAGGTCTAGGCAAGACCCGGGAAGACCAGACAAATCTAAACAAAAGCAGACAAGACCAGACAACTCAAGACAAACAAGAGAAGAGCAGATAAGACCAGGCAAGGTCGGACAAACCGGAGAAGATCGGAGAAAACCGGACAAGACCGAACAATACAGGACAAGACCAGACAAGACAATACCAGACAAAACGAGACAAGAGCGAGGCAAGACTAGACATTGTCATACAAAGCCAGGCAAGACTAGACAAGACTAGGCAAGACCAGATTAAACCAGACCAGATCAGACAAGACCACACAAGCAAGTCAGATAGGACCAGACCAAGAGGACTGAGAAGACTTGATAAGCCTGGACATAATTGAACAAGAATTGACACGACATTAAAAGACTTGAATTGACAAGCTAAACATCACCCAGCATGACTAGTTATCACTTTGAATATATTTCATACCGTTTGCTTATATAAGATAAGACAAAACGTAATATATAATAGACTTACTTTATATAATAGACTACGGCTGAACAAGACATTACAGCACTTCTAAATACTGGACAATAATCAACAAGATTTGACAATCCTAGATAAGTCCGAACAATGCTATTCAAAGCTAGTTCAGATATAACTTTGGGAAAGACTAGTGAAGACTGGACTTGACTGGAATTTGTTCAGTCCTACAAATCTTAATACGTATAAAAAAATTTGGACATGACTGAACAAAACTTCGTAAGTCTTTACAAGGCTGGACCAGACTAAAGAAGATTGAACAAAACATAGCAATACTAGACAATTCTGGATTAATTAGGTTTAATTATTACTAGACAGGACTAGAGAAAACAATATAGAACGAGAAAGAATTAGACAGATCTACAGATAGAGCTAAACAAATATAGACAGATTTGGACAGGACTATAGAGCTGAAGATTAAACCAAAACATTATTGAATAGATAGGCAATGGCAATGAATAGATAGAGCTAGTTTACAAAATCGTGTGATGTCAATAAATAACCATTGTGCGTAATATTACTTGTAATAACTATATGGCTCCTTTAAAAAATATATTAAATATTAAAGTTGGTTTTCCCCTGGGGAGATGTCGGTTCTGGAAATTGGCTTTTATACCTCGGGGTCAGTTTGTGCGGTTTTGTTGTTGAGGGCCGTGGGTAAAAATAAATAAAAACCGGGGGTAGATTTCCGTGTCTCACACCAGCAGGCCGGGCGCAAATTCCCTGACGTGATGATGCAGAAATCGCAAAACACGACGAGGACGACATATCCATTAGCCCTCGACCGTGATATGTTAAGCCCTCGCACGCTCAAAACAAAACCCGCACGTCCACCACGACAGAACAACATCAGATAAAATATATAAAGAAAAAAAAAATGGAAATAATTCTTAATTTAATATTCTTGAAACGCAAAAGTATAATAAAAAGGTAATAGTGCAATGTAAATTAATTTCTAAGTAATTATTATCTTAATTTTATTCGAAATTGGTTACGTTGGACGAGGTAATAATAATGTCTTTAAATCTGTTGGTGTACCTATGCTAGGCAATGCGATGCCGTACGCAATTAAGTTTTATATTATGGCACGGCGATATTTATTATTCACGAGGTATTTTAATAGTTGAAGCCGTTTTTACGATGATCACGGAATTTAGAGCCTTGCCGGGCGCATAAAATGTAGCGGGAATCTACGTAATAATACATTATAAGCGGAATAAGAGCCGCGCTGGACATAAAAACAAAGGGACGTAAAAATGTTTCTATGTGGCAGCGGCTGTAAATCAAATTGGTACAATTTATTGGTTTATTTTATGAAATTATTGTCTGACTAGATTCATCAAATATAATATGTCCGTCTTCTTGTTTTCTTTCTCATCAACCAATGTGGGTCCAGGGGGGTAAGCCCTTAAAACACTGGGGCCTATTGGCCTATTGTATTTCCGCACATTGTTTCATTTATGTAAATACGTCCATTACGCCCGTGTATTAGGTCTAAGTCTAGGAGATGTGCCATGTTGTTCAGCACATTTTCTGCAATGCTAAACTCGTGTCTCCGACGTGCAATTGCTTCGCAATGGAAGATTATTTGGGAGGCAGTGTTATCCTCCTCATAGCATAGTCTACATAGTGGTTCATCTCTCCAGATCCCCAATTTGTGCAGATATTCTCGTAGAAGGCAATGTCCTGTGAGTAGGCCTGCTGCAATTGTAATCTGCTGCCTTGACTGGTATTGCAGGATTTTATCAGTTAAAGAAACCGAACTTCATAAACTTTCTGAAGATGAGCTTTCTAGCATTCATTTGCTTCATTAGCTGTGTTTCTAACCATTTATTCCATTTCACTGTAGCCGGTGCATAGTAGCTACTCATTTACAGATTTAATTTTTTGGTATTGTAGGCTTCCCTGCTAGCACCGTTGTTTGCTTTGTTAGCCATTCCGTTAAACCATCCTTTGCTAACTAGTCCGCCATTTCGTTTCCTACCAGTCCTTTGTGGCTCGCTACTCAAGCAAATAAGACCTTGTTGTGTCTTGCCAGAGCCTAAAGGTTCTGAAGGCAGTTCCATGTTGTTTTAGATTTAATTTCATCACACGCTAAGGCATTTATAGCAGCCTTACTCTCCGTGAAAATGCGAATGTTTCTACTTTTGTAGTCCATCTTTAGATTTTCACGGGCACAGATCGTGATGGCGGGTACTTCCGCTTGGATTGTCGTGACCTATGCCCAGCGGCGCAGATAAACTATACCCCAGGGATGGTTCGTAGATTTATACGCCAGTTCCAACCATTGTCCTTTTAGGAGCCGTCTGTATACCAGTCCAGCCTACCTTGACATGTGATTGGTTCCTTGCCTTCTCTCGAACGTAGTTTTGTTTTAAAGGGTAGATCTAATGGTAGCTTTTTTGGCATTGATTCTCCTTCAATATTGAGGTTTCGCTCTGATATTACATTATCGTGCTGTGCCCTGGCCTCGCCAGAGTGTCCAAAGTTCCATTACACCGTCATTTGAAGGCTCCCATCCTTGCCTTTCCCATGATGAAGATATCTAGGGGAGAAATGCATATCATAACCTGTAGAGCTGCCGTTGGTGCGGTTTTCAACGATCCCGGAATTTGTAAGCGGGCCAATCTTTGAACGCTAGATAATTGTTCATCTTCACTCGATATACAATAAATGCTTGTATTGTAGGAAACAATTAAAACATATATGTTTCATAAAGATTAATATTATCGAGTATTATTTACATATTGTTCTTCAGTTTAGTAGAGTATAGGGCAGGGGTCGGCAGACTTTAATCAAATTAAATCGCCTATAAGTATCAATATTACTGTAGGTAAAGTCTAAGAAGCAAAAATGATTAAAAGAAGAAAAAAGCATGAGGCTGTACGAACACAAACATAAACCTGAGTTTAAAAATTATTATAAAATTCTCGAGTACATGAGCTATTAGCAGATTTTTAACACTTTTTTAATCTCTTTTGCGATTTTCCGTCTTTAATAGTGGGAGGTAATTTGCTATAAATCATGTACCCTCTTATTCTAGTCCTTGCTGGTCCTGCTGCAGATCACTAACAATAAGTTTGTTTTTGGCTTATACAGAGTTTCTTTCCTTCTAGCATTTTATGCTTATTTAAACTTATTTTGATCTATATTATCCTTATTTTTATCTATAGTTGCCTTGTTTTGTCATATTTTTGCTACTTGTTTCATAAGGGAAGAACCAAGTTGTCAAAGAAACGGCATAACAGAAGTATCAGAAAGCTGATATTTTCTAAAATATATTTTTTGACACATTTAGCACATTAATTTTGTTTAGCTTATATCTCATTTAATTCTAAAGCAATTTTATTGTATAATATCTCATTTTGTCGCTATTTTAATCTAGTTGTGCTTACATTATTACAAAATTTCAATATTCTTAACATATTCGGAGAAATAAAAAAAAAATAGAAATTGTTACATATGAGTCATAGTAAAATTTGAATCCTCGATTTCTAAGCCTACCTACCCAAGTAATAATATCATATAGACCTAAGTAATAATATTACATTGGTCCAAATGGACTGGATTTTTGAGTCGAACACGTGGGTGCAACCGGTCGAGGTTAGATTTGCGACCTCAAATACGGTTTTTTTTTGTTGAAGCCCTCACGTGCCGCGATATTGCTTGTTCTTTGAAATTTTTCGGCTGGAATAATTTAGGTAATTTTCGTTCCGGGATTTTTGAATCGAACACGTGGGTGCGGCTGATCGAGATTAGATTTGCGACTTCATAACCGGTTTTTATTTTGTTTAATCCCTCGCGTGCCGATTAATTGCTTTGATGTTTCAAATTTGTCGGCTGGCATAACTTTGTCAATTTGGGTTCCGGATTTTTGAGCCGGATTTTTTAATCGAACACGTGGGAGCGGCCGGTCGAGGTTAGATTTGCGATCTCATATTTTACCGGTTTATTATTGTGGAAGCCCTCACTTGCGTGCCGTGTTATTGCTTTGTTATTTCAAATTTGTCGGCTGGAATTGTTTTTTGTCAATTTGCGTTTTCTTTCCTTCTCATTTGTTTCATTACATTTTTTGTAGTTTTTTGGGTTCTTATTTGTTTGAAGAACATTTTTTATTTTATTTCTTATTTGTCGGAGTATGACGAATTCGAAATGCGAATTAATGAGTTGGAAATAGATATAGATGAGAACTTCGAGCCAACTTTTGATACGGCCATGCGGGAGCTAACACAATGCACTGAGTGGGTTGCGTCCGTTGTTCTCGCTACACCTGCAGCGCCAACGTTAGCACCACCGCATAGTGGTTCGCGTAGAACTTTTAGCTGGACAAAATTGTTTTCGTTCGTTTCAAGATCAAAATTGTGTTAATAGGTATCGTACTGACTGTAATTGCATTAATTTTCATAGTTTTTAATAAAAACATTTAGGAACGTACAAAAAAAAATATTTATTTAAATTTTTCAGTAACAATAATTAAGCATTTGTAAAAATACAATAAAAATAAATGATATATTGAAAAAACATATCTAATTATATAAAGCTACATATTAGTCGTCTTCATCACTTTCTTTAGATGAATCTGCTGTTGAGTAGTCACGATCAGGATTATTGATATTGATATTACAGAATCAGATATTATCAATAGCATGTTAAGTAAATCACTATTCGTGGCAATACGTGACTGATTGCGAGTATTATGTTGACGAAATCTTCTACAATCCTTCTTTTGCGCTTCTTGAGCTTATATCAGCACTTAGTTATGGATTTTCAAAAAACTTTTCAGCGTTATTTCCATCATTTGTATTGCCATACCCTGGTTTTGGCTTATCTACAATTTTCCCCATTTTTATTTCGAAAGAACGTTGCTTCACACTAACTTTTTCAGATTCCGATCTAATCTAGATCTAATTTGCCATTTCTTAATATCAAGACGATAGCTAATATGAAGGAATCATTAAAAACACCTTATCCAGCCATGCAAAAAGACCAAAACCAAGTAAATAAATCAAAACCAAGATTGTCTTTATTTTTTATTTTATTTATTTATTTTTCGCCTCTTAGGCAGAACGATGATTATAAAGTAAAGTAACAAAAATATATAACAGAAAGAGAAAATATATTCTGATGCAGAGGAGAAAATGAGATGTAATTCAGATTTGTGCCAAGGCACACCCTGTTCTTCCATTACACCTCGGTACATCAAGGTAATAAAGATATAGGTATAATTAATAAAGATATATAAATGTAATTAATAAAGATAATATCAATTATCGACATAAATAAATAAAATAGTAAAAGTACAGTTGAAATAACATAAGTACATGAAAGCAGTACGATTTTGTATAGCAGTTAACAGCTCACGGAGATACTTTGTTGGCTACAAACTCCCTTGATTCGTCATTCATCATTTTTGGGGTTGCCCCACATGAAGCACTTCTGTGATGAGGAAGTTTTGGTCAGCGCATTACAGACTTTCCCATCAATCATGGTCAGTAGAATTTCATTCATGACCGAAACCACACCTTCTTTTACTTTGCATATTGTCGGCAATAAATTATTTATCTCTTTCAAAATATTGTTACTTTCTGCCACAGTAAAGGCTTTAATTTCTTTGGAAACGATAAATTGGACGATAATAACATAATTGGACAACAATGCATTGTAGAAGATGGTCGAGGATTCTGCAAGATTATATTGCCACTTTCATCCTTTAATTGAAGGGGAACGAATGAAAAAGCAAGTGTTCTCCAATATTCATCATTGTTCTAACTGTTCGCCACTCAGAGTTCTTCTGTAAAAACCGTTTTTTTCCTTCCACAGCTCTTCCACTATTCAAGAATTTTGGACGAAAATCGCGAAATGATGGCCTTCATGTTCTTTAAAGATTGTTAATTTGCATCCTTAATATCCTGCCTTGTACTAATAAATCAAAGCTTCATTTCTTGTTTCCTTTCCATGTTTCAGCCATTCTTTAAATAAATAAAATTTTCGGTATGGCAAATACTACATCTGAAAAAAAAAAAAAATTCGCCAATCGTCGCAGGCCAGCTTTATATCATTATAAAGTAGATGAATGCAACTATGTTATACATTAATTCTAGAGGGGGCACGAGGGAGTATCTGACTTTTTTTTTGGCAAAGTTGAAAAATATGCAAAAATCTGAGTACTTTGAGAAACAATGTTAAAAAAAATTTTTTTATTATATTTAATGAAAAAAATATATATTTTAAATATAGTACTTACCTACAACTCCAATCTCCATAATGCACTAATAGCACTGAACTTTTTGAAAACACACAATAAAAATAAATGGTAAGATGCTCAAATGTTACTGATTGAATGAAAAAGTCTCGTTTTCTAATATAAACATATTTTTTATGGCTTGTCATTAAGAAGTAATTGGGAAAAAATCTGGAATTGTCGTTACCTAAGTGTTTTCTGTGAATTGTGATAATTATATTCCAACAATTAAAGGGTTGTTTTTGTGAACCTAATTTGGTCTTTTGAACCACTGGGCACCGGTAGCGAGATCTTTTAACGCTCGACCGACGACTAGTAATTTTATTGTTCGGTCTGAAGTGAAACCTGTTGTTCCAAAGACTTCGTCCTGTTTTTGTTGCAAAGGTCGAAATCACAAATTGCGGGTTTTAACCGAATTTTTAAAATTAACTCCTTGGAAAAGAGTTAAGATGGTCAAGTCGAATTTGCTTTGTTTTTGCTGTCTATCAGATCAGCATTTGTTATCCACTTGTACAGACACAGATAATAGTTCTCATTGTCAGGCTCCTCATAATTCGCTTTTATTGTCACTTACATTTAAAGGAACTTTATTGTGGAGTTTTTAGTTTATATGCTAAGTCTGAAACGATAATATTTGTACAAGGTCAAACTCGTTGTTGTTGTGATTGTTGGCTTGCGTATTTATCGTGATAATAATTATACAAGGACAAACACGTTGTTGTTTTGTATGTTTGCTTGGGTATTTTTCGCGATAATATTTGTACAATGACAAACACGTTGTTGTTGTGTTTGCTTGCTTGGGTATTTATCACAAAAATAACATCTTTATTTGTCAGAATTTTGAGTACCTTTTATAGTCTAAGCTGTACTAGTGACTTTTGTGGTAAAATTATGTCCGCTGCCGTCCCAATAGCTTGTTATTCGGGATTTTTTTCTAAATTTGTTATATATAGTTGAACACCAGGGGGTGAAAGTTTTGTTCCAGTTGATCGTTCATTTCGTTTATTCCCATTTGGAGTTGTTTTGTAGAGGTTTGTCAATTTTGCTTCATTTTTTCTTTTTGATTTGATTTTGGTTGGCCCCTCCTGACCTTGTATGTTTTCAGGTTTTGTGCTGAAGATGGTTACTTCAGATATATATATATATATATATATATATATATATATATATATATATATATACACATATATATATATATATATATATATATATATATATATATATATATATATATGTAAGTTGTATTGTTTTCTCAGGGATTCCGCGTTGATGCTGAGGGTTGGCTCTGAAAAGAACCGGATTCTCGACGTTTCGGCGAACTAACATTCGCCATTCTCAAGAGATATTCTTAAGAGATATGTGCGGGTCAACCGTTAGACGCATACCACTACAAGTATGCGTCTAACGGTTGACCCGCACGGACGCATATATCTCTTGAGAATGGCGAATGTTAGCTCGCCGAAACGTCGAGAATCCGGATTTTTTCAGAGCCAACCCTCAGCATCAACGCGGAATCCCCGAGAAAACAATACAACACAGGTATCTATCCGCGAAAACCTCAAATACAACATATATATAAATATATATATATATATACCTAACCTAACCTAACCTAACTCATTACAAATACTGTAACTGTAATGTCTTCAGCTTGGATCTCAGTTAGTTCAAACTCAATAGTAACGTATTAAAGACGGAATGTAGCTTGATTATATTAATATATTCAACCTGTTCGTAGCTCTATAATATAAAGTCTTATTTAGACTATAACAAATCCCTTGTTGAAACAACTACTTATGGTAACTATATGGTAACTACCTGGCTAATACCACGAAGGATATTAGATTATACAACTAGTGCTAGTACATTTGCATGCTATTAAAAAGCACTAGACAAATAACATAGTTTTTAGATCATTTCTATCCATTTAAATTAAGTGAATAGCCATCTGGGGACGCGGTTCGAGATTTATCTATGATCAGTACAGCTTTGATTTTTTTAATTTTAAATTGGAACACACTTACATGAACTCACTGAAATATATACTAACTGGAACGAGCGCTGGCCTCTAAGCTTGTGCGGGCCGAGAGAGGGGTCCCAAGGGGATCCCTTCATCCTTGACTAGCCAACAGTGAAATCGAGAGTGGTAGGATGTGATACAGTCAGAGCTAAAGACTAGTTGTATTGAGTTGTATCAAGAAAGAGAGTGAGATCGTTCAATCGATGTGCATATTATAAACCGAAGTTTATATATTTTAATGAAAGTTGTTTCCAGAAAGGCAATTGTTGTATTTGCAAGGAAAAATGGACGTCGGACACACATTTTGTTTTCCATTTAGACTGTACTAGACGAAGATAGAACGATACGAAAGACACCGTGTGATGCTCTCTCTCGACCCGAACAATCCAAGAAGTAGCGCAGCGCTCGTTTCAGTTAGTATATATTTCAGTGAATGAACTTGAACACCTCGTGTATGACTGGCGAGGTTAGGATTTAATTTGACATTTGTCGAGAAAGACATTGTAACGTCAATTGTAACGCGCAATCTCATTTTGGAGATAATATATATTGTTAATATTTTCGAAGACGTAAGAAGAATACCAAATTGTTACGTATGCGTCATAGTCTATTTTCAAGTATTAATAATCTAGTTTATGTAGTATTGGTAGTTATGTAGTAAATAATACGTCTATGTAGTATTAATACATTTATTAGTATAACAAACAATAAAATATAAAAATATAAATAATAAAGTTGTTCATTTTTATTTACTCGAAAATCTAAAAGCGTTTTAAAAAATCTGTAAAACTGCTTAAACGAAGTGCCAATCGCACTCCACAATGTTTCATATTTGAGCCGCAATGGACTATGCAAATCGCCACATGCGGTCTGCGAGCCGCGGTCTGCCGACCTCTGGCACTGACTTTGGCAGAGTGTATACAATGTATCCATAGAGCTGTGGTCAATCTTTCCAAGTCGTATTACGAAGTGTTACCAAGTTATCAATCGTGTTACCAAGTCGTGTTATTCAATGACGTTAAGTTTTTTTCGTACTTGTTAATAATAGTCGAATTTAGTTTATTCAATTATTATTATTTCATCTACTTTTGTCTAACTTAAACCTACTGCCCGACTTATTAGTAATAATTATTAATCTAATACAATTTATCTTCAGTCATATTAACACTAAACCTATACATCATTGCATGTATCGGAATGAAATAATTATATAATAACGAAAATATTATTTTATTTAAAAATAAATCATCTACATTTTATTCCCTATTACAACATTTTTCACTAATTATAGACTTCTCAATATCTCAATAACTGCAATATCTTATCTGAAATGTTTTCCGATCACTTGTTCGTGCACTAATATTTCTGGCTGCTTTTGCTGGCTTTTCTTCCTTGCCTGGCTGTTGTTCTTTTTGTTATTCACTTATAAGTTCTTCTCCCAATTGAAATAAAAAGTGTTGCATTGACATTACACTTCCATTTGTTTCTTTATGTAATACCCATGCATTTATCTCGGCTAAGTCTAGGATGCAAATACTTGTAGTTGCCATCTCTTCCCAGTTGCCATCTCTTCCAGCCTTTTAAGGCCCCAGGTGTGGACGGACTAGTTCCTGCCTTCCTACAAAAGGGAGAGAGAGAACTAATGCCGTATCTTCTAAATATCTTTAGAAGTAGCTTAGCGCTCGGATATATACCGGAGCTATGGAGAAGGGCTAAGGTGGTATTTATACCGAAGGTGGGGAAGAAAGACACCACTCAACCGAAGTCATTTAGACCCATTAGTCTAACATCTTTTATGTTAAAGACAACGGAGAAGGTGATTGATAATTACCTTAGGACTATAGTGCTGGTAGGTACACCACTACACAGGAGTCAGCATGCTTACAGAGCAGGGAAATCCACAGAAACCGCCCTGTATCAGCTGACAAACGAAATAGAAGCAGCACTAGAGATACAGGAAGTAGCGATATGTGCCTTCTTGGATATAGAGGGAGCTTTTGACAACACCTCACACGAGGCTGTCAGGGCGGCCCTCGAAAGAAGGAATATCGACAGCACTATCTCAAAGTGGATGGGAGAAATGCTGAGATCTAGAACGGCGGAGACACAAGTGGGAAAAGACACCATTAAGATCTCTACAACTCGAGGGTGCCCACAGGGAGGTGTACTATCACCGCTAATGTGGAGCCTGGTAGTTGATGAACTACTGGTTAGGCTAAACGACCTAGACATCAAATGTCAAGGTTACGCCGATGACATAGTCATAATGGCCAGAGGAAAATTTGAGGGAACGCTCTGTGAAATTGTTCAGAGAGGCCTCAAGGTAACTAGTAGATGGTGTCAAACAGTGGGATTGAGACTCAACCCGAGCAAAACCACGGTGATACCATTTACTAGAAGGAGAAAACTAAACTGCCTACATCCCATACTCATAGATGGGAAGGCAGTAGAATACCAACAGGAGATAAGGTATCTGGGTATCACACTAGATAGCAAACTCCTATGGAATAGACACGCTGAGGCAGTGGTAGGTAAAGCCAAACGCGCCCTAATGGTGTGCAGAAATCTGGCAGGAAAAACGTGGGGTTGTAACCCCACTATCCTGCGATGGATGTACACCATGATAGTGAGACCTGCAATCACTTATGGGGCGGTTGCGTGGGGAAGTAGAATCAAGCTGGCCTCTATGAGGAAACAGCTTGAGAAGATTCAAAGACTGGCGTGTGTCTGCATCACGGGGGCGATGGGGTCGTGTCCGACAGCAGCATTGGAGCTGCTGCTGGATCTGACTCCGCTGCACCTTGTGGTGGAGAGCGCCGCCAGATCGGCGATCGTAAGGTTCAGCAAGGAAGGAATGGGCAGAGGCAAAATAATCGGGAGCAGAGACCGAAACAGCCTCGCTGCCAAGATCCCCTGGCTGGTACCAAAGTACCAAAAGACGAAATGGTATGCAAATACCACTTCGAGAAAAACTACACAGCAATGTGTAGTAGTAAAGCCGATTGGAGCGACGAATCCTCAGCATACCACATAGAGCAAAATGCCATCAAGTGGTATACAGATGGTTCGAAGACAAAGGAAGGCACTGGTGCAGGAGTGTTTGGACCTCGTACCAGATACTCCGAATCCATGGGAACATCCCCAAGTATCTTCCAAGCAGAGGTACACGCAATCGAAAGATGTGCACAGTTTAACCTCGACAGGAAGTACCGCAAAAAACGAATTGCTATCCTGTCAGATAGCCAAGCAGCCATCAAGGCCATTAGCTCATACACCATCAGATCCAAACTGGTATGGGACTGTGTGGGGAAGCTTAACAGGCTTGGCAGGGATAATAAAGTAACGCTATACTGGGTACCAGGACACACTGGTATAGACGGAAACGAAGAAGCCGATCACCTAGCAAACAAGGGATCCAGTAGCCCCTTTATAGGTCCGGAACCCTTTTGCGGTATGAGCGTGAATACCATCCGCAAAAGTTTAGATGAAGAAATAAGACGAAAATGGATGAAAACCTGGGAAGAACTTCCAGGGCTAAGGCAATCCAAAGTGATGCTGGGATCTTTTAACCAGAAGAGAACTAAAGCTTGCCTGAAACTAAGCAGGAACAAGCTCAGAATTCTGACAGGAGCCCTGACGGGACACTGCAGACTTAGGAAACATCTCAAGGCCCTAGGCCTAGAGGAGGATGATGGATGCAGATTCTGTGGCTTAGCAGAGGAAACCCCCATACATCTGTTCAAAGACTGCGGAGCATTACTCCGCAAGAGACAGATGTACCTTGGGGCTCACTGCTTGAACACAGAGGAGTTGCAGGCCTTGAATCCCACCCAGATCCTGAGATTCCTAAAGGAATCAGGATTAGAGGAGGCGCTCTAAATGGGTAAGTACACCAACACTTGGAGGAGGAGGGTGGGGTACAATAGATCTATAAAGGTCGCAGTACAAGTCGTCACCACCATATCTACAATCTACAATCTACAATCTAGTTGCCATCTCGGAGATTTAGGTTTTACAGAGTATTTTCTGGCCATTTTATCCATAACATCTACACAGAATTTGTTGGTATTATATAATCTAATTTTCTCCGGTATACAGCCATCATTTTTTTCAATTTTCACCTATTTAGTTTGAGTTAAGAAATACCTTTTTATTTAGTCTTGTAAACTGTCATAGTACAATATTATGTGTCCAATATAATTTTGTTGAAAACGTGTCATTTTATCTTTTTTCTGCTTCGCCAATTTTGATAGCTTCCTCTTATTTGCTGAATTTATAAAATATATCAGGTCGCAACTGTTTGTTCAAGTTACAAGATTATACTGAAGTCGGCTCTGCAATCATTTCTAAATAAATCATAGCAGATATGCCAATGAAAGAGACTGGAATAAATATATTTTCATTTTTCTATTGTATTATCTTTTATTTGTAACTATTTTATAATTTCAGAATTGAGTTTTCAAGAGTATTCTATTAGAAAAACGTATAAATCATTCAGCCGGTCAAATGACTGTTCGTGGTAGTTAATGGACTAGATATTTTTATTAAAAATCAAATAATTGGAAAAGTCGCAAATATTAAAAAAACAATTGTATGTATATTTGAAGAAAAGTCATGAAGTTTAATACCAGTATAATTACGTGGTGTTCAGAAAATTTTAAACAAAATTTAAAAATGGTCATTTGAGCGGTCGTGGTAGGTTTAGTGTTAAGTTTTATCTATAATATTAAAGTTATTTTTCAATCTTATCAAATCTCGTCTTCTTTCGTTTTCAATTTTGTTCAGTTTTGTTCATTGTAGTCGGGTTTAGCTTTGTTCACTATTTCTCATTTTAATATTTTCATTATCATCTAGTTTTTTCTAAATTAAATCTAAATGTAGACTTGCTTAGACTAATTATTAATCTGAAATAAATTTATTTTTAGCATCATCGTTAGTTTTATCTGGGATATTTTAGTTCTACTAACTTATTAAGGGACCCTCACAGTGTGACACCTCGTAAAAAAGCAGATTTTCGCGATTTTATTTTTGATGTTTAGGATAAACTAATCGGTCTGATTTTTTTTTACAAATTAAAGTACTAATCTAGAACACAAAATGATTTTTTTTAAATTGATTTACTTATTGTTCAACATTTTTTTTATTAAATTTATTGTGGCGTTGAAAAAAAAAGCTCCTGAATCGTCTCCATGATAGCGGACGTAATTTTGATCTGATATAAAAATATCAAGAGGATTATTAATCTGTAGGAAAACCTCTATGTTCCTATGAAAGCTTTTTCTTTTTTATGAAATTTTAAAAAAATGGCGGCGGTTTGACTAAAAGATATCGAATTCAGACTATTTTTTCGACAATTATTCGTAAAAAAAATGGAAGATTTAAAAAAAAGAAAAAGCTTCCATATAACATAAAGAATGACGTGAAGAATGTTCAGTCCAAATTTCAAAGGGATGGATTGAAAACTGTTCCTTTAAGAGACCGTTTTGAAAAACACCATTTCGAGAAAAACGCGTTAAAAGTTGGATGTGGCTATTTATACATACAGTATGTATACGCAATTGTCTATTTATACATACAGTATGTATACGCAATTGGCTATTTATACATACAGTATGAATACGAGATTGGCTATTTATACGTACAGTCTGCATTCACTCTGTACCAGATATAGTGTTGAATTTTTATAGAGGTGAAAATACAAAATGGACACTAATAAAAATGTTACTTAATCATAATCATACAATCGGTAAAGAAGAATATGGATATTATGGCAAAGCAAAAAAAATTAATGAAAATGATTATGATACGTCAACGGCTTTGTTATTATCGAGCGCTAAAGATGGAATGTAAGTATTTAGAACAAGAAAAGTGGAAAAAGTTTATACGAAAGGATATTCAAAATTAAAAAAAAAAAATTACCACAAGCACAGAAACAGATCAAAGTATTTTAATGGAATTTTTAGCAAAAAAAATGAAGAAAGTGGTGGAAATGGAGGAAAATGGTTTACGCTATAAAAAAGATTCGGAAGAAGAACTGGAATCACTATTTATAGCCTCCTCAGAAATGGCTCTAAATTATAATAATTCTCAGTGCCTAGTTATAGAAATAGATGTTGTTTTCTGGTTTAATGTTGGAAATATTAGGATTTTGTATAGGACTCTAGTATAGCCGACAAATCGGAATTTGCAGCTGTAGCATTTATTGCTAAAGAAACATATTCGTCATTCATATATTGTATGAATGAATTCAAAACAATATGTAAGACTAATCCGTCCGTTTTTTTAATTGAAAGAACAAAGACAACCGAAATAAAAAAATTAAGAATTTTTTTTGCAAATTCCATGTTATTATATATAATCGATTAGTTTCTACTGCAAATTCTAATTGGCAAATTGATGAGAAGCATAAATAATTGGATGAATTCAAGAAATGCTTGTATTTCCAAGCATATGAAGAATATGAAGAGCAGAAAAAAGATTTTTTGTAAATTTGTAAATCTGTACAAGTTTTTATAGGAACAAAAGATAAATAAAAACATAACACTTAAATGTAACACTTAAAGAACAATTAAAACTTGGGACAGTTCTAAAGAAATGTGGGTACATTGTTTTAGAAAATATTTACCATTAATGGAAGACACTACTACAAACAGAATTTAACGATCATTTTGAACCCTTAAACAATACATACAAACTAAATATCATAGTTTGCCAATAATTTACGCATGTATTACGGAAATCATAAACTGTGTTGATTCAAGAAAAAATATAAAGTTAGCCAAAAATAAACAAAATGTTTTTAAATTATGGATAGTGATATCGAAATAAGAAATATACTTAAAGGATGTTCTGAAGCAGAGACAGGAATAAATTTTTTTCATAGACAGTTAAAATTATTTCAAACTTTAGAGTCCAAAATGAGAATTAAAAATAATAGCATTGAGGAAAATTTTGATAGCAAAATATCAAAATTTTATAATATATCGGTGGAAACTTCTCTCGAAGACGTTACGAACAAGGGCTAAAAATCAGCTGGATACTAGGGCTAGACAACTAGGGCTAAACAACAAAACCCGCAAACTAATCCTAGGAACTTTGACCAACACCCATTTTAAGGTAAAATTTAGAGGCGAGATTTCAGAAAACTTCGAAATAAAAACTGGAGTGTGACAAGGAGATGGACTTTCCCCACTTCTCTTGAACCTAAAAAGGTTATGAGAGAATGGCGCAAGGAACTGAACAATTTGGGTGCTCAGAGTGGTATCTACCTGGGACGTAAGAACGATGAACTGGTTGTAGATTGCCTGGCCTTTGCAGATGGCGTGGCACTGTTTGCTGATTCTCTTGAAATGGCAACAATACAGGTAAACTGCATTTCACTCAGAAAACAGGCTGCCAATGTGGCTCTTCAAGTGTCACTGGAGAAAACAGAATTCTTCACCAACATCAGAGAAGCAAACAGAGAGATGTTACTAGAGCAGGGAAACATCAAGAGGACTGAGAAATTTAAGTATCTCGGCGAAAGGATTGAACCCAAGTTATCAGAAAGAGTATTATTATCCAAGAACTAGCAAGTTAGAACTAGCCTGTCGACTGACTAAGAAGTGTCTTTCCTTGAACCGAAGAGGTCTAGTAGAGAAATTGGAAATCAGAGAGAGGAGAATATTCACGAAGATCCTAGGCCCGGTAAAGGCAGATAGGGAATTCCGAAGGCGGCATAACTCTGAGCTCTACGAACATATTGAGATGCTCTCTGACTGTGCAAGGAAAAGAAGGGTAGCTTTCTATGGCCAACCGTCTGTTCACCTTCTGGCAAAACAAGAAGGTTCCACTTGGTTGACAGAAACCGAGAAGGATGAACTGGGAATAACAGATCTCCAAAACAAACAGTCGCACCCCAAGGAAGTCCGTGGATTTCAGGAAAAACCCCGTAAGAAAGGTACCCCCTGGACAGAAGAGAGAATTGAGTTACACCGGCAGAAGATGCGACAATTCTGGGAAAAGGTCAAAGCCCAACAGTTGAACAAGCGTGGTCCAAAGTAGGCCTATTCGAAAGAAGAAGAAGAAGACATCGGCGGAAACATGTTTGTATTCATTTTGGAATTATTTTAGTGCACTACGTCGTCATATTCTTTTGATAAGAAAATATAATAATTTGGACATATTTTCAAAAACTTGATTTCATGCAAGATATATTTCAACTGAAAATGCACTAAATATGGATACAGATGTTATAAATGTAAGCATTGATGATTATATTGAAGATGAACATGTAGAGTAGTGATGAACATGTAGTGTAGTGATGAACATGAGAGAGTAGAAGTGGGCTTACAATTAGTGCGATTGAAGAACAAATTCTGTCTAATACCGAGCCCTGTCAATCGAACCCTGCCCTGCCGAACCCTTTTAGATTTGAATTGTAAGTTTTTTTTTATTCAACAGAATAAAAAAAAACTTACAATTCAAATCTAAAATAAAATCCAAAGGACGTCCAAAGATAAAGATTAAGCACACCACTTTAAAAAAAAAAAAATACAGAATAAAAAATGATATACCTGTATTTATTTATACATTTCATTTTTACATATTTCATTTATACTATATTTTACCTACTTATGCCACTAAACCTATATGTCACTGATTTAGTGATACTTTGAATTTTATTTATGAGTTTATTGATCAAGAATGTAAATGAACTTTAATAAATAAAAGTATAGTTATATCATATTAATATTATAATTGTGTAGTTATTACCAAAATAGTAACTCCAATATTTTTTTATATATATATATATATATATATATATATACAGTCAGAATGTGCAAATAGTCAATTGCGAATGCATACTGTATATATAAGTAGCCAATTGCGTATACATACTGTATGTATAAATAGCCAATTGCGTATACATACTGTATGTATAAATAGCCACATCCTTAAAAGTTTGGAGTGAGCGCCAGATACTCCAATCCCTTTTTCTAAGAAAGGCTGTAGCGACCGAAATAATTCGAATTTCGATTTAAAAATTGGAGAGAATGTTTATAACAATGTATACTATCGGGATAATGAAACAAAAACAACGATTTTTGAAAATTTCACACTGTGAGGATCCCTTAAAGACGAAATATAGCATGATTGATAGAAATATAGCTAGAAAGACATGATCTTTCGGTTATTGATTTAAATGATAATAGACTATTTATTTATATCAATAACCTAAACTAAGTGCATGTGTTTCTACACAAATGTCAAATCAAAACCTAACCTTGCCAGTCATGCACGAGGTATTCAAGCTAATGTAAGTGTTTTCCACTTATAGAGCTCGAAAAGTGTCTTCAGATGGTTATTCACTTAATTAAATAGAAAGAAATGATCTTAAAAACAATGTTATTTGTATAGTTCTCTTAGTGACATAAAAATGGACTGCGACTCCGTAAGAACATGAAAATGTCTGCTGTATAATTCAACATCCTGTGTGATATTAGCAACAACAAATATGAAACAACAACTTCCTTGTTGTTTCAAAATGAGATTTGTTCATAGTCTTAATACGATTTAATATTATAGAGCTACGGAACGGTTGAATATATTTATATATTCAAGTTATAATTCGTCTTTAATAAGGTTGTATGATTGGATCTATAATTAGAAGGGTTTTACCAATATTCGATATTTTAGTTATTTTAATTTTAATTCTTTGGTTTTATATATCCCATTATTGTTTCTACAATTGAAATGTGTCTAAATGATTTAGTAAATTTAATACTAAAAGCATTTAAGAGTTTATATAGCGTGTAAAGGGGTTTTGTAACATAGTAAACGTTTAATAAACAGGAAGGATTCGTGCGGTTGTGTCGGATAGCCAGAACTGACGTACGAATCCTTTTCTAGGGTTGGTGTTTTACGGTTAGCGCGCCAACAGATATAAATTACGAAGACGCTCCACTGCAAAACTGAACGGGCCCTAGTTTGCTTTCGCAACCGGAGGGACGTAATAGTTAATCCGCGGCATTTAACACCGAACTTGCTACAGTTTAACAGAGTGGAGAATCGTGTTCACAATTTCCGAAAACCGCCGAATCGAAATATATTTATTTAAACGGTGAATTAAATTTAAATATCCTTACAATTCAACAATTATATTTAGATTAAATTTAGTAATTATTTAGCAACCAAACACGTTATTATTGATAACTTATTTATTGATAAAAAACCTAATATATGCAGGTTTTTTTCTTATCTTAAAAACAATTAAATGTTTACTTAAACGTTCTATTGACATTCTGAGAGAATTTTCTGTGGATTTTTTAATATAAGAAAGAATGTTTGTTCGAAAGTGGAAATGCGGAAATGTTTCATTTAGATTTATAAGACGACTCAATATTTTTAGAGAGCAGATTGCCCGAGCAATGCTTTTTTGAGCACGGCGTTTTTCCGCCTTTCCATCTGTTTCAATTAAATCCGCTGCGAGCTAGTCCGCACAGAAGATTAATGCATTAATTCCGTTTGCGCACGTTTTCCTTTCCGCATTTCCCATCAGCCCAAACCGAATGGTTTTTTCTCTTTTGCTTAGGAAAACAGACATAAATTAGCAGCAAAAAGAACTTAACATAAAAATGTTTTATAAGATGTTGTCCTTTCCTGCATGAAAATAGTATATTTGCCAAACAAGAAACATACTGACGAATGACAAAATATGATAATACAGTTTAGACCGGGCCTATCCAACCCAAGTGGATCGGTTTCGCTAGCCAACCATCGATAACGTTTATCTAAAATAACAAATAAATAATGATCAGTACAATCAGATCAGGATGATAAGAACCAACATTTAAAAACTTAAAATTTCTACGTTATATTTGCATATGAAAGAAAATTGCCCCCAAATATATTTCACATTTTATTTGAAATATATTTCGAGCAAAAAACGCCAAAAACGAAAGTGGTTCACGGCAGAACAGAAGCAAGATCGATTATCCAAAAGACTCCAAGCTGGATTTCCGCTGGACATGTTTACTGTGTCCTTCGACCGACAATGAGCGGTTGATAAAATGTATAATATTGATACTTTATTTAACTGCAAAGTATAGGTAGAATCATTGAGAACCAACAAAATCATACCCCAGTGCAAACGCTGCCAATACAATGGACACACGTATTGACTATTGTAATAAAGCCCCACGTTGCGTCATGTGGGCCTAATTGCATACACTGCGGATGTAATCATTCTGCAAATTATCGAGACTAAGGCTTCACACTTAACTCTCGTTTCTGATTGCGTCTTCAATATTTGACTGTGACACAGCCAGCCGTAACATTTTCTTTATAAATTTGAACTGATCTTTTTGGGCTCGGACAAGTTCGGGTTGCTCGGGTTCAAATTAATGAAGAAAATGCTACGGATGCCCGGAACGAGAACAGAAACGAGACTCTCGTGTGAAGCTCTAATCGAGGCTGCTTCGCATTCAAAGAATTATTGATTGAATATTGAATTTGGAAACCGTTCGAAAACGAATCAACCAGAAACTTGAACTCAATAAACCACAAAGGCAAATGGAGACCGCACGTCCTTGCAGTCCAAGAAATCAACGAAATAACAAACAAATGAAGATAAAGTCTCACAATCAACCTATAGCGAAGCCATAGTTAACAATCAAACGACAAACCAGCCGAACTCGATAGAATCGCTGTTGCAGCAAATATTTCAGCGACTCGACCATCTTGAAAAAAGAAGAGCATAATCTGCAACTTTATACGCATTTTGGAATGGAACGCTAACGGATTGCTGCAACATAAAGACGATCTGTAAGTGATCTTAAGCACCCAGAATATCGACTTATGCCTGATAGCATAAACCCACTTAACAAATGAATCTCACATTAAATTCAGAAATTATACAACCTATCACACAGTTCAGCCTATCACACAGTCCTGCAAACACGGCACGTGGTGGCAATGCGATCTTAAGCAAAGATAAGTCTAAAACATCACGAAGAAGAGAAATATGCAACTTGTGACATTCAAGCAGCAACACTAATTACAACAGGAGAAACATTCACTGTGAGCGCAATCTACTGTTCCCCACCGTATAACCTGCAAGCGGAAAAATACACTAAATTTTTCGAGAATCTAAACGGTAGATTCATCATTGACGGCGACTTCAATGAGAAGCACACGCGCTGGGGATCACGACTATTCACACCAAAAGGTCGCCAACTGTATCAGACTGATAAGGACTACGGATGCGAGTTTGCCTCCACTGGCAAACCTACGTGCTACCCAACGCACTATAATAAAACATCAGACCTGATAGATTTCTTCATAATCAAAAACGTCGCAGCAAATTACATCAAGGTTGATGAAAGCCTTGACCTCAACTCAGACCACTCTCCAATCGTGCTAACAATCAGTAACATCATTATAGGTACTAATCAGGACCCAGTGCTTGTGACCAACCACACCGACTGGGACCATTTCAACTATCTTTTGGAAATAACCATAAACGTGTATGTACCATTCAAAGCAATCGAATAATGAGAGAATAAAGGGCTTCAATTCACTGCGGCTATTCAAGACGCAGCTTGGAAAAGTACGCCTACCATGCGAAAACTCTAGTGTCTCAACTTCCCTAAAGAAATAAATGGCCTGATGAAAACGCAGACTTAGAAGACGCTGGCATCAGAAACGAGCACCCCAAGACAAAACCAACCTAAATAGAATAACGCAATAAGAGAGATTAAAAGAAATAAAAACCACTCTATCAACAACTTCCTCTTGGGACAAACCGCTGAGAATACCAGGGAGCATTCTCTATGGAAGGCAATAAAGCAACTGAAGTGACCGATCAGTCAAAAATCCTCAAAAAAATAGCCTTGGTCAAGAAGCCTTGGTCAAGCTCACTAATCTATTCAATGCCGCAATCCGTCTAAAGCATATACCAACCGCATGGAAGGTCTCGCAAGTAATTGTGCTACCAAAACTTGGCAAAAGTTACAATGATGTGGAGTCATATCGGCTAATCACATTTACTACCTATCATGTCCAAACTCTTTGAGAACTGATAATGAAACATCTGATCATGAAACGTCTCAAGCTAATAGTAAACTAATATGAGCTGGTGCCTGCCCATCAGTTTGGATTTCGAATCAACCACTAAACAATTCACCAAGTTCACAGAATTACCAACGTCATCTCATATTCGCTAACAGACAAAAACGTTTAGTCTACTGTGTTCCTCGAAGTCGCAGAAGCGTTTGATCGGGTATGGCATGAAACCCTACTTAAATCCATCCTGCCTGACCCATACTACAAACTACTAAATTCACACCTATCTGAAAGAAACTTTCGCATTAAATATGAGGACACGTTCTTCGATCTTCGGAACATCAGTGCTTTTGTTCCTCAGGGAAGTGTACTGGAGTCCCGTGTATAGCCCAGTTCTATAGCTACTTTATACTAACGAATCACCTTATAACACGAACTACCACTTTTGCGGATCACACTGGACTGATGGCACCTAGATAAACTGTAGAACAATCATTAGAAATACTGGAACAAATAAACAAATAATATGACCACCTGGACTCTTTAATGGCGAATCAAAATTAATGAAGCAAAGTCTGCATACATCAAATTTACCAATAAAAAGATTGAAAGCGGACCCCTCATTATTAATGACATAACTATCCAGCCTGGCAATAGAGCAAAATACCTGGGCGTGACGCTTGACGAAAAAGTCCTATGCAAGGAGCACATCAAGAAAAAAAAAAGGAACTTCAATTGAAATCACGAAAAATATATTGGCTCCTGGGATATCGCTCCGAACTAAGAAGCTAACCCTATTACAGGTTCTGCTCCCAATCTCGACATTTGGTATCCAATTATGGGAATGTGCTAAAAAACAAAATATCAACATAATCCAACGCTTAAACATTATCCCCCATTAAAACAAAATGCCCCATGGTTTGTGCGCAACAGCGACTTACACCGTGAATTCGGTGTAGAAACAGTCGATACCATAATTACAAGATATGCTATCTCGCGCGAAACACGACTCCAGCACCACATCAACGAGGAAGCATCCATGTTCCTAAACGTACACAATAAGAAAAAAAATTAGATATATTTGATGACTATTTTCATTAATATCAAAGGATAACGTTGAAAGGTAAATCTAAAATGGTTAGTTTTTTGATAGAAAATGGCCTTAAGTAATTCTAAAATAAAGAGCTCCACTAACTCGCCAGTCTCCATTACTGAGATATTTGTTATTTTTTGTAGATCTATATTTATGGTTTACATTGGTTTTCTAAATTGGCATCCATTAATGAAGCACGCAATGAACTCAATTTCATCTTCGAAAAAAATGTTTCACTAACATATGTGGATCCAAAATATCTTATAACTCGTTGCAAAATATCTTGTTGTTAAAATGTCTCTTGGATGTAATAAGTATTGTTTCATTTCAAGTATTCAAGTATTGTTGCAGATTTTTATTAACGCTGTTCACGTCATCATGAAATGGGTCTGAGAATATTTAAAATATTTTATCATATTTTGCTAATTATGAGAAACGATTATCAAATGCAGAAATAAGTTTATTTCTGATCAGCTTGATTTTATAAATATATTCAACCTGTTCGGAGCTCTATAATACTCTTGAGTGTTTTTGGGACTACCGAAACAAGTCTCATGTGAAATTTGTCAGTTATTTTATAGCTTTCTTTCCACCTCGTGGCACTCAAACCAGAAAAGTAACATTTTTTTTTACACAGACGCTTTTCGAGATTTACCTCTCATAACTGCAGCTTTGCTTTTATGTGGTTTTTAACCACCTACTTGAAACCCATGTGAATTTGATATTTTTAATTTGACATTTTGTGAGAGAGACACGAACTTAGCAGGTTATTGATTTATATGATTATCTATCATGTAGCTTGGTTTTACCAATTCTAAATTATCATTTAAATCAATAACCTGCTAAGTTCATGTCTCTATCATAAAATGTAAAATTAGAAATATCTAACCCTTAATCATCCACATGGGTTTCAAACTAAGTTAATATACAAATTGTTATTCATAAAATCAAAGCTGCAATGATGATGAGATAAATCTCGAAACGCGCCTTCAGATGCCACAATGTTATTTTTCTGATTTTTTGTTGAGTGCCACGAAGGTGCTATAAAATAACTGAAAAATTTCACATGAGATTTATTTTCGTAGTCCTAAAAAGACTCAATAGTGTTATAGATCTGCGGAAAGGTGGAATATATTTATATATTCTGGCTGTATTCCGACTTTATTAAGTATATATAATTATCTATAATGTTTTTACCAATTCTAAGTTTATTTCATGCGCATCTTCCGAAAAAAAGTTATTTAAAAGATAAAAATGTAGAAGAAACAATAATTTCTTGTTAAAAGCTGTGGTGAAAAATTTATTTTGCTTATTAAAAAAAAAAAAATTTGATTAAAGTATTTTGCTCTTGGAATACTTTATTTAGTTGAATAAATTTTTCTGTTATATCCACTAAAAACATAGATCTAACAACCAATCAGTCTCACTTAATGCAGTCTCACAATAGATTCTTGTTTATCGTTTATAAAGTTAAATGTAATATATAATTTAATTGCCTATTTCTTCCCGTAAATTGAAGGACTCTTTTTAAACATTTTCCACCGCTTAGCTATGTACATTGTTAAAATATATGATATAACCACATTCAGGAGATAATCCGCTAAGGAATTCTTTGAATTACCATTGACAATCTTTATAACTACGTTCACAACCTGATTCACGGTTAATACTCGAGCACATAAATTCTGTGGATGTAACAAACAGTGAATAATAAAAAATAAAAACTGAAATGTAGCTTATCCGTAAGAATATAACAGACCAACTCCCTTATTTTTAGCTACCAAAGTGATCTTGCTAATCAGGAAAGAGCCTCAAAATGTAAGCTATTTCCGTCTAAACATTTTTGAATAGCCGGAAAAACATCCCCTCCTATAGTTGTCTCTTTTAAATTTAAAAGGTTTAACATTTTCTGCGCCTAGGCTGAATCATACACATCGCAAATTAATATCACATAAGTTGAGATGTGTAACAGAAATCTGTACTTTCATGAATTGCAAAGAATAAGCTTTAAATTGGTTCATTTTATCCCGCAAAGTTTCTACTATTTCAGCTGAGATGTCATCAATGCGACGACATTTAATTTGGAGCGAAAGATTGACACTTGCTTTTATCGGGCAAAACATCTTTTTTAACTGCTTCCAAATAGTTCTTCAGTAGTTCACCATACGAAAATGGTTTCATCATTTTCTTTGCAATCAGCAACTGAATAACTTACTTTGACACTGATAAATGGTTGTTGTAATGATGAAACATCGTTTGCTGAGCTTTCATATGCGATTTAAACGTAATTAACTTTTTACTTCTTTACTAAAATTTTCATTTTCAATATATGTATTTTATTTCATGATGCCCTTTAACGTTATGTTCCTTAAATACAGCGACCGTCTCTCTACAAATTTAACAAATTAATTTTGAGTTCTGCATTGTGAACAAATAATCTTTTCCTCAACGTTCATTAAATTTCCTGCTTCCGTCAACAACTTTTCTGTTTGAGATCATCCCGAAAAGTTAAGAAACATTCAAATAAGTGTCAGTTGGAGAATATTGGCATATTTACATTTTTTAGTTGTTTTTTTTTTAATTCTGCTGGATTATTTACGATCTGTCCAATGACAAGTAAATTTGGTGTAATCTCGTCAACTCTTGTAGGTATTTACCCATTGGTCAATACCTCTTCATCCTTCGCCAGTTATATCACCAATTTAAGGGTGGGT
Source organism: Phosphuga atrata (assembly GCA_944588485.1). Taxonomy (NCBI): domain Eukaryota; kingdom Metazoa; phylum Arthropoda; class Insecta; order Coleoptera; family Silphidae; genus Phosphuga; species Phosphuga atrata. Next base: position 37,581,556 of record OX155897.1, read on the forward strand.
CATTTCAATCTACAACTTCCATGTCCAGTGAGAAGTCGGCTTACGAGTGTGCTCGGGTGTAATTTGAGCCATTCAGAGTATATGCTGCAATGTTCTTCAATCACCCCTACACTGGTTAAATGTTAAGATCGTGGCTAATGATATTATTTGTTGCAAAAAATTATGCATTTACTATCATCTTTAAGATGATCTGATCGCTATCTCTCTAATATTTGGATATTTGAGTTGCACGCTCAACCCTTTAACCCCTTAGCTGGCTATAGCTCTATACTAATTTCAGAACAGAGTTATGTAGTAGAAGCTTATTTTTGAATGAGAGTTTTGATTGTGGACCGAGTAGCCAATGTATAATAACTTTTATGAATCTGAGATTTTATTAAATTTTATTCATTTTTAATTTTACTTGCTTAACGAACAAAAATAATGAAAAATTTGAGAATTTCTTTGGAAAAAAAGATGTCCCTCAGATGTCCCTTTTATTCCACAATCAGCACCACACCAAACACATAAATAAAAATTCACTTGAAATAATAATTCTGCGGTCGGCGCTTAAAAGGGCTTAAGTACAGTTTAGGCATTTATGGGAAATGGCGCATGAAAGTTTTAAAATATTATTTTTTGTCGGCGCACAGGATCCAAATTTATGAATTGAAAATTGTTAAAGGTTTTAATAGTTTTTATTAATAAAACGTTTACGGGTTATATCTATTTATGTCTCTTAAACCATCGTATTTCCTTGTATTTGGTATCATATCTTTTACAGCAGCCATAATTGTAACATTTTTCAGCATAAATAGACTTATGCCATATTAACAGATCGAAAGAAGGCTATTTTAACATATCTGACCAAAAACCCCATTTTTTTTTAAAAAACGACTTATGAGCTTTTATGCGCCGACCACAAAATTATTATTTCGTTTGTGCAATGGATACAGGCACATAAAGGCACCGACGACCAAAACATCCATGTGCGCAGTAATGTATTGGGTGTTTTGCGCAACAAAGATTACAAACTTTATTGCATAACTGTATTCAAATAACAGATGAACATTATCGATGGTTGGCTAACGAAACATTTATTAACATTTCCTCTTGGTGCATATAATATATAGAATGCGTCTCACTTGCGCATTATAACAATGACACATGCAAATTCTCATTTATTTAATATTTCTAGATACAAACAACGAGAAAAAAAAATTATAATACAAATCTTCCGACGCAAAATTTAACGTGACGGACCTCATGTAGACAAGGCCTGATTTTGACTATATATAATTCAGATTGTTCAGTTTACGAAAGACAAGATACTAGGACAGTGGTGGCGAACGTATGGCACGCGTGTCACAGCGGACGCGTAGAAAAATTGTATTGGCACGCGAGAAAAATTGTTACTTTTCTAAAAAAATCTAATTTACAATATTAAATTTATTCTTATTACAATGAATTAATAATATCAAATTACATCTAGTAAAAATCACAGTAAAAATCGGCCTTGAAAACATCCCCTAATAGTGCCTTGGCAAAGTGTAGGCAGAGGTAAGGCGTCCTAGGTAATGGTTAAGTAGAGGAGTTAGTACTAGAAAGATTGATTTTTTTTTAATGAAATAAGGTTTTTTTACATATAAGATGAAATATGTATTTCAACGAGATATTTCAGAAATTTAAATTCGTTTATAGAAAATCCTGCACGTTAAGCTGATCAAATTCAGTTGACTGAATACTTAACAACAAATTTGGAATCAATGATGAATGAATTTTGTCCATTTAATATTGTCTATAAAGGTTTGCTCAACTCAAATTTGTCCATTTAGTTTTGTCTATGAAGGAGTGGACAACTGAATTTTGTCCATTTTGCTTTTGTCTAGCGAGGTTTGTGCAACTCAATCTTGTCCATTAGGTTTGTTAAACAGGATTTACTCAATTCAATTTTGTCCATTTAATTTTTTCAATTTAGTTTTGTGCAACATCAAAATCTATTATATTCAGGCTTTTACGGTAACTGATTTATACAATCAGAAATATCTTTTTTTCTGTCATTGCTAAAGTTACCTCAGCATTTAAAAATTTTATATTAAAAAAAATTCCATCCGGTCATGAAAATGCCCTGTACTAGGATACTTGAATTTAGTATTTCCAGCCCTGTACTAGGATAATTAATAAAAAAATAGTCTAGATCAATCTAATTCCACCTACTTGGACTTAGTGTCAAAACACAATATTTTTTACTTCAGTAAAAGTCCGAATAATTTAAATGATAATACGAGTTTTAACTAAATATTTCAGACAAAACTAATTACTTTATCATCTAATAACTCAGAAAGCAAATCAACTTTCTTACTACAACTTATTTAAAATCAAACGAACTTACCTTAAGTGAAGTTCGATTGTAATTATATGAGAGTCTCGTTCGAGATGATTACATTGTAGTACCGCTACTTTCCACTAGATTCAACCACAAGTTCAGAGTTTTCAAAATTTTCGGAATTCACAAATCTTTGAATTTTGCAACCAACCTCCAGTGCTTTTAATTATGCTTACATATAGGCCTTTTTACTGAGTTTCAATGAACTGGTTTAAACCTATAAGATTCAATATAAATCTTTTAGCTCCATCAGGTGTTGAAACAAGGAAGTAGTATGATGACAAACATTGGCATACTACAAGTTCACATTCGACATTATTGCTTCCATAGCTAATATTTTTTCAAATTCAAACTCTAACAATCTTTCATCTATCAATGAAAATTGCATATCCTTAGTAAAGCTCAGAGATTGAGGAGGATAGGTATGAAAAAGAATTTCATACACCATTATGCAATTTAAAATAAATGCTTCACTAGTCATCTTTTTCCATTCGTTGCAGTAAGTCTTTCATAGGCTTAGAAAGGACTGAAGAAATAATTACCCTTCTAGCTGAAGAGATCTGATAATGCAATTGTGATACAAGTTTTCCTGTATCGACCAGCTTTTCTAAGAATTCTAAACATCATTTAGAAACATTGTAATGCTCTGACTCTAGGCAGACATAGCTGAACCTGCTAGATTTTATTCAGCAATGAACTGTTGATCTCTCTTAATCCCCCTTTCGTTTAGATTTCATGAGATTTTTGAATTAGACATGAATATTACCACCCTGTGGATATTTATCAATTAGACCCAAGAAATCAATTAGAATCAAGACCATCTTGTTTTGTTTGTCAATATCTATGTTTATATTGGGGCAGTTTTGAACATCATCTACATATAAAAATGCCCGATAATGCCCGATAACGGTTCATAGCACTAGTAGTTATTGCATCCTACTTGCAAAAGTCACAAGCCTTGTACGCCCATCATGACTCATACACATTGAGTACAAGATGTCCTGTAAATGTAAGTGTTATAAAATATCATTTAACCTTTTAAATGACAAGGACATTTTTTCCCTGATAATGTGCAAAAAGCACTAGTCTGATATGCCCATCAAGACTCACACAAGCTTAGTACATGATGCCGTGTAATTTAAATTATATGAGAGTATTTTAATCTTAAATACCTGTAAAATTTGTTGATTTGTTTATTTTATCAGGTAAGCCTTCAACCATTTTTTATAATCTCGGCAGTCTCTTATTAGTTTTTTCCTCTTCCCTGTCTCCTGTTTTTTACTCTTAGACATTCACGCTACGAATTTGATGTGTTTGTTTCAGTAATCTTAAAACAAATAATTATTTTTTGGTTAAAACCTGGTTACACTCTCAAAAACATGTGGTTTCGTCTAGCATAACGAACATTATGAATGCAGGTAATGCAGGGAGCGAGGAGCCCGGAAATTTTGAAAACTCTGAACTTGTGGTTGAATCTAGTGGAAATTAGCGGTACTACAATGTAATTTCGAAGAACGAGACTCGAAATATAATTACAATAGGAAATATTATTTGCATTTGGAGCTATTACTAAAACCATTTGCCTGTCCCCACAGAATATTTTTCTGAGCACAAAATTTAGCTAAGATATCCTTGAAGGATAATATACCTAGAAGGATGTGTATATGTTACCGTAAATGACCGAAATTGGAGAATGTCGACTTTCACCGGTGAATGTCAACACATACCAAATATGTCGGTGAAAGATCGAATATTTAATTTGTGGTACATTCGGACCCTCACCCGTGTATGTCGACAATCTATGTCGTACATATCGTACTATGTCGTAAATATGTCGTACGCTCTGGTGGAGGTCAAAAATGGAGATGCTAACAGAGAGGCGACTGGCTCTCTCCCGTCAAATCCTTTGTTCTGCTGGGAGTTAGCTATATCAGTCTTTTGTTGCAATAAATAAGATTTGAATCACATAATTAAGTAATTTTTTTATTACCATTATTTTCGTTTCTCATTTAGAATGTACTGTGGCTTTTTAATTATTGCTCACTCCTCTCAGAAGGGGCCGCGAAAAAGTTACGTCACCCTTACGCCACCGTAACGTTTTATAGACTTTTTATAGACTGAATTACGGAGGAGAAAATATAAATCTTCGACATGTTCAACATTCACCATTAGTGCATGGTGAATGTCGATATTCACCGGTTTAAGTCATAAATAAGGGTATTTAGCAAATATTTCGGACATACACCAAGCGACAATGTGAATGTTGACATTCACCGGTGAAAGTCGAGATTCCCCAAATTTCGGTCTTTTACGGTAACATATATAGGTACTATATAAAACATCTGAAAAATTTTAGTTGGTTAGCACACTTTGTGTATTACATGCGATGCACAGTATGTGCATGCATAACCTCATTTATCGGCGTGTTAGTCTGTTAGAGCCACCTGTAATAGTAGTAGTGTTCTGTTCGCTTCTATATTTTTCGTGTTATTATATGGGTCATTCTATAATAAGAAGTTTTGAGTTCATAGAGAATGCGGTAGAGGAGAAAAGTTGGGTTTTTTTGATTAAAAACATATCTTGCGACTTTGGTCTCTTTTATGTACACATTCACGCAAGGGCAAGTCAATTTATACATGTTTAGTTAATTTTTAGAAAGCCAGGGTAAATACATTAGGCAGGGTAGAGACATCAAGATCTGGGTAGATACTTGTTTGACCAGGGGAGAGGCTTGGACATAATAAAACAATTATTACAAATAACTTTTATTAAACATTGTACTTAACTTACAAGTAGAGTATCATTTTTGTATTACAGCCTTTCTTTAAATCTTAAACTAGAGCTTCTTTAGTGTATGTGACAAAAATGTATAAGTAAATTAATCAATACTAATGAAGTAGACTAGTGCCTTTTAAACGATAATTAGACTTGTGATCATCCCCGGACTCTGAATCTGGTCCATAAACATCCTCAATTTGGAGACGTAATTTTTTTTAGATGAGTATATCATAACACCAATTTTGAAGTCATCACATTTTGTATATTCATTGCAAAAGCACCTTAAAGACTTCATTTTCAACTTTTTTGGATCCGCAATGTCCCATGATACCTGATGGATACGCAAAGTACCAGGAAAAGTTTTTATTTGTTCATTAGCACTAACAAACAAAGCTTCTTTCTCTTGGATGCTTTTGTCGTCAATAACGAGAGCATTGATGCTAGGAGAATGTTTCTGAATAGCATCTGACAAATCGCTCAGAGATGCTATATCACTGCCACTAGCCACCAATCGGTCTACTAATCTCTTACAGACAGCACCGGCACCATCAGGAGCCCCCTTACCGTGTCCGGCCTCGTGGTAATTCCAAGTAAAGCTTACTAGGTTTGGATAAAATTCTGTTAAATGAGTGACAAGAAAGTAAAACATGTACTTGTTGCGGTATTGTGTTACGGGTCCATCGCTCCAAAAATGCAGGATCTCCACTTCGGGTGGTAAGCTGTTCAAAATTGGCTGCAGTTTCTTTCGTGTAAGTTACGACCGTGTGCATACTTATCTGTTGACGCGAACCTCCGAAATGGAATGCCTGAATCTCTTCCGCGTATTTAGTTAAGTAATTATCACTGAAGTCCATGTGAACCACAGCTGCTTTTTTCTGTTAAAGTCGTCTTTTTAATCTTAAAGGCAGAATACTGGTGTACAATGTTCCGTTCATGGTGAAGAAAATTCTCCAAGTTATTTTCTAATTGCATGATATTTCTGTTTCATGATATTTCATGATATTTCCGTCTGATATTTCTGTTTGTTTTAGCGGATCGAAATTCGCCAGGGTAGATACACAAAAAAAGCGGGACAAAATAAAGTTTAAAAATTATTGAAAATAAACAAATACCTTTTTATTTTTCCTGTATTATACTTAAGTATACTTATTTAAATTTGTGCTAAATATACTTTAATTGAGCAACTGCGACAAAGAAGGAATGTAATGTCTGCATGTTTAACCAAAAATGTCAAGGGGACAAACCAGGGTAGAGACTTTTTCAGACTTAAATACGAAATTTCAGAAAAATGTGCTTTAGTTGTGCATTTAATCATAATGCTATTTGTAATATACATTAAAATGCTGCAATTTATTGCATAAAATGACAACACATAGAATAAAAAATCTATTTTACAATGATTGCCGTGCACATTACCTCTTATCGTAGAATGATATAAACAAATTTATAAAATATGGATCCGAAAAAAATTTATGGAAAATAAAAAAGACAGGAAATCATTGAAAATGAACAGATAGGTACTTAATTCGTATGATGACTTGAATATAAACACGTTCTCTGATAGCGAAAATGAATATAAACCATCCGAGAGTGAGAATTCCGATAGTTATTCTACATCATCAAGCTCTTCAGAAAATGAAGTTGAAGACGAAAATGAAGAGAAATTCTCCTGCAATGATTGTAGAAGATTGATATTACAATTTTCAAGCAGTAACAAGACAAATATTTACCGGAAACTCAAGAATGAAAAAACGAATTACTACAGTTAGTGGCGTTGTTAAACCAATCAATTTGTTTGAACAGTTTATTGATGACGAAATACTTCAACTAATGGTAGAAGAAACAAATAATTACGATAAAGAATATATAGAATCTCATCGACTTCGACATACATCTATTATAAGATGGACTGACGTTACAGCTAATTAGATGCAAACTTTTTTATGCGTAATTCTAGCTACTGGAAATATAAAATTTCCAAATATTGAAGTTTATTGGAAAACAGACAGCTTTCATTACCATCCTTTATTTCACAATATAGAAATGAAAGCTATAACCGATTTGCTTTGATTTTGAAGAACTGGCACTTAGCAGATAATCTCACAGTAATTCCAGGAGATAGACATTTTTATACACATTTTTATATTTACTAGTATCTTTATTCTAAAATCCAAGAAATATATACAACTGGCGAAAAAAATTCCTAGATGAAACTATGGTTTCTTATAGAGAAAAGCTTCAATTTCGCCGATATAATCCTGGTAAAGCTCGCAAATATGGGATTAAATCATTCAAATTATGCTAAATGATAAGTTATATTTGGAATTTTTGTATTTATTGTACTCAAGGATCTGCAAATGTGTTTCCTGGTTTAGATCATTCAGAATCTATAGTAGTGTCCTTTGCAGATAAATTACTAAACGAAGGAAGAGTTTTGGTTGCTAGTAACTGGTATAGGGTATAGCAGTATACCTTTAACAACATATCTAAAAAACAAAGATACTGATTATTGCGGAACATTAAGAATAAACAGAAAAGGATTGTCTATTCATTTTAGAAAAAGGAAATATATGGAGCTGAAAATAATAATGGTATACGTATTATGAAATACAGAGACAAAAAAGTCATTTATATGATTTCAACATACCTACATCATCGACCCTAACATTGTTAAACAAATAAGTACTGAAAACATTGCTGCAAAAAAAAACCGCAGGGCAAAACGTTAAACCTTCAGAAATAATTGATTATAATCGCATAAAAAGTGGAATCGATCTGTTTGATCAGATGATATCTTATTACAGTCCTGCCAGAAAATGCGTGAAGTGGTTCCTAAAAATATTTGAATGCATAAAAATTGATTTCTATATAGCTGGGTTCTGTATAACAAGTACTATTCAAATAAGAAAAATAAGCTTGGAGCATTCACTGTATCAATTACAACGTCATTGCGTGGCATCAAAAGAAAATCAGCCAGCTTATTCGCTTATTATCTAAAATGGCCAGCTTATTCGCAGAAGATGTAGTTATTTGAAACTACGTAAAGATGAAAAAAGACAGCAAGCGGTAAAAAAAAATCAAAAGAAGTATCCACCGAATGGAACGAGTGCAAGAAACCGTTTTGTTTACCATGTGTTAATGAAGCTCATCGGAATGCATCTGCAAAAAAATAAAATATTAGAATATATCATTAAATCTTTGCATCTTATAGTTTAAGGATACATTTTTAGAATAAATAGTATTATTTTACTGTACTTTGTGTTTTATTTATAGATTACTATAACCCAGAAAAATGATATTGTACCGTTCTGTGATTTAGATATAATACACAATAGATATAGAACTTTAAATTTCATACGTCTAACTGAAAGAAGGGTATAAATTTGAAGCGTCACAATAAATTATTTTCTATTTAAAAAGTCTTCTTTTGTACATCATATGTGATACACAAGCGTACGAAGAATACGTTATGTGGCTCATAAGTGATTCACACGACAGGTAAAAGGCATCATGGTTATTAAAACGAGCTGAACTGTAGTTCTGTAGAATATTGTGAGAACACTTTTTGACTATTTCTAATTTTAAATAATACACAGAATTATAATATAAAACGTCTCTGTGTAGTTTATGTAAATATTTATGAACGGAAAATCGTTCTGGGGAACTTTTTATTGATGCAGATTATTTGCATTTCTAACGTTTACATCAAAAGAAAACTCATATTAAGTCTTAAAACGCGAATAAACAAACCAGATATAGTTTCATAAATCCGAGTATACGGAAAATAAAGTTTTATGTCTCCATAGAAAAATCATAAAAATATTTAATGCAATTCTTATTTCAAAATTTCAACAAAAAATATATTGTAAACAATGAATAGGATGTTTGCGACTACATGGTAATACATACTGACACTGAATTGAAAAAATCACTATGTTTTAAGCACACTTAATATGTAAAAACATTTTATAACTTGTTATTCACAGTTATATAAATTTCTACACTCCACACGACACGACGCGAGTGAAGCGTCGAAATTTCTATAACTTTGAATAACAAGTTATATAATATTTGTACATATTAAGTGTGGTTAAGACATAGTGATTTTTTTAATTCAGTGTATTGTAAACAAAATTATTTATTTCCATTTTTCTTTTCAGGGGTCGATCTGTCTACGAAACACTGGTGGATAATTGTGACCGTGCTGTTACTGGCGGCGGCCGCTGGAGTTGGTGTGCCAATAGCCTTGAAAGTGAGTGCCGGAGCTTCCTTGGAAGAGCGTCTCGAGTTCGCGTCGAGATTACTCCAAGAAGTTCCACTCATCGACGGGCACAACGACCTGCCCTGGAACATCAGAAAGTTTTTGCATAACAGACTGAAAGAGTTCAACTTCGGAGAGGACTTGAGGAACGTATCCCCTTGGTCTACTAGTGCTTGGTCTCACACCGACCTGCCTCGATTAAAAAGAGGACACGTTGCAGCACAAGTAAGTGAATTTATTGCAAATTAAGAAAATTAATTGTTTTGATGTTTTACTCCTAAACGTAAATATTCGAAATGAATCAATTAAGTAAATTGAGTAAAGCTTATTTGTAACAAATAAATTAGTGTTTGAATGTGGTAAATTTAGGGTTGTATTGTAAGAATATTGGAGCAAGTTGAGTTAATGCGTTGTGTAAATCACTTGTGGCATTTCGTAAAATCTTCGCAGAGTATAATAATGGGTTTTTTGGAGTGTCCCAAGAAGGTAAAAAAAGGGAAAGAGAAAGGGAAAAGCAGCTCCGACGCTGCGAATAAATGTATCTTTTATGGAGAAACGGCGTTTCGGATTCAAACGACAACAGATTTACGATTATTTATTGGCAAGCGATGTATTTAAAACTGCTTTATATAGAACGGGGCGCACTATAAAATGTTACAATATGTTGAAAAGCCGGTGGAACGGGGCAGAAACCTACCAGAAAAGAATTACTTCCTGCTGCACGAACTCAATGGGTTTTCTTTTATGCAGTTCTGAGTGCCACTAATCTTCTAAAGACATTACGTGTCAGATGTGAGGATTGTGATTCAATTCTCGCCTCAACTCGTGATTCGCTGAATAATTTTACAATCAAGTTTTATATCAACTATTATCTATTATAATCTACAATATATTCGCTCAAGTTTCATAATACATTGAAATATCGCAAGGTAAATGCAAGTAAACGCAAAATCAATTTTACTTTTGCACCGCCTGTAAAAAAATGTACAAGCAGTTTTCATTTGGGAGTATTAAAAAATAAATTCCATATGTGGGGATAATAATTATATCTGCTATAATATATTTAGATAAAATTATGAGTAACTGATTAAAAAGTAATTAAGAGAATTAAAATAATTCTAGTTAATCTCCTTCAATATGTAAAATGATGGAATTTTCAACTTCAATTGAGAGGCAACTCAATAAATTTTTATATTCATGAAATTGAAATTTTAATTGTTGCTTTAAATTTTGGTAATTTAATCGGAAAGTTTTATTGTTTTAGTCTAAAAATATGGCATTAGGTTAGATTATTCTCCAATAAATTTAAAATTTTCCATATTAAAATTTAAATTAAATGGCGATAAATTAAGAGTAATCAGAACACTCCTAATTTATCTTAAACTTCAATTATCAAACAACGAAATAGGTTGGAAACCACATTTTTTGTTCAACATTGCAGCGTAAAAACTAAAGTTGATACTTACGTATTAACACCACCACCGCTACATTTTTAAATGCCGCCAATCTACACCGAAAATTTTTAAGATAAATCATAAAATAAATTTAAAACTCAAAATACTTATTTTTTAACCCCAGTTAGATTAGATTGCCAATCTATCTCAATAATCTGGATCAATCTCGATCCAATATATAGCGGTGGTGACGTTAATACGTAAGTACCCTAAAGTTTAATAACTGGTTAAATAATTAATCCTAATTTAACAATTAATACTTAAAAAATACGTTGATTAGATGACCTACGTTCGATTCGATATCATGACTGAGCATGACTGAGATCGATGCAACAATGAACGCATTGGCGCTGGCACATCTAGAAAAATCTCACCAATAGCTTGTCGAGTGTTTTGTTTTAAGTCTTCCAGGACTTCAAGTCGCTTCTAATAAACTTTAGATATAACATGACCCTATAACAAATAATCAAAAACCAGGTCGAGGAGGCCACAACTGATCCCCACGCTGGAAAATCAGACGATCAGGAAAAAACTCTCATAACACACCCATAGAAATGTTGCATTGTACTATCTTGCTGATACCAAATATCGTTTATTGGTAATCGGAGTTGAGCGAGTTGTCATCCTTTAAGAACGTTTGTAGCTTTTCTTCTACATAATGTTCACTATTGACAACTACTGCGTTTCCCATTTCATCTTCAAACAAATACGATCCCAATATTCCAGCTGAATATATTCCACACCCTACAGTTACCTTTTGAAGACACAGCTCTTTTTCGAATATAGGGTTTAAGGGTTTTGGCAGACCGGTAATGTAAATTTTGTTTTGTTCCTCTCGCCATGCAACTAAAAATGTGCTTCTTTTCTAATCGTGAGTTTTGGTCTATTGGAAAAAGTTTTTGGGCTTTTTGCTCTTTGTAAAGCCAATTGCGAAAATTTCTCTTAAAATTTTTGAACGACTCAAGTGAAATTCCCTTGCTGCGTTAAACGTCGTACGGATTGAATGGATTTTTTTCAATTCTGTTCCTAGCATGCAAAGTATTCATTTCTGGTCTCGAAGATTTTTTCCTCTCTGCAAGTTTAGTATCCTTTAGTATGGAAACATATTCCGCGACCCCCTACCCTACCCTCCGCTGTTTCAAGCTTGTATTTTTTTATGATACAAATATCGAATCCGTACATTTTTACTTATTTTTATAATTATATATCGGCTAAATACGTAATTACTTACATATAACAAACATATTTTTAGCGCATCGGCAAACGCTTCGACGGAGAAGCAATGCAATCGCCCGCCCCTACGTGTTAATAATTTAATTTCTCTTAGAGGGAATATTTCCAATAGATGTTGATCTAAAAAGATAGATGATCTAAAAAGATCATAATAACCATCAGCTTGAGCTTCTAGTGAGAGTAGAAACAAAAACAAAGAAAAAGCGTCTGTATGACTACAATTATTTAAAATTCGGAATTACTGTGATAAAGCACCGATGCCAAACGCTTGTTGGATGCATTGCTTTCTTCATCGTCAAGCTCTTGCATCCAAAACAGGAATAAATTAGTAAATTCCATTAAATGAAAAGCGTTACAGATACGATTATTTCGAAACATTTGTGAAGATGTGGGTTCACTGTACCAAAGTTTGCTTCACACAGAGGTTAGGTGGTTATAGAAAGGCAAAGTAGTGACAAGAGTTTTGGAGTTTCGAGCTGAACTTTTGGTGTATTTACTGCAGGTCAATACCAATTTCATTTGTGACCCGGAATTCCTTTTGAAACTGGAAACTTTTCTTTCTGACCTATTCAAGCATTTAAACACTTTAAATAAAAGCCTTCAAGGGATGGATGAACATTTCATTACAGCTAAAGACAAAGTCCACGGCTTTGTGAAAACAATAAACCTGTGGTCATCGTACTTAACGCAAGATAACTTTGATTCATTTTCTTCTACTCAGTCTTATATTGGAGAAGTGGGATCTGAGATAAACATCGAATCATATATACCTGGCATGGAAATTGTATTGCAGAATTTGAAAGAAGAATTGTGTCATTATTTCTCGGTGGAAGAACTTTCAGAAAACGCTGGGAAAAGGTGGATCTTAATTTTAAAAGCTGCTACAGATGCGGCAAGTTGAAAAACCAATCTAAAAGAAAATCTGTTGTAATTATCTGCTGATGGAATATAACACTTGGAATTCATGTCTATCACTTTGTATAGCTTTTAAAGAGAAAAACAGAATATCCCCAATTAACCAGAGAAGCTTTGAAGTGTTTGATTCCATTTGCCACCCCCTCTTTGTGCGAGTTGACGATTGCGTCGATGGTCAAATTAAAGACAAACAGAGAAATCGTCTAAATTTAGAAAAATATTCAGTTCTATGTGTAGCCAGCAAAAACGGATCCGCGTTGGGAAAAATTGATTAACAAGAAACAGGCACAACCATCACATTAATGTGAATGTGTGCCTAGCCTATTGATAATTCAACTATTGATAATTCTCTATTGTATTATAGGGATAATTCTTTACTGATAATTCAACTACAAGGGTTATTTATTTTTAACTTTAAAATAACTGCGATCCCTTTAAAGAGGCTTCACGGCCCCCTTAAAAAGGCGTCGCGACCCCCACGTTGAAAAACACTGCTTTGGAGAACCTGTTAAACGACATTTTTTGACCCACCTTGCAATTTTGCTGCAATTTGGCTGCGCTGGAAATTAAACTGTTGTCGAAACCTCCTCTGTTGAAGTTTGAATAAGGAAGTTGCGTTCTAATAAAATGCTCTCCGCAATCTAGGCAATCCTTTGTTCAGTTGGTCATTTATAATCGAATTATATATATTTCACGCACTAATACGTTATTTTTTATTTAAAACCTTTCCCGGAAGAAACCCGACTGAAGGACTTTCGGCAGTTTTCAGTTTCCTCCTTCAGTTTAATTTCCCGGAAGAAAGCCGACTGGAGGACTTTCGGTAGTTGCCTGCTCGAATCGTTAGACAAGAATTGGAAAATCCGTTTGGTATCCTCGGATTTTGAAATATTTTCGACTTGATATGTTTGAAAAAGAAATCGATTTTTAGGAAAACTGTTACTTAGGCTATGAACCAGACCATAGGAACTGAAGAAGTTTAGAGATTTTCGAGAGTCTTTTCTCACAGTTTGGATTGGACCAACAGGAACAGAAGGCGTCATTGGAAAATTTGATGTTTTTCCTTGATTTTGGACCAAACTAAGAAAGTTTTTACTAGATTTTCAGAAATATCGTTATATGCGTTATGGATCATACCTAGGGAAACTGGAAAAGTTGTTGGAACAGTTTCCCCTCGATTTTCGGAAAAGTTGATGCTTATAATTTGGACGATGGGGAACTGAAGAAATTCTCGGAAAATTCTTAATTGCTTTATTAAACTACAACTAGGATCTTAAAACGAACTTTGGGGAACTGAAGAATTTTCCGAAAAATTATTTCCTTATTTTTAGGCGTTATGAGATTTAGATCCTGACCAAAGCAACAAAAAATTTCTCGAAAAGACCCTCGAAAAAGCAGGAATTTGGAAAATTGTATTCGAAGAAACTAGGCCTAGCAGTATTTTGAATCGCAAAATTTGCAACTTTCCCGATTTTCCTTTAAAAATTTTATAATAATAATAATATTTATTGTCACCAAAAGGAACAAATGGCTATCGACTAATCTGTTATTTTGTTTGTTTTTCTAATTTTGTATTTTTCACAATAATAATTTTAATACACAAAATTTTATTGATTCTTTAAAAAAGGGACCGCCCTACGGCGATAGTCACCTTTGTAATCTCGAAGTCTGTAATCTCTCTCGTAAGCCCTGTGTACCCCTGTGTTAAGTAAATTTGATACAATTTTAAATAAACCTTCCTTTTGAACATATCAGCAAAATGTTAAAAGTAGGAAAACAATCTACAAAATTGCCCAGCTTGCATTTTCTTTCCCATAGAATATTTATAGATAAAACGTTAGAACTGTAAGCGAGCGCATTTTGATGCCACTGCATAATTTAAAGATGAAATCATACTAAAAAATGAGATTGCCAGTTTATAAAAGATGAATCGTTCTATAAATATTTGAAACCAAAAATTCAATAGAAACTTAAATAAGGAAGTTATGCGGTATAAAAATCTCTTCGCGAAAGTGATTCAAGTTTTTATAAACATCTGTCGCTATGGATTAAAAGAAAAATAATTTAAAAACCGCGTGTCGGGGCCACGCGCAATGTAGGGTGCCGTAGTTCCCATTCTTACTCTTATGACTTAAGACCTAAATGTCTGAAACATTCCATAACCAATAACTTAAACAGCTGACATTGATGTTGTCGAGTTAAACATACCCAATAATATATTATTAATAAATACACTTGACTCAAAACAAAAATTAGCACTTTAAAGCTTAATATTTTACAAACAGATATCTTAATCGAAATATTGTTTTTACAAACCTTTAATATTTTTAAAAGACCTATCTAACGACACCCCACACCATGGGTTAGACGAGGAAAAAAACGCCCCCACTTTACCTGTAGATGATGTACCTTAAAAAAAAATTGAAAATATTTTATTTTATCACTTCGTCGGCGTGACTAATTTGTATACCCATGCCAAATTACAGCTTAACATTTTTTAATAGTCTCTGAACTAAACTTCGGACAGACGGAGGGACAGATCGAAACTATAAGGGTTCCTTGTTGATAACAACGGAACCCTAAAAACAATTAAGGTACATTGAAGCGGCCGTCGCATAAGGATGACGTTACGCCTGGCGTTACGCCTGACTCAATTTACATAAAACTGTTTGAAATAAATTGTACAAGTTAAATTTATTTTGAACCGATAAAAGTAACAAATTTCGTTCATACATGCGGATTGTCTAAGATCTAAGACAGTGGTTAACTTAACCCTTGTTATCTTAACCCTGGGGTAGCAACCCAAAATTGGATCGCGAAGCATATTTCTTGGGCCGCGTAGAACCAAAAAACGCTTTTTCCCAAATTATATGAGCAAAAAATAGTTGAACCACATATTATTTGTTTGATTATTCATTAGATCATTCATTTTCCTTTGATCGAAAAGATCTTTTGTTTAACTTTATCAATTTTTTTCAATAATTATCTTTTTTTTAAATTATGTCTTGCTTTGGTAATACTCATTTACTTCTTAGAAAGTGCACGTAGAAAACCTAAAGCTCGTGCTAAAGATGAACACCAGATTTTCTGCAACCCCAAACAACCAACATAATGCCTAT
Source organism: Phosphuga atrata (assembly GCA_944588485.1). NCBI lineage: Eukaryota > Metazoa > Arthropoda > Insecta > Coleoptera > Silphidae > Phosphuga > Phosphuga atrata. The sequence goes on from OX155897.1 coordinate 37,597,678, forward strand.
AAAAAGGCCCTCTTCAGAGTCAAATGCCAAGACGTTAAAAACAATCTCAATAAACATTGAGGGATTATCAGAATCGAAAGAAGAACTATTATCAGACCTGTGTAAGACCACCGCATGCGATATATTCTGCATACAGGAAACCCACCGGGCAGCCAATAACAGTAGACCAAATGTTCAAGGTATGCAGATCATAGTTGAAAGACCACATGAGAAATACGGTAGCGCCATATTTGCAAAACCAAATATAAAAATCTTATCATCAGATTACACGGAACAGTCCGACATAGCAATTCTAAACTATTGAACAAAAGAATTTCACAATCACTTCCATTTATAAGCCCCTGCGAAACCATTCATCTTCCAAGATCCTACAAATTTGGACAATCAAAAAACAAAAATTATTGTGGGTGACTTTAATAGTCATAGCACTACATGGGGCTATAAAGAAAATAATGACGATGGTGACAGAGTGGAAACATGGGCAGAAGCTTAAGGGTTAGAAGTCATTCATGACCCAAAACTTCCATATTCCTTTAACAGTGGCAGATGGAGTAAAGGATACAACCCGGACCTAATTTTTGTAAGTGAAAAGATAAAACAACAGACTTTCAAGCGAATTTGCAACCACATACCACGATCACAACATCGCCCTATACTATGTGAAACTATGTCGAGGATAAGGTACAACAACGTACCCTTTCAAAGGAGATTTCAAATTCTCGAAAGAAGTAGACACCAAAGTGAAGACCTTGGGAGCAACTGCAGAAAATTACGGAAAGTTTGTAGAAATAGTAAAGCAAACGTCGAGGAAATTTAATCCCAGAGACTACAGAACAAGACACATCCCAGGTCTATCCCCAGAACTGTCTGAACAATTTAAAAAATACACAGAACTATATAATGATGACCCATTTAATGAAAAAACAATTGAAAAACAACCTGTTGATGGAAGAAATATCAAACACTAAAAGAACATACTGACACTCCCTTATAAGCTTCACCGACATGAAACATAGCAGCAAGAAAGCCTGGGGATTATTAAAAAAACTTGATTGTGATCCATCAATACCAAAAGTGCTGGGACCTATAACAGCAAATCAGGTGGCACACCAATTACTCTCGGATGGGTAAATCAAAAAAAATAAAGCAACGACTCAAAGACTAAAGTGTGGAGACAAAGACAAGGAATCAGAACAGGGAATATTGAAAGAAAGTTTCTCAGTACATGAACTTCAAAAAGCCATTGACGAACTTAAAAACCGGAAAGCCGCAGGACTGGATCACATATATTCTGAACAAAATAAGAATTTTGGACGACAAACCAAAAAATGGATCCTAGATCTATTCAATGGTATTTTATTTACGCACTTGATACCCAAAATTTGGAGAAGAACTAAAATTATCGCACTATTGAAACCAAGAAAGTCCCCAGACGACCCAAAAAATTTCCGCCCAATTTCCCTGCTCTGTCACCTCTATAAACTCTTCGAGAGATTGATACTCAATCGACTAAAAGTCTATATTGATGATAAGCTTATTAGGGATCAATGTGGATTTTGACCAGGTAGATCTTGTACTGGACAAGTTCTAGACCTTACCCAACACATTGAAAACGGGTTTGAAGAAAAAAAGATCACTGGTGTTACTTTTATCGACTTTTCTGCGGCATACGATACAATCAATCATAACATACTATTATCAAAACTACAAAAATTAACCTCGGATAGCAAACTAGTTAAGATAATAGAAATTATACTCCGAAACAGGCGATATTTTGTAACACTTGGGGGAAAAAATAGTAGGTGGAGGAGTCAAAAAAATGTCTTACCCCAAGGTAGTGTCTTATCTCCAACCTTGTTCAATATATATACACTAACGAACAACCTATACTATACTCCTTAGGCTTCAGACATTTTATTTATGCCGATGACACAGCCATGGCAGCCCAAGGTGAAATTTTTGAGATGGTTGAGAAAGCACTGGAAAGTTCATTACAGCTAGTAGGTGATTACTACGACTCAAATTATCTGAGAGCAAACCCCTCAAAGACACAAGTCTGCGCTTTCCATCTCCATAATAGGCTAGACAATCAAAAATTGAATATTACATGGAAAGGTGTCGAAATCGAACAGACACCTTATCCTAAATATCTAGGAGTTACACTAGACAGATCCCTTACATATAAAAAGCACTGTGAAAATCTAAAATCAAAAATTATTGCAAGGAACAGTTTACTGAAAAAACTTATAGTATCAAACTGGGGAGCAATTACCCTCAAGAGCCATACATACCCTAAAACCATACCCTCAGAGTGTCTGCGTTAGCACTATGCTTCTCTGTAGGAGAGTATGCAAGTGCTGTGTGGTGTACATCCACCCAGGCGAAAAAGGTTGACGTGGCATGGAATGAATCCTGCCGCTTGATAACTGGGTGCCTAAAGAGCACACCTCTCCACAAAGTCTTCCCAATCGCAGGCATCGCACCTCCAAACATTCGACGAACAATTAATGCAGACTCAGAAAGAACCAAACTCGAAACTGACAGTCGACATATCCTACATGGCAAGAATACACACAGGTCAAGATTAAAATCAAGAAAGAGTTTTATAAAATACAAAAATACCTTAACGAACTCCCCCCAATAAGCCCGAATGGATACCTGGAAACTAACCGTAGGCCATATTGAAGATGATCAGATTTCACCTGCAGAACACCTTCCTGCAGGATACTCCTCGACCTCGTTTGGCCTGCCTGGAGAACACTCAATAGAAACATTGGGAAGGGAAAATTTAATAATTAGTAACTAACCAAATATCACCTTACTTATATAGTAGTAAGAATAGCCAATTCATCTGTGATTTATATATTTTACTTTTATTTTACTTTATTTGATTTTATACTGACTCATGTTCTATTTATATTTATGCTTATTTAATTTTAGACTCATGTTTATATTTATGCTTTATATTTATATGTGGTTGTTTGACACGAATATAATAATAATACTTCAAGAAATAGAGTAAAATATATTTCTTCTATATATTTAAATTGAAGAAAGCCGCAACTAGTTTTATAAAATATAATTTATTCTCTTTCTTTATGCAAATAAGTATTACCAAAGCAAGACACAGTTAGTAACCTTCAAGATGGCCAAATCCACAAATATTTTTTTATTTGTGAATTAAAAAAGACTTAAAGACGTAAAATTTTAGTAAAATTGAAAAAAAAAAAATTTAAACATGATTTTATAAAAAGGTAATGAAAAAAGTTTGGTTTTATGGGTCGCGACATAAATATATTTCACTAAATTGGGTAGCGGCTTGAAAAGGTTAAGTACCACTCGTCTAAGATAAACCTTCAATTTATTATCTATGTTTTTTTCTTTTACTTCAGCTGGAATTATTTGTAAGATAAAAATGTTGGTTACTAACTTTCCTAAGTTTTATTAATCTACTAAATACACAAATGTAAGTTCCAGCAAATGTTTTCAACAACAAACAAGAATAGACAAGACCAGACAAAACCAGACTAGACCGGACAAGACCAGACAAAACCAGACAAGACCAGTCAAAACCAGACAAGACCAGACAAGACCAGATAAGACCAGACACGATCAGACTTGACCAAACTTGACCAGACAGTCCTCGGTAATGTAGTTGACAACATACCAGCCTGGCAAGCGGGAAACCCGGGTTTGGTTCCCGGTCGGGGAAGCAACAACTAGGTCGGTTTTCACTAACCGTCGGAGCTGCCTACCCTGAGTGAATGCAAAACATGCGATACTGGAATAGGGGATTTAGTGACAGCTTACCCCAAACCACTTTTAAAAATAAAATAAAAATAGACGTGACCAGACAAGACCAAACAAGAACAGACAAGATCAGACAAAACCAGACAAAACCAGAGAAGATCGGACAACACCAGACAAGACCAGATAAGACCAGACAAAACCAGACGAAACCAGACAAGATCAGAGTGTCTGTGATCTTCATTATTTTTTCATGAATCTTCGGGTGTGTAACACAATTCGGTGCTTTTTCTGGAACTATCTACTGTAATGAACATTTCTATTAATAGTCAAGAATCAACAAAACATTCCACATAATATTTGTTATACCAAAAGAGTCGTTCTAAATTTCTTAATATTCGTTTAGTTCACTGCGGCATACCAATTTTTAGTTTTTTCAATTAGACCCAAATCATTAATCTTCAGTCGCCTCTCGAGATTTTTTCGGCGTACAAGCTGAAACAATTCTTAATTCTCATATATGTCCAAAAGTCGTGACCATCCTCACCACCAAGGTTTAGAATTCCATGACAAAATTGTTTAAACCAGTGTTAAGATTAAATTTACTAAATACATTTTTGAAAGAAACCCTAGTAAGAAGCCAAACAAACATACCAGAAGATAAATTCGGGCCTAATGAGGCTTTCCGAATTGTGGCAAGCGTAATTGTAACATTGTCATGTTCTAACTAGGAAAACTGAAACACGGCTTGCCGAAAAAATTCTACACTAGATTCTCATGAGGAATCTCGAGAATAGCCTAATTAATATAGGCATATCGTTGGAATTTTTAACTAACACCTAAAAACGATGATCAAAAGGCTTATCGCATATGAAATTCGGATCCAATAATTTAGTTTAGGTTTTTAGGAGCATGGCACAGACTTGTGCCATGGCCTAACTTAAGCATGTTTTTGGTATTCCAGACTAATCATAGACTTACCAAAGTTAGACATGCAAAATTCGGTTGGTTTTAGGTAAGCCTATAGCATGGCCTAACTCAGAAAAATCTACATTGTTCGTGACTGTAACCTTATATTGATAACCAAAGGCTTAATTTACTAACGTCTTAGACCGAAATTCGATTTAAATTTTCAACTAACACTTAATAACGATGACCGAAAGGCTTATCGCATCTGAAAATCGAATGCTAACTTAGGTCTAACTTAGGCATGTTTTTGGTAATCCTGACTAATCAAAGATTTGCCAAAGTTAGGCATGCAAAATTCGGTTGCTTTTAAGTATGTCTATAGCTTGGCCTAACTTAGATATATCTTTGTTATTCGTGACTGTAATCTTATATTGATAACCAAAGGCGTATCAACGTCAGGCATGCGATATTCGGTTGCTATTCGCTCCGTGCATAACCGCGCTTAGCGCCACCAGTGATCAAAAAGACAACTTCGTATCCTATTCAATAATTTTTTTTACCGGTTAACTGAAGATTCTGATCTCTGAATTGTCAAATAAAGTCGGATTATAACTTGGCCTTTCTGGATTTTCGGACTTTTTATTGCCAGCAAAATGAAAACCACAAATTCTACTCTGCATATTCGGAATCCAAAAGCGGCTAGCAAGATGATACTATTGTATATTTACAACCAGCAAGGAAAACACTTTCAGACAAACTTTGAAATTTTCCATTCATTTGATAAATAATGATTTTCAGGAAATACATTTTCTCGTAATTTCCGCAGATTTCACGATGTCATATTGAATGGCTTGTCCCAGAGACTTCTAGTTGATACCAATCGATTCAGCATCTCAAAAGTAGTCGGAAAACGTATATCATATAAAAAATACCTTCGAACTGGGAAGTCAAGATTGCGATAAAATGCAAGAAAATCGATTTTGCTAAAATCGTTATTTTTGAGTTATAACCAAATGTAAAAACGTTTCTGAAAGCATTTGTGCTGCAGATTACAAATATGCAAATTATATTTCTCTAGCTCTCTCCGTTCGCGATGGCCTGCTAAAATTAAGTAAAATTTGAAGACATTTCGCTATTCGAGTAGGGATTTTAAGGAAAGTAATGAATATCCCTTGGATAATTTACGTTTTTAATTATCTATTACTGTTTCTGAGATATCGACTTATCAAATCGACAAATCTTAAAATTTCAGATTGAAATTTCATAATGAAAAATTGAACCTTTCCGAACAATTTACACATCGATTTGTTCGTCTTGTCGTGTAGTTTCTGTGCGCCGAAAAGATTTCATTGATGTTTACCGTTTTTAAGAAATAAAAAAAAAACGAAAAACACATTTTTCACCGAAATGATTTTTTTGAAAATTTTGTCACGTTTTTTTTTGTTACCCGAGGGAAATCGAAGTGCTGAAAACGATTTTCGAGTTTATTTCGCTCTAAAGTTACAAATTAGCAAGACATAGCCTATATCTGGGATATTTTGAAGATTTGAATAGAATAAACTGGAAAAACGTGTTCGGCAAAAAGTTTCTGAAAGATCTCCAAAAAAATCCATCGTTTTGATCAGAAAAAAAATTTGCAATTTCGGTTCTCTAGGATCCTCTCAGAAAGAACAAATCCCAGCGAAATTATTTTCGATACACTGAAATTAGACGACAAGAATAGAAAATCTATGTGTAAATTGTTTATAAAATTTTTGAAAAAAGTCTGTATCTTGAGAACGGTTGCAGATAATTTAAAACGGATTGCGGGATCGTTATCAGAAGGTCATTTCCCTTCCGATGCACTCAGAGATCCTTAAAAATATTAATTTATTTCCCAGTTCTCTCCTCGGGCGATCAAATTTCGCAAAAATTCGCTTGATTTTGCCAATTTTATCAAGTCATGTTCGCGAACGGAAGCTGTTGCAAAATGCAATTAATAAATTTACAACCAGCAGGGAAAACACTTTCAGACACACTTTGAAATTTTACATTCACTTGATAAGTATGATTTCAAGGAAATATATTTTCTCGTATTTCGGTCATGAAGTTCTTAAAAGTGTCACTTTTGGCGTTAGTGCTGTTGCGCTCGCAGCGAATAAGAAAATCCTGAAGCATAGCCTAACTTAGATCTATCCATGAAATTATTGACTTAAACCTTACATTAATAACCACTTAGGCTTACCAAAGTTAGGGGTGCTTCCTTGATGAGCTCTAACGAATGGGTCTTCACCACTCTTACTAGTGCCTATCACCACTTCAAAATTAAGTTAAAGTCGCCACATCTCTGTGTGATTTCTAAACGGCTGCCAAAAGAGGAAGCCGGATTTGGACCAGATTAGGTTGGGATAGTTACATCCGAGTCTTGTTTTCAAATTAGTGCCTTAAGAGGAGGCCGTACCCGAGTGAGACTAAATTGGAGTCGTCACATGCACATCTGGTTTCCGAATGTGTGCCATATCCGATATTGTATCCGTATTGCCTAATTAAATAAACACAAAATTAAATTACTAGTCGGAAAGTTGATATTTCGAGCAGGTACTGTTGCTGTCTCAATTTAAACTCAAACGATTAAATTGTGCTATTTTGCTCCTGTTCAAATGTATTAAAGAATGAAAGCAATAAACATAAGTTATTTTTCCATAGAATGAAAGCAATAAACATAAGTTCCAATTGCATAATTAAAAATGATGATCACATGGAGATCACAGCAAAATAATATAGTGTCCACAACAACATCCTTAATGCTTTCTAAATCAGTGGTCCTCAATAGTGATTTCTCGTTCCTTAACGAAGGGGTTAAAATGAACATCGGTAATATATGTATAGAAGTCTGTGATAAAAATGGTATATGTTGTACGATCGTTCGTCTAAGGTAGTAATAGTCCTAAAAATTCTTAAAAAAAATTCATTAGTTGTCAGTCATTGTTAATCTATTGGTGATTTTAATGGTAATTGAAACCACATTTTTAAATTCGAGTCATTCAGAAATGGTCTAAGCTTCACCAGAAACTAAACAAAATTTGGGCTTCATGGGAATTTACAATATCCAAAGGGTGTATAAAAGCAAATAAGTTGGGAAGCCTTAATCTAGATACTGCAGCCGTGTTTCAATATCCTATAATATTAAACCAAGAAATACAAGGGATAATTGACAATTAAGGTGTCCGATCATGTAGATTAATTTTCCAACAACGTAAACTAATTAAAATAATTTCAAAATAAAGAAAATTTATAGCATTTAATTATTACCATAAATCTTTATTTTTAAACAATTATTCAATATTATAGTCCGAAAGAAATGCAACGAGTGTGCAGGTTCTCCATGTGCATGGTAATTAAAAATGTTAAACACCAAATCCACTACTAACTGCTGTTCGTGCTAATTCTGTAAGGGAAACGTTAAAATTTATTTGAAAAGACGACGTCATTTTTTTCTTATTTTTGTTAATTTTTTGTTAATATTAAAAATAAATAAATAAAATAGTAGAGATACTAAAATAAATAAATAAAGTCTCTACTAGTATCTCTAGTATTTTATTTATTTATTTTAATTATTGACGGAAAAGAAAAATTTTAGAGGCATTTTTTTCAATTAACTTTTAACGTTTGTCTTACAGCATCGGAGCCCGTTTATGGGCAGAATAAAAATATCGATGGCACGTTTGGAAAAATGTTTGCCAGTAAATAGATTATATTGAAGAAAAACGGTTTAATGTTGAGTAAATTTCCTTAATTTGGATACCAGTTTTATTGTTTTATGTTGTTATAAATGTATCCCTAATTTCAGAACTTTCTTCAATCAATCAAACCTAATATGAGAAATGTTCAATAAGTCGTGGTTTGAAACTTTTTCTATATATATTCATATTTGAAAATTTCATTAATAAACTGAAGTTTTAGTAGTAATTCTACAAGTTCAAACTTATGAAATCGGATATATTGTTGTGTAATTAAAGTGCTAAACGAAAAATAAAGATAAAACAGGTCTGGAATTCAAAACACATGTCACAATGGTAATTTTAATTATGAACGTAGTTTATGTGTAAATTTGATGGAATTATATTCTGAAAGCATTTTCGTTTGTTGCATTAGTTTTGAAATTCAGCCCTCTGGTAATTGGAACATTTATTAATGACCCCCCGTTTATATCCATTTTATTTACTCCGGCGCGATTAATCCGTTAAATAGGTCGCCGTTTATTGTAGAATCCGGTCGGGCAACAAACAGGGCGTCCGCGTCGACGTCGGCGTCGGCCCGCTTTTCGGAACATTTAAAATATTACAAACAATTGCACGGCAACAAATTTAATGGGCCGCGCCTTTCTAAATCACTTTGGTGTCACTACGAAATCCCACCGACAAGAATTTCCAAGTTACACAAAATTATATGAAACAGCAACAGCAGGGAAGAAAAAATAAATAAATTACTCGGCGGTTGTAAATAATCGGGCGAAACGAGACACAGCAGCTTGAGGTAATAAATACCCAAATTAAAATTTGCAAATTATTTACAAAGTGGCAATCATATTTCAAAACGATACGCGAGAATAATTGAAGTCTAATTGCGAAAATAAAAAAATATATATTGGTAAATTATTCATCAAACGTACAGAGTTTTAACAAATAAATCAAAATGGTGAATTCAAAACAAAATTTCAAACAAATATAAAATATTTTTAAACTAATATTAGATAGACTAACGTACTGCAAGGAAGATATATATTTCATATAGTTAAATATTGTCAAAAAACAGATCTTGTTAAAATAAAATATAATAGTCATTAAACCCAACTAACTTTGTGAATAGCTGTATTTAGGCTTAGCAAGAATTAGACAGAAACGGGCGTCACGATTATATCTACAAAAACTTTTCGAGACTTTTCCTTTGATTCCCATTTACTTACAAGTTCCCTGTTTACTATTTAGCTAGACTAGATTGTTTATTTTTTGACAAAACAGTTAAATTATGACTACACAGTTGGTCTTACAATTAGAACGTAAACACATATTTATGCGTGCTCGTGACTGTTCATATGTGTATATTTGCAAATGTGTGTGCGGCATAATAATAACTAATTTGGGTTATAAATACTCAAATTAAAAATTTACAAATTATTTTCAATGTGGGAATCATATTTCAAAAGGGAACGCGAGAATAATTGAAGTGATAATTGCGAAACTAAAAAAATATATTGGTAAATTATTCATCAAACGCACAGAGTTTTAAAAAATAAAATAAATATTTAAAAAATAAAATTTTGTTTTAAAAAACAAAAACACTTGTGAAGTCAAAACAAAATTTCAAATATAAAATATTTTTAATCTAATATTAGATATTGTTAAAACCATACTAATTATAGATTCAATCATAAAAACTTATTAAAAACGAAATATTGCTTGAATACAGTCGAACTTCCATAACTCGAACTTCTGTAAATCCAAGTTTTCTATAACTCGAATATTTTTAGAAATTCATACGTTTAGATAGCATTTTACATATAAATTAACTTTCATAACTCGAATTCCATAACTCCAATTTTATAACCGCCGCGAATTTTCCAAAATTTATGAAACCGGATATTGCCTACCATAAACCGTCGATAGTGTAATCCTCGGGCAGATTACCAAACATTTTATTTTTCATATTTTATGATCACCAAAAACTCGAATAAAGCAAAACAAAGAATTTACCAGCGGGTGTGCTTTATTTAGAAAGATTACGAAAGAATATTATTTTCCAGAGGAAGAGTAATCCAAATAGAGACGATATAATCGAAGTTCACCCACAAGGTGCTATATGTTATGGAAAGCAATTAAAAATTACTGACTTTTTCAAAAATTAAATTAATTAAAATTATTTTTAATTATTTATAATTATGTAACATCATATTAATAATCTATACATATTTATTTTTGTTTTTTGTTTATATATATATATATATATATATATATATATATATATATATATATATATATACATATATTATGAGCCGATTATTTTGAAAGTGACCTAACTCCATTTATGTTCGAATCGAGATATTAAAGGGTTTGGGTTGGACAAAATTTAAAAATATGGGTAACAGATAACATATTAGAATAATGTTTTGGTGTCTCTAAGGGTGTCAAATTTATCACCCTAATTAGCATATTTAATGTTATTTAAGAAATAATATGTTTTTCATGGCCTTAAATGGACTTGGGCCACTTTCAAAATCAATGAAATTACTTTTCCAATTTTTTAGAAAGCACAAGTGCATCCATACATAAACTAAATTTTCCTTGAAATAAACAAATGTATTAGTATATTACGTAACGAGAGTTGTAAGAAGCATATTACGTACGAGCGGAACAGTTACGCAAGACCCGCCTAGCGGGGAGTGCAACATTCCGCGAGTACGTAATTGCCTTACAACTCGAGTTATGTACTAAACTTTATCTACGACCGCACTAATTTGTTTCTGTTTCATAAGAAAAATATGTTTGGCGTAACAAATTTATTTCTTATTAGGTTATGTTTATTTTATTATCATTATTTAACATTATAATAAACAAAAAGTTGTATTTTCATATATAACTGTTAGTCGACATTATTTAACTTGAAAGAAATGCCTTATATACCTTATTATTAAGTACTTATTTAGGTTAAACTAGAATTTGAACTGGGCTCATAGATATAGGCAACCCAATGTACGCAATGTCAATTTCCGTTAATTTATGAGTACGTAGTAGGAGCACTCAACCAATCAAGGAGTCGTAAACCAAACGCACGTGTGCAGTAGCGTCGCTAGCGTCGGTCAATCGGGCGAATGCCCGGGGCCCACGGGCTAGGGGGCCCCTACAGAGGCCAAAGTAGTAGTTTCTCAAAACTTAAAATAATGAAAAACTATTTAAGATCCACAATGACACAAGAAAGACTATCCAACCTAGCATTGCTTTCAATAGAAAATGAATTATGCGAGTACTTGTGAGATAAAGACAAGTGAGATAATAGATAAATTGTCTGAAATTGAAGCAAGTTCAATCAATTTTGTTTTTCTTTTATATTATTTTATTTTATTTCTTCTATACATATGTTCCTTTCTTGATATATATATATATATATATATATATATATATATATATATATATATATATATATATATATATATATCAATATATATATATATATATATATATATATATATATATATATATAGCATATATATATATGCCCGGGGCCTCAAAATCCAAATGACGGCGCTGCACGTGTGTGTTATCAATCATAACTTACTGTGTGTTATGATGTATTTTCATAGTCCACGAACTGTACAATAAGGGGCATTTACAATAGTGGTCGTAGATAAACACTTTCATCTTAGAAAATCAAGAATGATACAAGAAAGATAGAGAATAACAGTTGTTAAATGATTTTTACATTAATATTAATATTGTTTTATTAATTATTATTCAGTCATCTCCTGTTACTGTATGTGGAAGGCAGTGGAGTAATGGGGGGGGGGGGGAACGTGGCGGAACGACGTTCCGGCACCTTTTTTCAGAAACGGAACGCGTTCCGGTACTTTTTTGGTAGCCATTTCTTTAATTTCAAATGAAAATTAAAATTTAAATTGTCGAATTTGCAAAAACATTTCAGAAAATATATTAATTAATAGAGAATGTATCATGCTTCTTGTGTCTTGCTTCCTTTTCCCTTTTGAATCAAATAAACATCATGTGTTCTGTGATGGCTATTCTACATACTATACTACTAAACTATAACTTCAACAATAGTGCGAATGCGCAAATCTGCAGTAGTTCGAATTCCGTCAATTACTATTTCACTGCGAATTATGCCAGTAAGCTGCTTGTGGAAAGTCGGACTATTTTTTTGCTCTCACGATGCGTTCCCTTACTTTTTATCTTACCAATACACCACTGGTGGGAGGGATATAAAATAATTATTGTGGGCAGGTGATATACAATGTGGTATACAAAGGTGGTATACCAAAATTCTTTGTATTTGAGGTTTGTGAGTGGTTTCTGTATTTTTTTGTAGTTTTTTTATTTTCACATTGATATTCATATTGGAAGATTCATAAGTTTTCTCTTGGGATATTTAAATATATTTATATTCTCATACAGTTTTTTTGTAATTTAGTTTGTTATAAAGAAGATTAACGAATTACTGAAAATTACAATGGTATATCAAGAGGTCCATATGAATCCATTAGCAAATCGAGACTGAAATTTGAAATTAAATTGTTTATAATAAATCTATTGCACATTGATAATTCAACTGCTACTTTAATAATTAAACATAAAGCTTACGAGATCACATAAACTTTAATTGCATATTTTTTTCGCCACTTTGGCGCCACTTTCAAAATAAACTTTTTCATCACTTCATTAACCCAGCAAATTTTGGTGTTACAAAATCTGTAACTGATTTTAAATATATTAGCATCAAGTTACTTCAGTATAAAAAGATCAAGTAAAAATCTAACCATTAAGGTAGCTAACTCAATATTTTTGAAAAATGGACTTTGGCCACTTTCAAAATAAACGGCTCATATATTAAATTTGAATAAATAGTGTATAGTTTATTTTTCTCAGTTTATAGATATGAATTTCTATAACTCCAATTTTCTATAACTCGAATTTTTTTCATGAACTATGGCAATTCGACTTAGAGAAGTTCGACTGTATATTCAACATTCTCGTTGCTCTATAATATTAAGTCGTATTAAGACTATGGACCTCATGTTGAAACAACTACTTCCTGGCTAATATCACACAGAATATTGAATTATACGACATTTTCATGATATTACTAAACCCAGTACTTTTTCATGTCACTAATAGAACTAGACAAATAAAAATGTTTTTAAGATAATTTCTTTCTATTTTATGGATGTAAGGCTAAGGGCTCTAGATCTATAAGTTGAGAACCGCATGCCAAAGAAGTCCAAATTACTACAAACACTGTTATAAGCAACCACAGAAATGGTGGTTGACCACTAAAAAGGTGGTAAACCACTAAATGAAATGGTGATAATAAAGCAAAATAAGAGGTATAGTAATGGATTTAAAATGAGGGAACATCCCTTGTACGGTAATAAAGCACAAACAAAATTAACTCATTGACAAGGCCGGGAGCATCACACATATTATTTGGAAGTTTATAAACGAAATATACACCCAAATATTTTCTACGCCGATCACCGATCACCAACTCGATGGACAGACACCATCAAATCTGTCACTGGGACTCCTGTGGCAGAATGCGCGCGCCATGCGACCAACAGGAATCTATGGAGAAGATTGGCGAAGGCAGCAGTGAGAAAAGCAGATGACTCCCCATGACCACGACCACTCTGTCAAGAGTGAACGACTCAGAAGAAGAATTTTCTACGCATCTTTAGCTCAGTCAACCCAGGATTTGGTTTAGCACAACTTTTGCAAAAACTAGTGGAGTTTCTAACAATAATTGGTAGCTTGTATTTGATCGATCTTGCAAATTTATTTTAAATAGCTTCAATTCAAATAGCAATAGCTTCAATTGGGCGTCCAAACAACCATATTCCAGAATTGATCTAACAAATGACATATATAGATACTTAGTATGCAAACATTGCGAAATTCATAGCCATATTTTTTCACACATCCTAAAACTTTGTATGCTTTATTATATTTAAAGTGATGAGTAAAAGCCAATTTGCTATCAAGAGCTATTACTAGATCCTTAACTGATCCTTTACTAATATCACTTTTAAAGCTACATTATCCATCAGATAGTTTCGTGCAGACGGATTTAATTTCTGACTAAAATTGATTGCTAAGCATTTATCCCTATTTAAAACCATTTGATTTTTACTACACCGCTGAACCAAAAAGAGCAAATAACATTGAAGTAGCCCTTCATCACCAGGATTTGCACTCACTTTGAAAATTTTTAAGTCGTCGCCAAATAACTCAAAGTCACATGCAAGGCCTTCGGCAATGTCATTCACGAAAATAGAAAAAAGTAAGGAGCCCAATATTGTACCTAAGGGAACAACAAAAGGTACAAGATTTTTATTTGATAGGCAATTATGTAATTGCACAACCTGGGTCTGACCCGAAAGATAGGAAGTCAACCACTTTAGCAGGCAACCGGATATTAGGTCTGATAATTTGCTGAATAAGATTTGGTGATTAATTTTGTCGGGGGCTTTGCAAAAATGAGAATAAACAGCATGTACCAATAGGCCTTGCCCAATAGGCATTCATGATACTGATGATGACTTTAAGGTCGCAAAAACTATTAGAAAAGGTAGGCAAAAAGGCAAATAAATTAATGAAAAAAGGCTTTAAATTTACAGTTTTAGGTCGCTAAAAAGGCCATTACTTACTCAACATTTTATTTATAAATTTTAATTTCTGTTGGAATCTAGGTCAGTTCTTGGGTATTTGGAACAATGATTAATACTCTTAGTCTTCTTTACAAGGTTTCGTCCATTATTTTCGGACTTCTCCAAAGAAGCTACAACATTAACAAGCTACAACATTACATTATCTTCCACTCACCGAATTATTTCTATAAAATTAAATTCACCGTCATAAAATTCAAATTTTAAAATTTGGAATTTTATGACGGTGACATTTAAATAAGTTATTTATTGTGAATATGTAATATTGTAGCTTCCTTGAAGAAGTCCGAAAATAAAGAACGAAACGTCGGAAAAAAGACTAAGACTGAACATTGTTTCAAATACCCAGGAACTGACCTAGATAAAAAAAATATGGAACGAGAACCTGAAAACATTATAAAATTTAATTTTCATTAATTGTTATCTGTGTAGCACATCATCAGTTTTTCTAAATTATCTTCCGTCAGCCGTTGACGACGGTAAGATAATATGGTCTTGTAGATGGAAAATGACCTCTCCACATCGCACGATGTTAGTGGTGCAAATTTATAATTTGGGATATTTGATATGGTCAATTTTTCTGGCATTTCAGCATTTTCGCCAGCCAATAATTTTGAAATATTATTCAGAAAAGCAAATCCAGTGTTTTTATTTATTACTTTTGTCAATTTTTCGTATGCTTTTCGACCCACTTGTCCTGGGGTTGACATCAGGGACTCCGTTACATTATTGATAATGCCAATTGTTTCCACCAAAGGTGAGGTATTTGTTTCAAGTAGCTTTATACCATCAACAAGAATTTTGAAAATACTCTTGATATAAATTAAATCGTTTTTGATGTTCGGTTTCGCAAAGTACAGTTTTGCATCTTTTATAGCCCTAGCCGCATCAGAATCAAAATCTTGTATTACCTTAAACATTTAAAATTTACTAGTAGGGATATTTTCAACAAATAGAGAATCAAGTCTTTACCTGTTTAATTGATTCAAAATTGTCGCAATAAAAGAAGGCAGCTTTCAGCCAAGTGCCCCATCGTGTTATTATTGGCTCAGGAGGCAGCGGTAGGCCATGTAAATAGTCTCTATATATTTGAATTCTTAACGGAGATTTAAGAAATACCTTTTTTCATATTCGTTACGTATTACTTCACATACCAAATGCAATGCGTGAGCTAAGCAAGTGACATGTATAAGATTTGGGTAAAAAATCTTCAAACTTACAGCAGATTTCACCATGTATGCAGCTGCATCTGAATAATATAATTTAACTTTATCATGCTGGATACCATTTGGACATAATAATGCTAAAAAAAATGTAGGTAACTACCTGTAGACAAAATTTAGACTCGTACCTACTTAAATTATCGTTAATAAAACGTAATATTGTAGCATGATTTGCTTTTTCTAAAATTTTGCAGGCCAATAAATGAGCTTTTGAAGGGCCTTCATCGGTTAGTTTTCCTACGATCAAATTTGCAACATATCGTCCCATGGCATCAGTTGTTTCGTCTACGCATATATATATCATGGAGACCAATAGCAGTTCGTCTGTTTTCAATAGACTAAAAATTTAAAATATCTATAATTTTTTTATATTATCATCTATTTTGTCTTTTTTAAACTTTAAAGGTACCTACAGTTAAAAACACAGAATTGTCCCTAACAGCAGATAATTTAATTTTATTAAAGTAGAAATCAAGATTTATGTAAGTATCCTATGATTTTGTTAAATTAATTTGCATGCCTTGTCGTAACATTTAGACAAATAGTTTTTTCGTAGTGTAGATTCACTGGGTACATTCTTTTTGCAATATTTCTCCAAGAATCCCTTAAATTCAATGATTTCCAATTTTAAAAAAAGGTATATTTGCGGCCACTAAAGCTGTACATAAATCTAAATAAAACACATTTTTTTACCTGAGTTTGCTCATTTAAAGTACTTTGAGTTAATAGTGATTGCCTCAAATTTTTGGTTATATTTTCTTTATGGAGATATGTTTTTAAATGCTGCTCAACATGGCTACTCTTTTTAAATACCACCTACAATTATACATTTAACATCAGTAATGTTTCAGTTTGTGTTTAATGGTGAAAAATTGTAGAACTTACTATTTTACTGCAGGCGCTGCAAAATACACCGTCCCCATCCAGTTTCAGTTCGGATATACCTGATATCCATTCTTTTACTTTTCTATTAAGGGGTGTCATTTGTTTTGGCATTTTGATAAAAAAAAAACGTTCAAATTCACTTTTGTTCAACTGCAACACAAGACTACAAGAGCCAAACAAACAGCAGAAACAACTGATATAAAGGCAATGACTATAGTGAGAAGGGAACTTTCAAATATTATATTAGTTATTCACCATCTGTAGAAGAGCTAGGTTTTCAAGGATTGGCAGAGAAAATTAAAGAGTGGAGGGAATAGTTGGTTGCGTAAGTTTCGCGGTATTTTAACAAAAGAAAGGGGATGATCAAACAAATCGGTCTGTGACACCGCTAAAAGCAAAAAAAAACAATTTCGTCTGGTGAAGTTAGGATGGCTTCTCAAAGACTGGTCACAAATCTAATTTATGATAAATAGACGTAAATTGCATAAGAAAATGCCAAGAATACAAAATAGACACAGAAATGGGCAAATATAGGTAAAAATAAACGAAAATAGGCAAAATACCTGGTAAAATAGGTGATAAAAAAAATAGTACAAAAAAATGCAAAAAAAGGCAAAATCAAATAGCGCTCTAATGATTCAGAATTTACTAAAACAAATTTGTGTATTATTAGAAAGTCGATGCCTGAAAAACTGACGATAGGTGTTTAGCCTAAAATCCGATCTCTACTGATGATGTTATTGGTATATGATAGTAAGTTCGTCACAGTGGAAAGTTTGCGAAAAAGCCATGCTGCTTAGGTGAGATTATGTTTTTGAAATGTGAGAAGATATGACTAGATATTATGGATTCGATAATCTTGGGTGAAGTTAACAATACGGAGATCGGCCGATAGTTATCGACCAGAGATTTACTGGTGTGTAAATGTGCGCCTGTTTCTACAACGTTGGATATATACCAGATGTTTTGGACAAATCAATTAGAAGTTGTAGAGAGAGACCCAGGACCTCCTGAAATTGCTTGTAGAATTTGGGTGGTATTTAATCATGACCAGCTTCCTTATTGCAATTAAGTTTGGCGAGAGCAGAAACTACTTCAGATAACTCAACATATGTGTCAGTAACATTTACACATTTATCTCACTTAAAACAAAAGCTAAAACATTGAGTCGTAGAATACATAGAAGCGAAATAATCGTTAAAAGCCGTTCACGCTTGAGAATAAATTGGGAATGATTGAATACTATACTTAATAGGAAGATGAACAGCAGGAGTATCAGATTTGTTACGGATGAATTTCCAAAAATTTCGCGGGTTGGACATACACAAAAATTTGGCGGTAGGTCATTTTCAACTTTTTCTAAATAGTTGTTGTAGGCAATCTTAATGGTGAATTTACACAGTTTATGCAAATTAATAAATTCAGTGTAATCAGTAATACTTTTAGTGATTTTAGTCAAGGCGCTATCTCTTAACCTCATATCAATCGTAAAAGCATAGGTCTAACACATTTCCACAGTTATTTATGAAATTGCAATGCTGATTGAATAAACAGGATGCCATTTCCTCGATAAGAGTTTCTATAATTTTGCCAGGCACTAAGGGTACATATCCTGTACAGTCATCGACAGGTAGCCAAAGTATGTTATGTAAATTATAGTCTCCTACAACTAATATATCATGGTTATGAGATTAATCACAGAGGGTTAACACAGTCTTAACATGTTAAGAATATTAGATCATGTTAAGAATATTAGAACCGATAATGACATGACGTGAATCTGCACTCAATTTTACAAAAATCTGCTCAACACAAGATGAATAATGAAATTTCACATGGTTGAAGCAATTCGTTGACTGCAATTAGTACTCCACTACCCCACGTTAGTAGGGAAAGATGTCCTGTTCTGGAACCTCCACCTCCACTGACCCTGACAACTTCCGATCCCCACCCCCACTTCCGGTCATCACTGTATCCCTGCGATCAATGTGTAAAAGTTTTCCCAAGCAAGGATAATCTTGGTAGCCATAAGGAAGTATGTGATGATCATCAAAAAATGTACTACAAATGCACCGTTTTCCTTTCAACCTTCACAAGAGAAGACATATGAGAAAATATTATAAAATCAACAATGATGATGGGAAGAAGAGGAGTCTAAATACTGAGTATTCACCCTACACCTCCAAGAAGATAAAGTTGGAGCGGCAGGCAGTCAAATAATTTATGCAAAATATGCAATCAACAATCCCCAACAAGGCTAAAGTATGCAAGAGATCTACGACCACAGAAACACCTCCAAGCAACAGTGAAGCCGGTATAAGCCGGTGAAGCCGAGCAGACGACAGCGTATACGGGCAAGGCGCCTCGCCACGAGAGGTAGAAGCACATATGGAGAGAATGCAGACAAGCAGCTATGGGTAAACTATAGAAAGTGCCGGGATTCCCTAAAGAAGGTAATAAAAAAAAGCCAAACAACAAATGGAACGAGCTGATAAAGGAGCTGGAAGATGACGTCTGGGGACTAGCGTACCAGATCGTCATGAAGAAAACCAAAATGCTAACAGGCAATAATACACTAGAGGAAGAAAAACAACTGAAATGGGCGGATAAACTCTTCCCAACCCACCGGCCGTTAAGCTGGACTCCACAAGGGGAGAAAGAAACCGACGAGATAGAACAGGAAATATCAGCACACGAATTAAGGACTGCGGTTACCCAAATGAAAAATGGAAAAGCACCTGGGCCGGACTGGATAACTCCGGAAATATTTAGAATAGTGCTAGAAAATCACGAAGAGACCTGAAGAGCTTGACTGAATAGACTACTGAGAGAGGAGAGATTCCCACAAACTGGAAAACTGCTCGCTTAGTGCTTATAGAAAAACCGAAAAAACACAAAGACTCTGAGGACAGCTATCGACCTCTATGCTTACTAAATGTACCAGGGAAATTATGGGAGAGCATCATAAGAAACAGACTACAACAAGAGCCTGAAGAAAAGGCGCCCTGTCAACAACAATATGGCTTCCGAAGAGGCAGATCAACTGTCGATGCTGTCAGGAAAATACAAGAGCTAGCAAGGGTTGCCTCCGCCTCTTCCTACCGACATAAGAAATTAGCGATAATGGTGGCACTAGACATACGAAATGCTTTTAACAGTGCACCATGGTCTGAGATTTGGAAAACGCTGGAAGAACAAAAGATATCGGCATACCTAGTACGTCTGTTTGGAAACTATTTTAGACAGGAAAATAGAAATAGGGAAAAGCAAAAAAATCGACGTAAGCAGCGGGGTGCCACAAGGCTCTGTCTTGAGTCCCACATTATGGATTGCATATTACGACAGGATACTCAGGCTGGCTCTCCCGGAGGGAACTCACCTCGTGGCATACGCGGACGATTTGTCAGTGGTGGTGATAGATGGCAATGCGGAATACTTGAAACGGAAAGTGGAATGGTCGCTTAATTTCATAGACCAGGAGCTGGGAAAAATGGGTCTTGAAATTGCGCCAGAAAAATCCGAAGCATTGCTACTGGTGGGGAAAAGGACCCTATCTGAGATGATCATAGGTTTAAAAAATACGACAATTAAAACAAAAAAAAAGGATAAAATATTTGGGCATACGACTGGATAAAGACCTAAAAATGTATACGCACTTGCAGGAAACAGCAAAAAACGTAAGCCATACGGTAAAACAGCTGAGAAGGCTAATGACAAATGTTAAGGGACCAAGGGCGAGCCGCAGAGGCACTTTCTGCATACTGGCACTGTCAAAAATGCTGTACGGTGCTCCTACGTGGTATGAATCGTTGATAACTAAAAAATATAGAAGAATGTATAAAAGAAAACAGAGACAGCTGGCAATACGGATATGTAGTTCCTACAGGACGGCCTTGGCGGAAGCGCTGTCGGTAGTTGCCGGGCTGATGCCAATAGACCTAATGGCAAAAGAAAGGCTAAGAAGGTACCTTGAAGGGGAGGAGAGCAGTGGTCGGATTAGAGAAGACACTATGCACGAATGGCAGACAAGATGGAACCAAGAAACCGGATGTGCGGTCTGGACAAAACGAATCATCCCACTCATAGAACCATGGGTGACACGAGGATACAGAGAAGTAAATTACTTTCTCTCGCAGCTGCTGCTCGGACATGGTAGCTTCGTGGCATACCTCTATCGCAGGCCTCTGAGGGAGACCGAAAATTGTGTGTACTGCCCGGACCTAGTGGATGATTGCCTCCATACATTTTTCAACTGCCCCAGATGGGCGAAACAACGGATGGAAATGGAAATAACGGTGGGAGGAAATCTGACGCCAGAAAACCTACAATGCTACAAAGCAGAGAATGCTGGGACGTAGTGGAGAAGCTATTTTCAGCATCATTGAGACTTTCTAGCGCACCATGGTCGGCGTTGATTTTAAACTAGACACTTCCAGCATTGAGGCGTTCGACCTCAAATTTTCTATTTAGGAACATTGTGTTCAGATACGTTACTTAAAGTCGTAATTGCAAAAATAAATATATATATTGATAAATTATTCATCAAACGCAAAGAGTTTTCACAAATAAATCAAAGTCGTTCAACAATTCGAAACAAATTTCTAACAAATATAAAATATTTTTAAACTAATAATAAATAGACTGACGTAGTCAAAAGGAGATATATTTGATATAGTTAAATATGGTCAACAAAAAAGCAGATCTTGTTAAAATATAATAATCATTAAACTCAAGTAATTTTATGGATAGTTCCATTTAGGCTTAAAAAATCGATATAAGACACAATTAAATCTAGAAAATCTTTTAGAGATTTTGCCTCTAAATCCCATTTACTTACATATTCCCTGTATACTATTTGGTAAGACTAGACTCTTTATTTTTTAAGGAAACAGTTTAATTATGACTACACAGTCAGTCTTTCCACAGAAACATTATTAGAGATGAGCATGGGACGAGTTTCTCGTTCCAGATCCCATCCTATGGGACGGATCCCTGTCACTGTCCCATCCCATCTTATTTTCGCCCCACTGTCCCATCCCACAGACCTAAAATTTTCTTTTTAAAATTATTTACAAAGTGGCAATATTTATATTATTAATTATTATTTATATTTTAAAACGAAATGGCACAATAATTGAAGTCATAATTGCGAAAATAAAAGAAATATATTTGGAAATTATTCATCAAACGCACAGAGTTTTATTAACAAATAAATCAAGAATTGATAGTTCTAAACAATAGAAGATATATTTGATATAGTTAAATATTGTAAATAAAAAACAGATCTTGTTAATAATATAATAATCATTTAACCCAACTAAATTAGCTTTGTGAATAGTATTTGGACATAACAAATCGATGGAAGTCCACAAGACGCGATTAGAACAAATTTGACAGAAACAGAAGACATTATTAAATCTACAAAAACTTTTCAAGATGTTTACTCTAATTTATATTTACTTACATGTTACCTGATGGTAGACTAGACTGTTTTATTTTTTGACAAAACATTATTATTAGAACTACTCAGTTAGTCTCTCTACATAAACATTCCCGTACTTGCGCGTGCTCGTAACCATTCATAAGTGTACATTTACAAATGTGTATACGGCATAACGTTATTATGAGTTGAGTTATAATGATGTTATAATTCATAGCTTTTATAAATATTGCAAATATTATAATACGCTTCGTACGCTATTTAATATGCTATTGAAAAGATTAGCCCTAATTTAAAATCCTCTGCCTGACGTAACAAAAATTCAATGTTGTCAGTTATTTATAATTCTCTTTTTTTGTTGATGCGCGAACTATTTTTGTATGCAAAAATCCATTACCTCGTGGGGCTTGTTTGCGAATAGTTAATCAGACGTTTGAATGGGGATGATGGTAACCCGCTGTCGCCCCATTCAAAGCCCGTTTAAATAAATATTAAACGATTCCCTTGTCTGTACAGAATTCGCCTGATTAAAACGAGTACAGCGTGTCCTAAAAAAAACTGACATAATACCAGAAAATAAAAACGTTACTAAAAGGCGGTAATTGAACACGAATTGAGTGAATTGTTTTCGTCGGGATTTTGTTCGGGTGTAAAATAAAAAGTCGTCTAGACAAAGATAACAGAAAAAACAAACTCGGCTCGGGGTTTCCATTAATGGATTCAATTTGTAATTGTGAATGTAGTAATTAATATTTGTAACATTGTAATTTATAAGTAGTCTTTAAAATTTATTCTTTTTTTTCTCTCAATTATATTTTTAGTTTAATTTTAGGAAAATGTGTCAGGGATATGATCATGATATATTTTTTCCCGTGTTGTATGAAAAAGCAAATGCATGTCGTGCCGGTTAAAATTTTTTCTGAAAGACGATGAAGCAAAAAAAAACTATGAAAAGAAAACGTCTCCGAGGAAAGTTTGATGAGCCCGCGACCGTAAACAAAAGAATAATGATGAAAGTGCACGAAGACGCTAAAAAATGGGCGACCAAACAGAAAGCACAGAAAGGACATAAAAAACACATTGTTCTCCGAATTCACCGAAAACGCTTGCACGAAATTAAAGTTTGGCTACACACTGAATTTAATTCAAATTGATATTTATGCCTTATTGAATTAAATATATGGTTTAACACCATATTGACTACAGCATGTTCGTGGAGACGAAAACTCAGACTGACAAGAAAATTACATTCAGGAACTGGAATACCATACAGATTCACGGAAATTGTATGACAAACAAAGCCAGAAGCGGAACAATCGTTCATCTTAAAGCTGCTTATAAACTTGGTAAGGCCAACGCTCCCTTCTTACAATATCCGCTCAGTGACTGCCTTCACATCACTTTACCCTTCCAAAATGATAAGATCCACATATTGCTGGTATATATTCACCCTCACTCCAGTCTTGAACAGAATATCTTCCTCAAAGCCTCCTTATATCCCTATTCTATTATTATTGGTAACTTAAACATCAATCCTTCAAAAGCAAAACTACTCAAATCTTTTATCAACAATTCCGACTTCATCAGAAGACCTACTCCTCCCACATTCATTATGCCTAACAATCCTGACTCTAACCCTGAGATATTTCTTCTCACATCTAACCTCTCACACTTCAGCAACGTTATCCGATTTACACCGAACCTTAGATCAGATCATTTAGCAATAAAATTGCCTAACCAATCTTTCTTCAAATATATCTCCTTGCATATCTAAACCTCACATAAAAAAAATAAATCTCGACAAAGTCAGACATGACATATTATCTAAGTTCATTAAATGACACAGATATTTCGATACAAGATATAGAGCATTTCCAAAAACATCTATCGAAATCTTATTACACTTCGTTCACCTCCTCTAACACATAAATTACGACAGATTAAGTCTCCCTCCTTTCATAATCCGTCTCATCAAACACAAAAGACACAAATATCTTAGTACGGATGATCCTGATCTGAAGAAATTTTTCAACAAAATAAATAAACAAATTAAGTTACACAGTTTTCAATTTATACGTCGGTCCTGGCTTAAAGTTTGCATAGAGATTGAACGGGATGATGGTAAAACTCACTGGAAGCAAATAAAAAAAATTAATCAAATACAAAAATAAAACTCAGTCACCACAAATCATCGATACCAACTTTCGTACCTCCACCCCTTCAGATTTCCATAAAGCCTCCCTTTTCGCAAAAAAGTTGCAATGGGCAACGCTTTTTCGAACAAATTGCAAAAGTATTTTCCCCTTCTTGGAAATCCGGTACCATAATCACACTATTAAAACTCCGCCAAGACAAAGCCGTTACCAGAAGTTATAGACCAGTCACCCTACTCTCTGTTCTGGGAAAAAGCTTTCAACAAATCCCAAACGGCCGCATATGAACTTGTTTAAAAAATCAGATTCCTTGCTTCTAATTTGGCTTCAAAGCTTCCCATTCCATTTTGCATTCACTTTTTATCCTCAAAAACAATATACAAACCTCTCACCTTCTTAATTAACACTCCGCCGCCCTTTTCTTCGACATAAACAAAGCTTTCGATACAGTTTGGCACGACGGACTGCTTTTCACGCTGCACAAATTAAACGTCCCATCATATCTTCTTTTCATGATAAAAGACTTTCTACCTGACATTTAATGAAATTTAATATTGCTAACACCATACTACAATATAGATAATCATATAACTTTAATAAAGTCGGAACACAGCCTGAATATATAAATATATTCAATTTTTTCGGAGCTCTATAATATCTCTATAAGTCTTTTCAGGACTACCAAAACAAATCCTATCTGAAACTTGTCAGTTACTAACTAACTTTCAGTCCACCTTCGTGGCACTCAACAAAAACCAGAAAAACAACATTGTTTTTTAACGGAAAGTTAAACGGAATGTTAACGGAAAGACATGATCTTATAATATTTATTTAATATATTTATTTATTCAGGCTGTGTTCCGAGTTTATTAAGTTAACAGAAAATTATGTATCAAAGTCAACGAAGCACACTCTGACTTTTCACTATCTTCAATGTGTTCCCCAAGGTTCACCATTCTCACCACTACTTTACAACTCGTTCTGTCACGACATCTTTATTATGGACGTTAACTCTTCCAATTTCATAAACTTTCTCTACATTCTCCAATATGCAATGAGAGTCATATCTGCCCTCATTTCACATGCCAAATCGCTTCCAAAAGCAATCATTAACTTACAATCACTTACTAATGATACAATCAATTGGTTCAACAAAGGGAGTCTAGGCCCTAACCCTTCCAAATGTCAACTCATTTTACCCCTCCACCATCTCTATTAACCCTCCACATATTAAGGTTGACCTTACTATAGTTAACCCCACACCTAAAATCAAATATTTAGGCATCACATTCGACGGAGCATTCAAATTTAACACTCATGTAAAAGATCGGAGACACGAAATATTAAAAAGATCAAAATACTTTCGGTCAATCAGAGGATTGCCATGAATATTGCGACAATTTACAAGACCATTTGTAGACTGAACTTGGACTATGGACACATTTTTTGGACGAATACGAACGATTCAAAGTACATTAGAAATTTCCGAAAGAACTGCACTGAGAACTATCACAAAAAATCGTGATTCAAACACCACTCTACATAATCTCTCCAATACACTCATATACGAAATAACTAAAATCATTTATAATATATAGTAAAATGTCTACTGTATGTACCAAGTGTAGGGCTTTACACGAGAACGATATTTTGCTCGTCTCGTCTCTTTTCTTAAAAGCTAGAAGAGACCGAGACGAGACAGAAAATTGTTTATGCGAGAGCGAGACCACATTCGGCGAGACAAGAGAGTCTCGTTCATACTTCTTCTTTAGTCTCGGACTCTGAAACGGCCAGCGGTAATATTTTTTGCAGAAATTTGAACTGCTCGTTCTGGACTTGTGAATAACATGTGATGTGAATAAAAATGATCACAATTTCAAATTATTTCGTTCGTTTTTATCATAAACTTTAAATAGTCAACAAAATGGAAGGTTTATGTAAACAAACATTTATGGTTTGTTATCGCTACATTTTCATCCACTAAAATGCAACGGTCATTTTTGTGAGAGATATTTTTATAATTATATACCTACATATTTTTACGAAGAAAAATTGGGACTTTCAGTTTCAGCAAAAATGTCTTTGAGTGGAGGTACTACTAGTGAGAACCCTAATAAAAGGCCATGTTAGATGAAAGGGCTGACGCATTAAGTGAAGTCGAACCAGTTAATCAACTGTGTTGAATAAAAAATACACATCAAATAATGATCAGTGACATCAAAATTTTATTTTATTTTGAATTCATTTTCAAATTCTAGATATATATATATATATATATATATATATATATATATATATATATATATATATATATATATATATGTTGTATTTGAGGTTTTCGCGGATAGATACCTGTGTTGTATTGTTTTCTGGGGGATTCCGCGTTGATGCTGAGGGTTGGCTCTGAAAAGAACCGGATTCTCGACGTTTCGGAGAACTAACATTCGCCATTATCAAGAGATATATGCGTCCGTGCGGGTCAACCGTATGCGTCTAACGGTTGACCCGCACGGACGCATATATCTCTTGATAATGGCGAATGTTAGTTCTCCGAAACGTCGAGAATCCGGTTCTTTTCAGAGCCAACCCTCAGCATCAACGCGGAATCCCCCAGAAAACAATACAACACATATATATATATATATATATATATATATATATATATATATATATATATATATATATATATATATATATATGTATATGTATATATATATATATATGTATATATATATATATATATATATATATATATGCTTAGTATGGGAAAAATCTAGAATAAGAAAAATAATTGGAAGCAAAGACAAATACAACAAAGGTATTTAAAAAACATTTATCTACGACCACTATTGTAATTGCCCAATATTGTACAGTTCGTGGATTATGTAAATACATCATACAACACACATATGTAACAATCCGCCATTAATGTTATTTAATAAATTAAAATAAGACTGGCTTGTTTGGTTTTCAATTCGTTAATTGGTTGAGAGGTGCACGTTGATACTATTTTTAAATATAGTACTCCGTGATTTGCAACAATCATTAAACGTCACATTATTGACATAGAAGCTGTCACTCATTTTGTTTTTTCACGTTTAAATCTAACGAAAACTATAAATAAGTACTAATTTAAAAGATATGTAACCATTATTGATGTATTTCTTTTCATTTCTATCAAGTTAAATAAGGTCGAAGGTGTTTATTTCATTCATCAACCATATTTTTCTTATTAAACAGAAACAAATTAGTGTGGTCGTAGATAAAGTATAGCACATAATTCGAGTTGTAAGGCAATTATGTACTCGCGGAATTACGCGGAATAACTGTTCCGCTCGTACGTAATATGCTTCTTACAACTCTTATTACGTAATATACTATAACAACATAAAGACATATATTATCTCCTCATTCGAATGACTGAATAACAATAATTTATATAACATATAATCACGGATTTATTAATTAAAGTAAAATTAAGTCCAACATTACAATAAAATTAAGTCCAACAAGAACGATATTTGAAGAGATGAGACGAAACGAGACGAGCTTAGACTAGTCGAGACAAACGGTTACGAGAGCGAGAGCGAAACAGAAACGAGAGTAATTTTTTTATAAACAAGAACGAGACGAGATTTTTTAAACTTTCGCCTTATCTCGTCTCTTGTGAAGCTCTAACCAGGTGTTTCCATTATAAATCGGGAAAATCTTGGAACAGTAAATAAACACAAACTATGATTAATTTTCTATTTCTAAGAAGAGTTGTTCTGGATGGAATAGTTGATGAGGGTGAAACGGTTGTTGTAGATGGAATAGTTGTAATAGTGGAATAGTATGTAGAATCTTGAGGTGTCTGTCACATGATTCATGATGATTTTCATCATGATTCTTGTGGCGCTTTTAGTGCCACTTGGATTGTGTGAAATTAAGGGAAATTGCAAATTGGACGACTCTTGATGTATACAAATATTTTTCTAAACATCAAAAACAACAAAATCAGTTTTTAAATTAATTTATTCATACAATGTTACTAACTGTCTGGAATCAAAGTTACTATATTTAAAAGAGTGATAAGTGATAAGATTAGAAATGAAAAGCTGCCAGCACTGATAAGAAAAAGATACTGTGAATAACGATGCGATATTAGTTACTAAGTCTTACAACACAAAAAACAGCTGTGGTGTAATAGTATATTACGTAATGAGAGTTGTAAGAAGCATATTACGTACGAGCGGAACAATTACGGTTATTGAACAGTTCCGCGAGTACGTAATTACCTTACAACTCGAATTATGAACTACACTTTATCTAAAACCACACATTTTTTTCTATTTAATAAGAAAAATATGTTTGATGTACCTGATATAGTGATTCATCGATATAGGCAACACAATGTACCCAGTGTCAATGTCAAATGAAAAAATTTATATTTACTTAATAATTTATATTTTCTATGTTTAATTTCATTAATACCTACTAAATAGATATAAGCCCTAAAGAAGGTCAGAATAAAAAAACCGAAACGTTGGCAAAATATCAGTTGTTTTATTAAAATAAATTCCTTTTCCCAAGAATAAACTACAATATAATAAAAATGATGAGATTTTAAGATATATTTATAATTATTTATTTATTTTGTTGATCATAGTTTATAATAACTAAACAATTGTTGAATATTAGTGTTGGATTGTTATCGACATCATTAGTGATAAGATTGGTTGAATTATGAGTACTTGAATTCATATTCGTATGATGTAAGTCGCATGATGTATTTGCATTTGTGGAAGTTAAAATATTGTTTAGCGCAGTAGAAATTTTTGTAGCAGTATAATTTTGATTTTTCATGGAGCAGTCTATATAGCCTTCTGCTACTTTCTTCTGCTACACCATGCCTTTTTAGTGACAATAAATCACTACCGGAATCCACAAGAATGGTGGCTGACGAACGTCTGAAACAATGTCCTGTATAAAGATTTGCTTCCGGCAAATGAAGATAATTAGCAATTTGTTTAGGAATAGAGCCAATTTTATTTATTCTAACACATTGCTTAGTGCATTTCTCATTTTGATAATTTAGAAAAAAAGGCCAAAAACATTGTCCATTTTTTGTGGGCGTAGGTTAATATATTTTTTACAGGTTTGGTAAAATTCTTTAGGTACCACAAAATATCTTTGAGTTTTTGTTTTAGAATCAGGAATTTTAACGATCAAAGATGTTCCGGTGTCTTCTATATGGCAGGGTTTGATATTTCGTAGTTCTTGTTTTCTGCAAGCACCACTAATGCCAATGATAAGAATAACCTAAAATTATATAAAAAAATATGTCGTTATGCCCATTAGAGAGCATTATAAGAAAAAAAAAAGTAATGAATACCTTCATCAATAAATATTTGTTATCCGGCGAATTATTGAGGAAATCGTTAATTTATTGAATGGTTAAAACTTTTGATTTCTTGCTTTTAAATCCATCAGATTTTCTCTTAAGTAAAGCTATTAACTTTGAATGTTTTAAAATGTCGATGTGCTTTATATTAATTGTTGTCCGAACCATTGAATAAATTGCCCAAGGTGAAGATGGTTTCATTGTTTGAGATAACTCATCAAAGTATGATATATACAACATTTTCTGAAAACGATTTAACTTTATGCTTCATTCTCCAGTCCATAAATTTTCTATATGCATCCTCGTATTGATCCCGAGATTTAATCGGTCGCAAATTATGGGCAGCTTGTTTCGCTTTTTCAACAATTTCGGGAGGAGTAGCATTTTCTATTTCGCTATCACTGGACATTATTTTAATTGTTATAATTGCAAAAAAATATAGTGTTTATGTATTAGTTTGACGTTTAATATTTTTTTGACAAATAACGGAATATATTGGGTTGCCTATATTAAACGATAGTAGCAGCTCTCAACCAATCAAAGAATCGTAAACCAAACGCACTAGTGTGTTATTGAATCATTAAATAACATTAATCGCGGACTGTTACATACGTGTGTTGTAAGATGTATTTACATAATCCACGAACTGTACAATATTGGGCAATTATAATAGTGGTCGTAGATAAAAGTTATTAAAATCTGCCAACTCCATAACCAATAAACCAACATATATTGTTTTTTCAAGTTGATGTTGTTGTGTCAAAAGTGACAAATAAGATAACCAAGATAATAAAATTCAGCTTTGCGACAGACATTTTTTTTCGTTAAAGTTGGCAACAACAACAATCCTTGCCACATTATCCTACTTTGCATCGAGAGTATAAGCTGCACAGAACTGAAAGAATTTTGAATACATCTGTCCAAGTTTCCAAGCTATTGTAATTTGAATGTCTTACCTTGTGTTCTGCTTTGAGTTTGAGCGGCGGTGCTCACCGCCAAATAATATATTTTGCAAAATTCATAAGAGGACTTGATAGAATGATCTTTTCTCTACATATTTGTAAAATTTTATTCTTCCACGTAGTGTGAAACTTATTAAAATATTTTTTTTAACAGATCCAGACATGTCAATCATGAATTGCAACCAAATCCGAATACCAAAATTTCAAAATATTTAAAAATTGACATAATATGTATTAAGCCTTCAAGGATTTCAGGAATGTGAGTATCTACCGGAAGTATCAGCTGACAAAATTTGAATGCTCCCCGTCCAATGGGGACGGCGTGGAAAAATATTATGTCTTCAGAGCTTTTTTGCAAATATGTCGTCAACGTCTCAAAATAAAAAATCATGACCGGGATATCCGTATATAGGACGTAGGTGTCTACAAAAAAGTATTCCTTGCAACTTTTGCAAAACCTTCAATTTTAAAAACCTTCGGTTTAGTCACAAAAGTAAAAAATATAAAATGCAAAAAAAAAATCAAGGGACCTTCTCTGAATTTCGATTTTCAATTTACATGGGTTTAAATGGAGAACGTAGTTGGAGGTTTAAAAAAAATCCTTTTGAAAGTTGAAAATGACAGACCATTTAGAAGAAAATCTGCTTTATCGAACAGTGTAAAATACATGTTGAATGGCAGAACATGGCAGAATTCAGAAAGTTTTGCAGTAAAAATACTTGAAGAATTTCAACACAAATTTCTAAATTTAAAAAATATCCTATGTCAAGGCTATCGGCTACGAAGATTTTAAAATGACATTTTCGATATATATAAATGTATGCGCTATGTAGAATAATGTAACAAAATATGAGAGATTTTGGAAAATATCTGTTGCAGTTTTCAAAATATAGTAATTTTAATGTTGCCTTCTGTGCTGCGTTGACTTTGAGAGGCGGTCCCAGCCGGATAAAATATTTTGTAAAAATAACTGAGGGATATCATAGAATTACTAATTCTCTACAAATGTGTGCAATATTATTTTTCCACGTGGTGTGAAACTTACTAAAATATTTTTTTAAATGAATCCAGGCGTCAAGAAAGAATTACAATATGTTACCGCAGCCGCCGCCAGATAAAATATTTTTCGAAAATAATGTGTTATATATTGAGGTGTTAGACAGATCAATTTTTTCTCTAGATCGTGTACAATTTTATTGTTCCACATGGTGTAGAACCTATTAAAACATTTTTTTAATGAAACCAGCCATCAATTTAAATGAGAAACGTGGTCAGAGATTTAGATTTTTCACTCAGGATAAATAAAATACTTGTTAATTTGTTTGTTACAACAAAAAAGTTTATTACGAAACTAAATACATTTAAAACTCGGAATAGAAAAACAGTTTAAATAATCACAAATATTTTGGCACATAATTCCACTAATATCACATATTCCAAAATGATTTTCACTGATTTCAAGAACAATCTTTTCTGTGCGAAACTTGCTTGAGGGTCTCTTCTCGGTCAGAATTGTTCGAAAAGTCTGAGTTTTGTCCGAAAACAAATTTTTCAGCGGTCGCAGTAGATTTCAACTGACTGACGTTTGGGTTGTGGAAATGTGTTACCACCGATTGGTGTTCTTCGTTGCAGTGTAAATGTCGTGGTAAGAAAATTCCGATTTTCACGTACCTGAAATTTGAGGAATTTTGAAAAATTTGCCCTCACCGAACCGCAGCCCGCGAAGCAGCCAAATTTACAACCCTTACAGAAAAGAATTGAAATTTGCGAATTGCTGCGGTAAAAGTTGCTAAAGTTGAAAGACGGATGAAATATTACGCGCGAAAAATGGACGACGATTCCAAGGGCTCTGGGGGGCGCACCGTGCAAGCGAAACGTGCAAACTTAGTTTCAGAATGTCGGCAATTTCCGGCGGAAGGAGACCGTTCAAAAATTTCTGAACAATTCTTATGCACCTCTCAGATAGGACACAAAATGCGAATATCGTTTTTTTTCAATAACTTTACCGGTTGCGATCTTTTTGCAACTTTTAATAGCCTATGGCACGGTCCAGTCTGTTCTTAATCTGCCACTGTAACGCAGGAAGTTGTGTCATTTGTACTTTTGTAGATGACGGTTGCGGATTGACATCCTACCGGTTTCCTACTATCGGCCGTGGCGACCTCGTGGTTTCTGAGAATCGGAAAACCGGCACATCGTACGCAAGATACCGTTGACCTTCATCGAATGGTGTAGAAGAAATAGTAGCAAAACTCCACCCACTTCCGGTTCAGCAGCCGATAACTGATAACGTCCGGTTTTGCAAAAACATCTACCGCACGGCCATTTTTGCAAAAACAATGCACACCACAATATCTCAAATATTAGTCAATTGTGTAGAGTTTTTTAAGCATTTTACCACTTCCTCCCGGCAAAATTTCTTTCGAAAATAACTCAAAGCGTCCGTTTTTATTCTCCAAACTCGATTTGGCGCATGTCTCCTGCCCCCTCCCGGAAAGGCGTACCAAACTATTTTAGTATATGTAATGATGAGGTTGGAATTAATTTTACCTACTTTTAATTGTTTCAATGCATTAATTTTTTTTTTTGAAAAGAAACTAAGTATTAGCAGTAATAGCAAAATTCTTCCAGAATGTACAATGTAAAAGTATGTTGAATTCGATCATGTTTATTTTAATTAAAATTTGTAGCAGACTTACTTATAGACTTTCTTGTATCATTGTAAAATTTTATCATTTTCGAAAACTTTTAATTGTTGCTAAAATTCCATTGTTCAATCGAATTGACAAACAACGCGCTGTGACAAAAGTAGGAACAGAAGGTCAAGTTTTCTAAGAAGTTTAACCCCCTTGCCTTACGATTAAATCTCGAAGAAAAATTTGCGCACATGCAATTAAATTTTGCGCAATTCTATGTATGGATTACAAATCCCTCTGGTATGTTTTTTTTTCTGTATTTTATAATTGGTTCCACAGGGTTTATTCCATTTTTCTGTAAATTCAAGTACAACCATTAAGAAGAATACCAATTATCGAGAAACAAAGTCCAATTTTTTCCAAAAATTGCTTCAACATTTCCATTACGGTAGTTTCGAAAGAAGACCTCCATTACGACTTTCGGAAGCAGACTGTAGGAGAACTACATTTATCTTAAATCTTAAAACCTCCAATATAAAACTTAAAAACTTAAAACAGAATCCCGATTCAGTTTTAAGAGTGTTTTTGAAATCGAGCTCTTGTATGTAGTTTTAACTAGATAAAACTCAAACGTCCCTTGAATTTTATAAGAGATTCATCAATAGTTATATAACATTTTGTAGTAAAAAGTTAGATACATAATTTAATACTAAATAAAGTTTAATAGATTAACAACAGATAATGTATGAAAATAGAAATAAAGAATAAGAGAACAATATATCTTCCTCAATATATCAGCTCACAACTTTTCATAAACTCCGTTTTTCAATCTGTCTTAACTACCCGCCTTTTTCACTCCAGCCCTATGCTCGCCCCTTCCACGGCTAGGTCATATAATCCAATAGTTCCCGATTGAGATTCAAATACTATAATTTTGTTGTATAAAGTGTCGGAATCTATTATTCACATAAGTTACTACATTGTTCATACTTTCTTTATTCTGTCATTACCGTCTGTCTCTCTATTTTTACGAAAATGCAGAAAATGAGAATAAACAAAATATCTTTCTCAAAGGCATTGTTTCACAAAATATTGAAGTTTGTATCATACATCTGTTATCTGAAGTTTGTACGACACATTACTGTTCCATTGCAGCCAAGGTTTTTCTACTTGAGACATAATGATAGTAAGAGCAAAAACGCTCTCATCTAATCGAAAGTTATAGGAAACCATTGTTGCATCATGTTTTTGTAATTATGATGTTCACAGCTTTTGACTTGTTCTGCATACAAATTAGTTTCGTTTACTAACATCTCCCAAAAATCATCTTTCAAAACTTCTTTTAATACACGTAGAGCATCAGGTTAATTTTCTAGTTTATGTAAAACGCAAGGATTTATAATTGAAACTTCCATAAACTTAGTTATTTCTGGAATATTTTTCTTATTTTCCCAGATCCCCTCTTTCAATAAAATGGATGTACCATTAGCAACTTCATAATTGTAGCTACTTAGATGTTTTGCATGTTTTCTAATCCTGGAAACTATACTATTCTATCTTCGCTATTGGCATCATTTCCACTTTCACATGAATTATCACTTGCAGTTTCCCATTAATTATCTCTTTCACATTGCAATTGTTTTAATATATCTTCCTCATATCCTTCCTATTGACCGTCAGAATCATCAGATATTATTAGGCGTATATATTACTAATTGGATAAAATGTTAATATTTCAACTGCAAACGAACTTGCGCTACAGCTAAAAAACTGCAGCAGGGCAAGGAAATCGGAATCTCTAGCAATTTGGTTGCTCTCCATAAACAAATCTCCATAATCAAAGGTAAAAAATTAGTGCTTGTTCTGACGGCTCGCTTGCTCACGGCTATTTTTCGAGCATTACCATGTCTGAGAGCAACTAATGTTTTGTTATAGAAAATAACCCTTATTACCTTTATCCATTATAAGATATTTTAACTAGAATATAAAAAAGATCATGGGCAACAATAATATATTTATTTAAGTTCAAAGAAATTCATATGGTTTTTTAACATTTAAATATATTACGGCGAAGACCTTTCCAAATTAGAATTTAGTTCAGAAAATCTTGACTCATTCATTTCCACTGGCAAGGTTAAAAGCCCGTTCTGTCATTTGTGTTTAATCTAACATATCTAATTATTCGTATAACTTTAACTGTCTAATTTGGTCTATCCATTTATACACGTTAAGTTTTGTATCTCATATCTAAATCAACGTAAATGCATGTTGAATGTATAAATTCTTCTTCTGTATGCTTTATAGTACTTGAAATGTAGAAGTGTATTTTAGAACAAGGAAGGAGAAATAAATGTCCTGAATGGAAGGACATCAAACCATTAACACTTGAGGTTGAGTTTTGAAATGAATCTTTTGGTATTCAAACGAGTCCGTTTTGTTCGCGGACTATTTAATATTCATATGTCATTTGTTGAAGTGGCCTAGCCGAGCATCTGACTAGGTGGAATGATAGCTCCTTCACAGTATGAGTCCTTCTTTGTTAATTAATTAATTGCATTGTGACCCGAGAGTCGACGTTCATTTGTTTCTAGCGTTCGGTTGTTCGGGGTGCGTAACACAGTCGTTATTAATCAACGCTATGCCGTTTGGCTGTCATTAATTTCAGCAGATAGACGTACAGAGCGAATCGAAAATTCGAACGTTTATTATTTAAATAACAATTTCACGGAGGGTTTTGTAATTTCGGTGGGGGAGATGTGTGCGAGCGCGAGTTATTACACGAATATGTCGCCTACCCCTATTGTTTTCGTGCGCTCCAATTTGATAGGCAAGTTTTTAGGCAAGGGAAGTTGTACAGTTGCTGCAACTTTTTGCCTGCAATTAAATGTCTAATTGCAATTCATTTCCACTAAGCCTGTGAGAAATTATACTTGTTTTATTACACTTCCTTCTCGTTAGAACTTTATATTATATATTCCTGACAAATATAATTAATTATATCCACTTTAATTTGTAACAACCTTTATGGCATAAAAGGAATATTAAATTAGTATTTAATTAAAAATAATTATCTCTTCATCCCTATAATTACCTCTAAGGTTTGTCAATATGATTGGACATTGGAATTTTAGCAACAATTTAAAGTTTTCGAAAATGATTTTTAAATTCTGCAATGTTACAAGAGATTCTATAAGTAAGTCTACGAAAAAGAAGGTGAGATTTAATTCAAATTAAACCTGAACGTATTAAACATAATTTCTTTAAAAAAATGTTTCAAAGAACACCATAAAGACTTTTGAGTTCGTTTGACTCAATAAAGAATTTAAAGATTTTATAACATTGGGAGAAATGTAACAATGGGAGTTTTCAATTTTACAAGAAAAGAATTAAGAAATTACTACGATCGTTTCTGCCTATTGGTTTCACCAGAATGGATTTATTATCTAATCTCAAATTAAATTAAAATTAAATATAAACTACAACTTACTCAGTGGACTGTTCGAAGGGAAATGGTGACATTTGACATTATCATATTTCATCATTAGTACATTATCATTAGATCATTACATATAACTTTATCATATTACATTATCATATTACACTATCAATAAGATTTTATACTTACTTCACATATGGCCTAGAACTGAGAAACAGCTATTTTTTATTATTTTTATTTATTTGTTTAACAAAAAGACGTACATTAGACCTGTTAATCACAGATTTTGATGAGTCTTGGATATGTTGTAGAGGGACCTATCCCGAATACTTAGCTAGCGGCTGTTCATTCAACGGCCCTTAGTTTCCAAGAAAATTTATGTTAAAGTTTCGTTCGTACCTTCTAATATCTAACGCTAGACGTATTAATTAAGCGTTCATAGCGCAGCCGGAAAAGTTGAGTACGTTCGTTGGGATACCAGGTAGCAATATGGGTTCAAATCTAGACGGGGTCTTATATTATATATTTTCTTTCAATTTCATCATATATAGTCAAATTATCGGCATTGTAAAATATGAAAAACCTTTCCGACCTGCTAAGGAATAATAGAGAAAAGGCTTTAAGGGTATATTCTATAAAAATTCATTCGTTAATTCTGGATGAATTTAGTGCACTAACTTTCTCACTTGTGGTCAAATACACGTGGTTGGCATCGAAATTGATCACACAAAAGGCCAATTCTGTAATTATTAATTTATAAATAATAATAATATATTTTTATATAATTTTTCTAGTCCTTATACTATTTTTTAGTATCGTGTACGATAGTATTGAAGAATAAAATAAAATTAAAAATTTTAACTAACCCCCGGACACAAAAAGCTTTAAAAAGTAAAAAAATAAAATTTTTCTCTTGTCCTTTTAATAACTTCATTAGAAATACATATTAATATTTTGATGATGAGCGTCACCGCATCTGGGACCGCTATGTGAAGAAGTATACCTACATAAGAAAAACGAATAGAATTTACCTACTAGTTTCAAATTGTACGCATGAACTTAGATGTATCAATCTATCTTACAAGGTAGGGTATTATTAGTCTGGTTTTATTATTTAATTTACTTAGCAGTCCCCCGACGCGGCGACGCTCATCATCAAAATATTAATAGGTACTTCTAATGAAGTTAAAAGGCAAGAGAGAAATTTATTTCTTTTACTTTTCTTTATGTCGGGGATACTTAATATATTTTATTCATTTATTCTTCAATATTATCGTACACGATATAAAAAATAGTATAGTAGTAGTAAGGACAAAATTATTTTCTTTTTTACAAACTTCTTATTTTACTTTTCTTTCTTTTATTTAATAATTTGTTGGTAAATACGTGATTAATGTTACATCTTTGAAATTTCGTTCGCAAATACGTGATTGGTGGGTTAGTGAGGTGATCAAGTGAGTGTCCAGTGGAGAGGTATATAAAACAACTATTTAGGCTTAACAACATATATATTGACAGGACTAAGACCTTGTACGAGTACGTCTTGACACTACGATGGTTGAGAGCAGAGAGAGCGAAGTCTCGTCTGCGATCACCTGACTCGACTGTTATCACTTAAAATACAATACACTCTGGAGGAGGACAAACGAACAATAAGACAGATTACAGTATATTACATTTCCTCCCCCTTACAAAAAGATACAATATACAGAATAAAATACATAAGATACAAACTTTAAAATAATAATTGATTAAAATAAACTGACTAATAAATAATTGTAAAAACAATAAACATAAAAAACACTATATTAAAAATAATGAATTTGACATAGGTTGTCCGCAAATATAACTGGGGGTCTAACAATTCTACCCGAACGCGTTTTAATTTCAGTAGGATTGGGACTACTGTGGCAAGATGGAGCAATTTATGATCTTAGCGGTAACGGTTGATCATCTATGACTGCTGGTCTGTAAAAATCAAAATCCACTGTCGATCAACACGTGAACCGCTCGCAGTAGCATCCTTAAGTGAACTTAACTTAATTTGGTTATAGTGAACCTTTCTTAATCTCCTCCGTCGGACAACTTTACTAAATACGTCATTGGACTGACTTTCAATTTTATGACTGCCTTTAACCATTTCTCTGGACTTTTTAAATGTCTTAAGAAAACTAACACATTAGTTCCTTCTTCAAAAACTATCGACGACCTATCCCTACTATGACGTTTAAAAACTTTATCCTTTTTAGACATTAATGACAAAGGGGTACGAGGGACATAAGACAACAAACTAGCCATTGGCGAAACACCTGTCACGGACGATGGCGTTAATCTGTAACTGAACAGACAATCTGTAAGACGTTGCTGAATAGTAAGGTGTTCACCACCTTCTGATAACAGAGATTTTACTAACAACTTTTTAAAAGTCTGAACCGACCTTTCTGCCAACCCATTAGAGTCTGGGTTGTATGGCGCTGTATATAACAATTTGATACCTTTGTTATCACAAAATTCTTTAAATTTGAACGATGAAAATAGATGACCATTATCACAAACAATAGTATAAGGTTATGCAAATCGCGACATAACTTCTTTTAGTTTACATTTTAAATCGAAAAATTAGTTGATGACATAACAAAACACTACCCATTTTGAGTAAGCATCACAAATTATTAAATAACGATTTCCACGCCAATCAAACAAATCTAAATGGACTCTTTCCCAGGGCTTCCTTGCTTTGGACCATGACTGCCTAATTTTTCTTGAATTGGACTTTTGAACCGGCTGACATTTAGAACACTGAGATATTAAGTGTCCAAATAATTAAAATTTTAAATAATAAAATTTAACCACCAAACATATGACCTAGCTAATAATTTAGTTCTGACCATACCTGCATGACCATGATGTAATAATTTAAGGGGGGAAAGTCATGTAATCCTACGTTTTTTTCTAGATTTTTTGATGAAGTGATGGAAAGGTTTTTCGAATTGAAACAATTCATATCTCAAAGTATACGTAAACAAAGTATAACATATAAGCTTTATTCACAAATTTAAAAAAAAAAAAAAAAATGGCGGCTCCACAGCCGCTGAAAGTCGGTTCCTTAGATTTGCCCCGTGCAGCCTACAGGTCTCAAATCTTACTGAAAATGAAAAAAACAAATTTTCAACGTTAAGTTACATCAATACGCTTTGCATGACGTCGAGAAAAATTTAAAAAAATGAAATACAACATTCAGCATCCTTTTGAAAAAAAATCCTCGTTTCTGTATAAACAATTGGTATGAAACAATATAAATTTTTTTTTTTATTATAATTCTAACGTCATGCAATAGCCAATGAGTTGAAGAATATTTATGGAAAATTTCATCGAAATCGGCGGAAAACTCGTTGACCTACATTGCACGGCGCACGAAATTTTACGTTTCGAGAAAAACGCGTTTGAAGTTTTCGGTACAGAAAAGTTGTGTTCAAGAGGACTTACGGCTTTCAACGCTCAGTCTGCGATACCAGGGCCATACAATATAATTTCTTCTTCTGCGAATTCGTCCATTCGAGCCGCTTCCTCTTTCTTTTTCGCTGTTCTTGCCATTCTGGACCTGCTCCAAGTACGACGGTCCTGCCTCCATACTCGGCATGCAGTTTGGTGGTCCGCGAACATGCCTGCAGCCAAGAAGGCAGCGATCTCCACGATTTTCCAACCACAGTGTAGATGCTTAGGAGCCAAACGCCACACAGTCGCATTGAATAATTCATTTGCGTTCTGTGCATAGCCTCCCAAGCATCTCGTGAGCAAATCATCCCGGGACAAATCTTCGTATATTGGCAAGATTTTCTCCTCTAAGTCGGGATGTAGAGGAGGAGGATGCTCATACGACTGCGTTGTATTGGAAACTTCAGCGACGCGATATGCGCACCAGGAGTCGGCACCCGGGGGACAGTACTTGTGCTGCGGCTGTTCGTTTGTCGAAATCATATGAAAATAGGTGACCATTATAGGCATCCTTCATTTCCTCCTTCGACAGTATTTCTTTCTTTGACATTTCTTCTTCTGTTTCTTCAAATTGCGATTTTGATGGTGGTCGCCGACGACAAGGACGACTTGAGCGATAATCTGACTCACTTTTATTTATCTTTCGACTCATGATCACACAGTACGAGGGACACGCGATATATAAGCTTCTCGCGGACTTCCAAGCGCCCGACCTTAGAAGCGATTACACGCTCGGTCTTGTTCGGAACATGATACCTATTGTATATACGCTATAGAGATGTTAATACTTCGAATTTCGATCTGAAAATTTAGGAGCATATTCTCCTGTATATGAAAGTATGAAGTGTTAAACTGATTTTTTCACAAAAAAAATATTGACAAAAAATGGCAAATTACATGACTTTCCCCCCTTAAGTACTCTATTTTGTAAGGAACGTGGTATAACCACTCTATTACCAAAGAAAAGACATCCATCTCGCACTGTCAGAATTTCTTATTTTTAACGTTTTTAAACGTTTAATTTTTAACGTTTATAAACATCTTCCGTTGGAAACAAAGACCAACCCTTTAAAATTAAGTCTTTGACCTTGCAAAGTTGGAGATCTTTATCTGCATGTGATTGAATTTTCGAACACGGAACAATTGGAGTAGACACAATCTGGTACATCTACTGGTTGTACATACGGTAAACGAAACAACATATCTGCTTGAGGAAGTTTAGTTCCATTCTTAAAAACAATATCAAAATTATAAACTGACAAAATAATTGACCACCGAGCCAATCTAGATGATGCCAAAATGGGAACTTTCCTTTTCTGAACAAATAAGAATTTTAATGCTTCGTGATCACTAAAAATAGTGAACGCTCTTCCAAGAATATATTTGTGGAACTTTTGTACACCAAATATGACTGCTAAACCTTCTTTATGAAGTTGACTATAATTCCTCTGAGCTGATGTTAATGACGCAGACTCAAAAACTATTGGACACTCTACACCGTCAATTAAATGACTTAAAACAGCACCGACTCCATAAGCACTGGCATCTACAGTTAAACTAACTAAGTGTGACTTTTTTCGAAAGCACTCTCCCTAACCGAATTCCATTCCCACTGAACATCGTTTCTTAACAACTCATGTAAGGTTTCTAACAAAGTGGGACACATTCTAATAAACTGTCTATAAAAACTTAACATAGACTTGAGGAATTTTTTCCTCGACTTAACAAAACGAAACCTAAAAATTCCAACGAATCTACAAAAAATTCGCTCTTAATGACATTAATTTTTACATTAAACTCTTCTAAGCGGGTCAGTACCCTAAACAAGACTTTCTCACATTCTTTTTAACTAGTACCACCAATCAAAATATCACCAAGATAAGCTGCACACTTATCGATATCTTTCAAGATGGTATCCATGACTAACTGAAAATTGGCTGGAGCCGACGCTAAGCCAAACACTAAACGATTATTCCTATATAAACCATTCTACGAATTAATTGTTAAAAGCTCTCTACTACTTTTCTTAACACCCAACTGTAAATAGGCATTCGTTAAATCTATTCTTCAGAATTTTTTACAACCTACAAATTTATTAAAAACATCCTCGTGTCTTGGAATTGAATACTAATCAATTCTCAAGTGAGTATTTACTGTACGCTTGAAGTCAACACACACACGAAGTTTCCCGTTTTTCTTAGGAACACAAACAATGGGTGAGGCCCATCGACTGGTTTTGACCTTAGAAATAATTCTCTGAGATTCTAATCGAGACAATTCCTGAGAAACTTCTGATCTTAAGGCATACGGTACCTCGTAGGCACGGTGATATACTGGTGTGGTATCCTCTTTTAGAGTGATATCTATAACCGTATTCTGAATTGGCAATTCATTGTCTTTAATAGAAAAAGTTCTTGGAAACTTTCGTTTTAGACCAGTGTTTCCCAAACTTATTTGTCTCTTTGTCCACCTGTGATTTGTTAAAGTTAATAACGCCTCCCAAATCACGAAATTTTTATTATAAAACAACGAAAATACTTAAATATTCACTAGAAATCTAGCAAAGTTGAAACGCAAGCTCGCAAATAGTAAGTTTAGGTCTGACAACCTATTTAGATTAATAATGAATGATTTTTTAATTAATTAGCAAC
Source organism: Phosphuga atrata (assembly GCA_944588485.1). Taxonomy (NCBI): domain Eukaryota; kingdom Metazoa; phylum Arthropoda; class Insecta; order Coleoptera; family Silphidae; genus Phosphuga; species Phosphuga atrata. The sequence goes on from OX155897.1 coordinate 37,641,027, forward strand.
AATAATTGTGATTAGGGTGATTGTGGTAGATCTACCGAAAAGTTTGTAGTTATTAACGCTGGCTGTGTGTGTGTGCGTGCGATTATCGATACTCAACCAGCAGCGAATAGCAGACGAGCGTGGCCGTTTGTATAAAGGTCGGTCCAGACGCTCCGCTTTGCACAACGTTTTGTCTGAGCAGTTCAACACGCTGCAGTTAAAACGTTGCGTGTGGACAGGAAAACTGCGCAGTTTTGATAACTGCGCGGAGACGGTACAGTTGCAGCGATAACTGGGCTACAGAGCATAGATATCCATGAACTGTGCAGACAAGTTTCTTTGTACGTGTTTATTCAATATATTATTATTAATATATTATATCTCTATAATGAGCAACTTATATTATTATTAATAAATTATATCTCTATGTTAAGACCCAACAATTTTATTTTATTTAATTTGGTCTTAGAACCATTTTTTTAATTGTTTCTAAAAGTAGATAATATTAAATTACATTAAGATTATGCTAAACAGTTTCTTAACAACACAGCATGCCAAAATTGACCAGAGTAGTACCTCCTCCATGACGATGTCACTAAAACTGTGCGAAATATACAGATATAACTGCATGTGGACGCTCTGCAAATTGTAAAGTTTTCATTCCGTCTTAAGACTGCGCAGACAAAACGTTGTGCAAAACGGAGTGTCTGGACCGGCCTTAATACTGAACACGAAACAATTTTGTCGAACGTATTTGTTTGTTTTCTTCTTCTTCTTTCGAATAGGCCTACTAAGGACCACGCTTGTTCAACTGTTGGGCTTTGACCTTTGGCCAGAATTGTCGCATCTTCTGCCAGTGTAACTCCTTTCTCTCTTCTGTCCAGGGGGTACCTTTCCTTCGAGGTTTTTCCTGAAATCCACGGACTTCCTTTAGGGTGCGTCTCACAGACTGTCTGTTTTTGAGATCTGTTATTCCTAGTTCTTTAATAGCCTTCTCAGTCTCTGTCAACCAAGTGGTACGAAGCTTCTTGTTTTGCCAGAAGGTGAACAGACGGTTGGTTAGTCGGTTTATTTTGTTTTTTTGGTTTATTTAATTTGTTTGTTTTAATTAACAGAAATACATTATATAGCTCGTGATACCTACCGCCCCCTATATCGCCCCCTATATCGCCCCCCTGGCTACCTACCGCCCCCTATATCGCCCCCTGACTACCTAACGACCACCAAAACGACGTTATCCCCCACTGGGGGGCGATATCGCCCACTTTGAGAAACGCTGTTAGACTTTCAATAATTGCCTCTTGTTGTGAAGAAGCAACAACAGTATCAACATTAGGTGACTTTCTTCCAAAACCAATCTCCATGAGGGGTATAGAACATCTAACCAATTTCGACCTAAAATAGCTGAACACGACAAATGCTTAACTACAATTATTGGCAACTCACTGATAGCTACTTTAACAACAATATATCCACAAACATTCAACTCTTCTTTGTTTGCAGCTCTCAACATCCCAATAAAAGTTTCTAACGGTTTATGACTAAATTTGGACAAGTAACAATTTTCACTAATAAGTGTGGTTGAACTACCCGAATCTAACAAAAAATGAAGACTATTTTTTTCGACTAAAATACTGGTCATTAGAGAACTAGCAAAAATATCTGACGTTACAGAACAAGATGATGAAATTAAATTCTGAACTTGCTTACAACAAAATCTAGACATCTTTCTTCTGACATCTAAAACATTTCCAACTCCTTGCTGGGCAATCGGCTGGTTGATGACTTTTCCAACACTCGTTGCATCTTCTGCTTGCTGAGTCCTGCCGTCTTCGGCGAGGTGAGTAATTCCTTTTTGAGGAACAGCTACCTAAACCATTACGGCTACCAGATGGTGAACAACCGCCGGATCTTCTATGGCTACTGGAAGTTTTACCAGATGGTGAAAAATTGCCTTAACTTCTATGGCTACTGGAAATTCGATAACTTGAACGGGTACTCACTCTTGACGAACTATGGTTGCCTTCCACCTTGAAGGTTTCCTCTGGGATATTGTCTGGACAATACGGAGCTTTACGAAGCTGTCTGGTTCCTACCATTATAACTTCTGCATCCAGGGCAATCCTACACGTTTCATCAAACGGTAAATTAATGTCCTCTGCCAGAAGTCTTCTTTGGATTAATTCACTATTAAGACCCCACAAACCTATCTCTAAATGACAAATCGGTTGCTTCACCAAAACACGCTTTTATAGACAAACTTTTGATTGCTGAAATGAAATCAGACAGTGACTCTCCAGGTAGTTGGTCTCTTCTATGAAATTTAAAACGTTCTGTGATAGACAGTTACTTCGGTGCAAATTTATGGAGTAACACACTAATACAGTCTTGATATGAACACTCCTGTAAGTCTCTAGGACACAAAGATTCCACTAAAAGTTTAAATTTGTCCGGACCTATAGACATTTATATAGACACAATTCACACTTTTTCTTCCTCTGAAAACTTTGCACAATTTAAGAACATGGATAGACGTTTCACAAAAAGATCAAACTCTTCAATTTCTGGATTAAATACTGGAAATATCATTGCTTCAGATCTTAATCTACTAATTGCTACTTTACTTTTGTCTTCAGCCATTATAACAGAAAAGTAAATTTCAATTGCAGTGAAATTAATAACTAACTACAACAACATAAATATACTTATTATAATATACTTATTTTTTAAACAAATTACTAACCAGAATAATTTAACTTAAACTCCGTTAATTAGACTAGTTTTTACATAATAACACAACTTAATATTACTAACTCAAAAAATTATTTTCAAAACTACAAACTTAAATTAAATTAATAAACGCAAAAATATTCTCAAGATATTAATAAAATACTGTTCTTAAAATACTACTGATAGCAATGTCGCAAAAAAATCTACGCCGCACTCGTGTACTCTTTTCCTTAACCGCTTTATAAAAAAAGTTATTGGTTATTCACTATATATTTTAGATATATAGACTTATATTATTAATTAATAGTTAGATAAATTATGTGTGACACTCGACTTATTTTAATAACTTTGACTATTTTTTTTTCACTTTCTGTCCACATGGTACGATCAAATGGCAATCGAAACATACATCTTTATCCATCCTCTTTTAACGATAGTTTTTAATCCTCGTCGCCAAATAATATGTATTGAGGTGGTCAAGTCAGTGTGAAATGGATAGGTATATAAAACAACTATTTAGGCATAACAACATATATATTAACAGGACTAAGACCTTGTACGAGTACGTCTTGACACTACGATGGGTGAGAGCAGAGAGAGCGAAGTCTCGTCTGTGATCGCCTGACTCGACTGTTATCACTTCAAATACAATACACTCTGGAGGAGGACAAACGAACAATAAGACAGATTACAGTACAATACAGTACATATGGAACTAGACAAACATATGTATCAAATTGGTTGCAGCTTAATTTTGTCAAGTCGGAAATGAGCTGATGATCATCAAACGCCTGAACATATCTTCATAATTTATAGCTAAGAACCTTCTCGAGCACGTCAGTTTTCAAACACAAGTTTGGATATACGGAACTAGACAAGCATTTGTGTCAATTTGGTTGCAGAATAATTTTGTCAATAGGAAATGAGCTGTTTGATGGGCTGTCATCAAACGCATGAAAAGATCTTCAAATTATAGCTAAGATTCTCTCGATGACGCCAGCTTTAAAAAAAACGCATCAAAATCGCTCTATTCGTTTAGGAGCTACGACTCCATAAACAGTCACATATACGGAAATACGAATAGACAGACGGACGGACAGACGGACAGCCGGACAGACGGACAGACGGACAGACAGACATACGGACAAACGGAGAGACAGACACGTCAAACTTATAACAGCCCACTTTTGTGTCGAGAGTTAAAATGAGAATTGGGGAACATCTTCTTAAGGACTGCGAATCACTGATTCGCAAGAGAAAGATATACTTCAATGGGATTTGAACGCGTATCGACAGCATGTTATACAAAATGTACACGTTAACCTAACCCACTATACTGCTAAAATTGTTAAATGTCAAGGAATAGGATGATAAAACTTAAAATAACGATTTTCTTGGAAACTAAGGGTCGTTAAATAAAAAGCCTTTAGCCAAGCACTCATAACTAATCCCTCTAAAACATATCCAATACCCATCAAAATCCGTGATTCCTGAACAGGTCTGATGATGGTCAGGATCGAGTTTTTTCGAAAAACGTTAAAAAAAAGAAAAAAAAAACGTTTTCCACATATTTAGCTAACAAGATATATTTTCTAGGATTCGTATTTATCAGAAATTTACAATTTAAACTTAATTGAAAGTGAAAGTTAAATTATCTAGTGTAGCTTTTTTGATGTAATCTAAAAATATAGGTATTAAGAATTGTAGTAATAAGAGTTTTGAAAGTTCAAGCAATTTCTAATATGTTAACTTTCACTAACATAGGTTGGATAAATGAATATTTTCTTTAATTTGAGTTTTCCCCAATTTTGCTGCAAATTCTTACAGTTTGATGTTGACTACTCTTTATGGTTTGGCTAGTTGAATTAATAAATTCGGATGGGTTTTCAATTTATAAACAAAAATGAACTATTTATTTTGAACTGTTAACAAAGTTAAACTGAAAGAAATTTATAACTTATTCTAAAGGGTAAAAAAGTAAGTGTCCTGTTTTTACTTAATAAAAACAAAAAGAGGTAATGACTTAATAGATTAATTTTAACTGTCTAATAGAAGTGAACCTTGCAGTCTTTTTTTTAAATGGAGCGATGGCCGATTGTACAAAGCCCGTGCCTGTGTAGAGCATTTTATTAGAACGAATTCCATTATCCACACTGAGAGGTGGTTTCGAAAATAATTTAATTATCCAGCGTCGCCAAATTGTAGGACAATTGCGAGATGAGTCGAAAAACATAGCCAAACCGGATCCCTTAAGGATACTATATATATATATATATATATATATATATATATATATATATATATATATATATATATATATATATATATATATATATATATATATATATAAATATATATATATATATATATATATATATATATATATATATATATATATATATATATATATATATATATATATATATATATATATATATATAAATATATATATATATATATATATATATATATATATATATATATATATATATCTATAGTATCCTTAAGGGATCCGACGTTCTTCCGAAATCCTCTTCATTCGTGCACTATGTTCTTTCTTCCGTTCGTCCGTCCACTTTTTTCCTGGTATCTTTGGGAGCAGTTCTTTATCAAATTTATGGTGCATTATGATGTTTCTAAATTTAACCCGATCATTCATGTCGTGTATCGTGATGTTTAGCTGCTTGAGGTCTTCTTCAGTTTCCTGTATCCATTTGGACCTATTTTTACTGTTGAAGGTAATTTTGAAAATTTGTTTCGTTATTCTGTTCTGGTTCATTCTGTATATGTAACCAAAAAATTAAGCTCGTCTCTTTCTGAAAGTGTCAGTGATAGGTTCTACGGTTTTATACATTTCTGACGATGGTCTCTTAATCCATATTCCCTCCTTTTTCACCGGCCCAAAAATTTTTCGGAGAATTTTGCTTTCTTATTTCTCTATTTCTTTGATTTTTGAGTGACCATGAATTAATGTTGTTTCTGCGGCATAAAGTTCTTCAGGATGAACGACTGTTTTGTAGTGTTGTAGTTTTGCATTAAGAGAGTTTTCTCCTAAGTATTTAAACTGGGAAACTCTGGATACAGAACCATATTGTGTCTTGTGTGATGGGTAGATTGTCGGACGGGGATCGTTCTATATACTGTGTTTTCTCATAAGATATCAGGAGACCAGCCTTTTGTGAAATTTGGTGTAATTTTTCAAGTGCATGCTTTGCTGCTTCTCTGGTATTCGATAATATTGCAAGATCATCAGCAAACGCCAAAGATTTGATATTAGCTCTATAATCTCTTCTCTTACCAATGTGTATTCCCTCAATCTCTTTTTCCCAAGTTCTGATTATTTTTTCCAGGACCATATTAAAAAGGATGGGAGAAAGTCCATCTCCCTGTCGAACACCCGTATGTATTTCAAAAGGTTGAGAAATTGCTCCACCAAACTTAACCCTTTATGTAGTATTAATGAGAATTTGTTGAATTAATGCCCTGGTTTTCCTATCAACTTTGAATTCCTCCAAAATGCTGAAGAGAGTTGGTCTGTCGACGGAGTCGTTGGCTTTTTTTAAATCAACAAAGGTAACCACGGTGTTTCTACAAGATCGTATTTGCAAGATTGTCTTCAGATTCCAAATTTGTTCCGTGCATGAGCGCCCTTTACAGGAACCTGCCTGATATTCTCCTATCTGTGGGTCTACTTGAGGTTCAAGTCTATTCAAAAGAGCTTTCGAAAGAATTTTGTATGTTACTGGTAGAAGTGAAATGCCTCTATAATTGTTCGGGTCCATTTTATCACCTTTTTATGAAGCGGGTGTACAAGTGCACATTTCCATTCTGGGGGGATTTGTTCGGTCACCCAAATATCACATATTATATTGTGTATTCTGTGAATGAGGTTGTCGTCAGCCAGTTTCCATAACTCGGCAATGATTCCATCTTCCCTAGGGGCTTTGTCGTTTTTCAATGAATGAATAATGTCAGTTATCTCCTGGAAGGAAGGCGGCACGGAATCTGGATAGGATTCAGATTGTTCAAAAATAAACTTGCTGGATGGGGGGTCATAGTTGAGAAGATTGTTGAAGTACTCAGCTAAAATTTGAAAATTCGCATTGGTGTTTGTCTCCATTGAACCATCAGATCGAAGAAAGCATAGGCTGGATGGTCGATATCCTGTCAGGTTCTCTTTAAAGATTCTGTAAAAACTCCTAGTATTATTCTTTGTAAATTCTTGTTCTATTTCCTTCAGTCTTGTTTTTTCATAGCTACATCTTTCTTTTCTCAATAGTTTTGATGATTGTTTCCGAATGTACAGGAACTCCTGCCATTTGTCTGGCGTTTTGTTGCTATGAAATTTTTTCCAAGCGCTAAGTCTGTCTTCTATTGCTTGGTCGCATACACTGTTCCACCATCTGTGCTTACGTTTGCGTGGGGGCTGGCCTATCCCCATAGCGTTCCTGAGAACATCCGATAATTCTGTCCAGTTTAACGAGTTTGTTTCGTTGATTCCTTGCAAAATACTGTCCCTGTTTATTTTTAAATATTCAGAGTTAGGCTTAAAAATTCGTGGTTGTTGTGGTCTTCTCCTATTGGGTTGGAGTTTAATTTGAATTTGTAACAAGTAGTGATCAGAATCGAAGAAACCTTTCCTTGTTTTTACATTAAGGACCTCCTTTTGGTTTGTACGAGAGATGGCAATATGATCGATTTGAAATTCACCCATATTGATGTTGGGTGCCCTCCAAGTGCAAAGCTTTTGTCTGGGTTTTCTAAATTGTGTTGAGATAATTTTAAGTTGTAAATTTTCACAAAAAGTTATTAGTCTTTCACCATTTTTATTTGTTCTTTTATGTGCTGTGTGAATACCTGTTGTTTTCCTAAATTGTTTCTCTATACCCAACTGGGCGTTAAAATCGCCTAACAGAATCTTGACGTGGTGCGGTGGAATTTGGTTGGTGACCTCTTCTAACTGTTCCCAGAAGGTATCCTATGTTTTAGGATCTTTCTTATTATAGTCGTTTGTGGGAGCGTGTGCGTTGATGAGAGTATACGCTTTGTTCGCCGATTTCAGTGATAGAGTGGAGATGCGTTCCGATGTAGACGTAAAGTCAATGAGTGAGTCTACAATTGATTTGTGGATGGCAAACGCTGTACCAAATTGCCTGGGGCCCGTCCTAATTTTTATAGAGGGTTTCCCTTTGTATATTCGATTATCATCCGTGTCAAAGTGGTATTCATCAAGGAAACGAGTTTCTTGAATTGCAAGGATTTTGATATTAAATTTGTCCACTTGAGCGTGCCAATAAAGTACTTACGCTTCGCGCGTAGAAGATTCGAGAAGCTCCGATCCTTCTCAACATGACGCTCCTGGCCCCCGGAATCCGACGACCAGGAGTAATCAGTCTATTGACTGATGCCCGGGGTAGTGGAATTGTACCTTCTGTTATCAGCATGTTTGTTTCAATTTGAAGTTAAAGATGAGGTGATCAACACGAAGAAGATCACAAGGTTACGACTTGATTGTTGAGATCAAGAAGATGTTCTGACAGCCGCATCACTGGTGAATAGACGCTGACCACTTTGTCGCTTAATCTAAGCCAGATACAAAGCGGATTTTTATTATAAGTGTCGACTGTCAATCAACAGAGAAAATCTTGGAAAGTTTAGCACGCGTGTTCGAGGACAGCGCTCGAATGGGTGACTGCTCCATATCACGGCGTGACGTTTTCTAAGCAGACATACGTCAAATTTGTAATTTGACAGATGTCAACTGTCAACTGTCAGTTCAGCGAACAATTGAAATTAAATGCAGTTGGTGCAATGTTTTAGTGCTCGGGCTGGCGGCATGACGTTCTCTAAGCAGACATACGTGAAATTTGACATTTGACAGGTGTCAACTGTTATTTGAGCAGGTAAGAAGTTGCAACGTTCGTCGACACTGGACAGACAGATTCGATAGAAGTTGAAAAAAATAATTCAACCACCCGGCTCTTCCGCTCCATCCTGTGTTGGGAATTTAAGAATCCTCTTCCGCTGGCAAGACCGTTGACCATTTTTCACCTAGTAACCCTAGGCAGGGGCCCTTACAGGGTGCTACCATCCGGAGCCAGATGGACCCAGGTTTTTTAACGAGGTTGTTACTCCTCTTTATAGAATCCCACATATTATTATATTACCATATATATTTTTTTAAATCCCACAAATAAAAAGAAAATTTGACAATAAATTAATTTGACATTTCGAAAGAAAAACCAATTCATTTTTTTTCACATTGTTTTTACACAATTTTTTCTTCTCACTAACACCAATCCAATGTTAACCCTCTGTCCCTCGCCATAAACCTCTCTCCCTATAAACCCCACACCACTTAAAATACATTTTTACGAGCAAAAATTTTGTATGTCTAACTTGTTTGGCGGTTGCCTGGGATCCATGATATATATACATATATATATATATATATATATATATATATATATATATATATATATATATATATATATATATATATATATATATATATATATATAAAGAAGCAAAAGAATAAAAGGATATTACATAAATTAAGGATACTACTATCAGAGAAGAAAACAAGTGCGAGAACAAAAGTAAATAATTTGCAAGTTTTTCCACAGAATTGAAGGAAACTTCATTCAATCCGTGCGACGTTTATCGCAGGAAGATTTACTCTTTCGGCCTTAAAAATGGCAAAAAGCCAAAAAACTTCTTCGAATAGACTGATACTCACGTTTTTTAGAATTCAGTCGATGGATTTTGGGCAGAGGGGATAATTTTATCAACAAAATAACTATGAGTGTCGAAGCATATTATTTCCAACTGCATGGGGATTGCCGAAAACCTGAAAATTATATTCAAATAAGAGCTGCATTCTCAAAACGTAACTAACTGTATAGTGTGGAACATGCTCAGCTGTTCGGACCGTATTTTTTTTTAAGATGAAATAGGAAACGCAGTAGTTGTCAATAGTTAACGTTATGTAACAAACTTTTTTAATGGATACCATCGTCCGATTACCAATAAACGATATCTTGTATCCGGAAGATGGTGCAAGGCCATGTATCCAACATGTCTATGAGAGTGCTACGAGAGTTCTTCTCTGGTCGTCTGATTTACCAGCGTAGGGATTAGTTGTGCCCTCCTCGCTCTCTGGATTTGTCGGCTTTGGATTATTTCTTATAGGGTCATGTTAAATCTTAGAGTTTATCAGAACCGGACTGAAACCCTGAAAGTCTCAAAAGAAACATTCGGCCAGCTATTCGGATTTCGGATTCATTCCCGATTTTAATATATTTTTTTTCATCCATTAAATATTTTCTTACAAATGTGTTTGATATACACTGGTCAAAACAATTAGCGGGTCCCTAATATGTGCCTACATAAAATTCAAACGGGAAATTACTTGCGAATGAAATTAAGAACATCTGAAAGACGCCCTATTTAATTGTTTTAATTGGCACATAGGGAATTATCAGCATCGCATACTTCCGGAGTCTCCGTATTAATTAACAGGAACTACCAAAACTAAAGTGAAATAATATATCCCAAATTTGATTCAAAGAGCTAGGAAGGTCTTGTTCAGATCAATATGGAGACGAAAATGTTTACAACTGCCAGTTTGACTTAGGTTAAGTGAAAATGAGACATCTCAACGAAGTGTAAGTTGTTTGTGCTATAACATTAATTGAAAATGGCGAAAACCTTCGACATATTTCAAGAAACTTCAACGTAAGCCTGTCCGTTATTCAGCGATTATGGAACAGGTACTTGGATACAGGTCAATATACCAGGCGTGGTGGGCATCGTGGCAAAAGAAAAACAACTCAAAATCAAGACCGATTTTTACTGATTTGGAGTCTTCGCAATAGAGTTTCTATGGCGATAGACCTCTTAATTTCCCTGAGAACGACGCATGGAGTCACTGTATTAGACCAGACAATTAGGAATAGGTTTTTAGGCAAGAATAGGCAAGACGACCCGTCAGAAAACCCTGTTAGACACAACGCCACAGAATAGCAAGGATGAATTTTGCTTATGAACATGTCGCATGGCAACTTCGACAATGGAAGTCTGTGCTCTTCAAGGATGAATCAAATGACCGAGTACACGTTTACAGATGCCCAGGAGAACACTACGCAGCTGCCACCGTCCAGGAAGTCGAAAGATTTGGAGTTGGTTCAGTTATGGTTTGGGGTGGGTTAGTATCGACAGTAGAAACGACCTTGTTATAATTCCTGGAAATCTCAAAGCTAATCTCTATTTTGACATTGTGTTAGGAGAACATGTTGTACCTGTGGCATATGGAATAGGTCCAAATTTTTTGTTAATGCAGGATAACGCAAGACCACATACTGCAGGAATCACTTTAGACTTCCTACAAGAACTGGAAATTCAAACAATAGTGTGGCCTGCGTTAACTCCTGATTTAAATCCCATACAGCAGGTTTGAGATATACTCGAAAGATGTGTCTCTTGGTCATCCGCATCCTCCTCAGACCATCCAGCAGCTACCGGCGGCTCTTATTGAAAAATGGAACGTTGTACCACAAGAAGACCTTCGAAGACTTTTGCGAAGCATAGCAAAACGGTGTAATGCCGTTTTTCGTGCTATGGGAGCACATATTCGTTATTAAGTTTTATGCACTTTACCACTTTATGTACGAAAGTTTACATTAATAATTACCTTAAATTCGTTTTGCACTTTGGTTTTGGTAGATGTTATTTCATTAATCATTAAAGGTAAGTACTTTAAAAGTACGTTGTGTTGATACTACCATATGTACCAATTAAAACATTTAAATAGAGCGTCTTTCAGATGGTCTTAATTTTATTTGCATGTAATTTCTCGTTTGAATTTTATGGAGGCATACATTAGTAACCAGAGTTAATCGTTTTGAGCAGTGTATTATATATAATTCTACACTTTAATATGTTTAGAAATGCAACTTACAAACAACTCTTAATCTATCTATTTAAATAAAAATCATTAATAAACTGACTTACCTTGCTAGACTGTGGAATAATTTAAAACTTCTGTTAGTCTACCCCTTGCTCGCAGTTTTCTTCTCGGAACAAGCAATAATTATGTCTTGATCTACAATTATGTTCCTTCTTGCATTATATCAATATTTAACTAAAATATTCAAGCGATTTTGTTAACTTTTAGCTTACTACGACACTAGCAATATTGACCTTAAAGCTACTATTATGACTATTTGCGCTGTACGGATATCAAATAACGTTAAGCAGGGACTAAAGGGGCTTACAAATGAGAAAATAACTTAACAAGAGGCCCAGCATCATCACCACGGTGTGTATTCTGTTGTGTTCTTATGCGCCTATCTAATTTTGTCTGCCTAAGCTTGTATATCTAATCTTGTCTCTCTTGTCGTGTGTCTGCCTAAATGTTTTTTTGTTATAAATCCTTCAAGAAAACCAAATTTAAAATAAACAAAAATTTGTTCCCTCCTCGACATTGTTCCAGCATGTTTTTCGAAATTATGACTGTGACAAATTACCGCTGACGAATAAGATATTCCCTCCATTCCGGCCGCGTCCCGGTACACATAAATACATCAAAGAAAAGTTCGCGGTGTCATTTATCACCTCGCGTTTTTCCTTTCTCCTATTTTACTCTTCTTTTCCCTCATATATATATAATGCTAGTAGGTTTTCTAACGACCGAGAATTTGTTTATCTCATTGAATTTTCCCGTACCGCGATGACACAACTTGCTCAATATACGTTTTGCATGATTTACGAGATAACTCGACGTTCCAGTTAACTGTTATAGATAATGCAATCTGCTCGATTCTGAAACCGCTCGGCTGCGGGTCGATTATTTCACAATATAAATCAATTTGTGTTTCTCTAATAACATTCAGACTTTGCTGGTGATCGAAATTGTCTCGATGGTGGCTGTAGCCCAATCGATATTTTCGCAAGCATTAATAGCTTATTATACAATATATCGCTATATAATTATGTCATCGACATGTTTCCAATTTAATCTAATGCCATAATATACAAATGCCAATTGATAATCAAGTTATAACTAAGCACATTGTTTGTGTTTAATTGTTTTCGAATAGAAATTTGCGGCGACGATAAATAAAATATATGTAGAAAAATATATGTGATGAGATAAATTTGAATATCACTGACATTTCAGCACTTTATCTTTAAGGAATTTCAAAGATAATCTTATCAATGTTCAATATCGGGTAAATGGGGTGAATGCGAACAATTCTCGAACCATGTCATATAGTAATGGCAAGGAAGCAAAATGTCTTACTTTGTTACCTTTATGATGTGATGAAACTGTTATCGATCTAGTCGCAGGCCCAGTTTGTCAACTTTCTCTTGAACGATCAATTTTAAATCGACTGTTACTATTATTAGTTTAAATCGAATAAAGTAGTAATATTAAGCTTTTTTTAAACAACCAATGTGGTTCCAGGGGTAAGCCCTGAAAAACACTGCGACCTTGTGGCCAATTGTATTTCTAGTCTACTAGCACTGATTTGTTAGCACCATCCTTTCCTAACTTGTCCGCCATATCGTTTCCATCCAGTCCCCTATGACTCGATACCCAGGCAAGTGTGACCCTGTTGTGTCTTACCACAGCCTTGAGGTTCTGGAGGCAGTTACAAATTGTTTTAGATTTAATTTCTTGGCACGCTAGGCATTTATAACAGCCTGACTGTCCGGGAAAATGCGGATGTTTCTACTTTTGTAGTCAATCTTTAGATTTTCATGGGCACACATCGCTGTGGCGTGTATTTCCGCTTGCTATGTGATCCCATGGCACATATAAGCTGTACCTTAGACAGGAGCCGTCTATAATTTTTGGAGCCGTCTGTAAACCAGTCCAGCCCACCTTGACACGTTATTATTTTCTTGCCTTCTGTCCAACGTAGTTGTGTTTTGAAGGGCAGATCGAATGATAGCCCTTTCGGCATTGAGTCTCCCAGAATTGAGGTTTGGCTCTGATATTACATTCCTTGTCGTGGTATGGCCTGACCTCGCCAGAGCCTTCCAAGTGCCATTACAGCTGCATATAAAGGCTCCCATTGTTACCTCACCTATGTTGAAGATATCTAGGGGAGGCAGACCTGCCATAATCTCTAGAGCTGCTGTTCGTGCAGTTCTTAACGATCCCGTTATTGCTAAGCATGTCAGTCTTTGAACATTATGTAATTCCTTTATCGCCTGTTTTTACTTCAGTTAGGTGCACCTTATCGTGGAACCATATGATAGAATGGGTGCAACTACCGTAATATACAACCTGATATACATGCCTACCGTGATATACATGCCCGGTTTTGTTCCCCATGATTTACCAAGTGTTCGTGTAGTCATCTTTAATGCCATTTTACACTTGTTGGTAGGTTTCTTAAGGTGGTGATTGCAAGTCAGTCTGGCATCCAGGATTATACCTAAATACTTGGCTTCCTAACTTAGCTTTAGACGCTCATTGCAGAAAATTGGCAGCCATAGCCTCTCAATTTTCCTCATTTTTGTGAATGGTACTAGAGTGGATTTTAGGGGATTTACTCGATTTACCATATCTCTACCTCGTTCGGTGCTTTTTACATGAGCTCTGCTAGTATAGTGCGAAATTTGCATCTGACGAGGAAATATTAAAGCGTAATTAAATAACTTGAACTATCAGATGAGTATGAGAGAATTATTGTGGAGATGATTGTGTTAAGTCCCGTATAACATGCATAGGAATAACTGATCAAATGATTGGCTATCATTTTATATTGAAATAAATTAATTTCTTTTAAAACAATCTACTCTGCAAAATAAGTAGTCATGATGGATGTAGTTATTTAAAATCGAATAACTATGTGAACGGGTCCGGAAAATTGATCGTAGAAAATTGCTCATCACAAGAAAATTCTTCGCAAAGAAATAAATACTTAACATACTTAAGTTAACAGTTAAACAGTTAGCTTAACTATTTAACAGTTAACTTAACAGTTTTGCAAAATAAAATTTTGAAAAGTTTAAAAAAAAGGAACAAATGAAGCGAATGCAATAAAATTTGCACAATTTAATTATGTTGTGATTAATAATATTTTTACAAAGCTTTATTGCCATCGTCATAGATTTTACTGACAATTTATTTATTTTGTGATGAACAATATTTTTGCAAAATTTAAATAATAATAATCTTTATTGTCACCAACAGTAACCAATGGCAATCGACCACAAGGTCTTTATACCAAGGAGTACAATCCATTTATGTAATACGTGATTTGTAAAAAAAATGAGGTGATATGGGATTAGAAATGAGCATGGGATCCCATCGTCCCATCCCATCCCATCCCATCGTCCCATGGTATGGGATGAGTGGGATGAAAGTCTAGTGGGATGGGATGGGATGGGACGACAATTTTGTATGGGACGGAGTGGGACGGATTTTGATAAACTAGTAAATCTAGTTCGTGCATAAGTAATTGCTTCCATATAAGAATATTTTTATTTTCATTTGTTTGTAGACACAAGTAGGACACAATTTTGTTTTTTTTTTTGCAGCGCATATCTTTTGTGTAGGCTTTTGTTAAGTTTTTCACGACTCGACGCGGTAGTTTGTCGGTTATCGAATCGCGCTTGCTCAGTTCGGCTGGTATTTTTCTTTTGTGAAAAAGAAAAATCCTATTTTATCCTTGAAAATGGTGCAGTTTACGATTTTAACGATTAGATTGAAAATAATGCTGTCCGGCAACCTACCTGTCCATTTCTGGGATAACGATGTAGTTCCTGAAAAATCTTTTGATCCGTTTGCGATGAAAGAGAATTAGTCATTGTCGAAAAACCGAAAAGAAAGTGTGCTGTATGGGAAAAATGGGATGAATGGGACGGGCCGCGCTACCGGGATGGGATGGGATGAATGGGATGGGATGGGACGATAATTTTACGTTTGTGGGATGGGACAGTGGGACGAAAATGTGATGGGACAGTGACAGGGATACGTCCCAAGGGATGGGATCTGGGACGAGAAACTCGTCCCATGCTCCTTTCTATATAGGGATGATAAGTCGTCATATTCGTCCTATAGTGTTTCGTATACAACCATTGATGGATGTCTGCGAGTGTGGTGTATTATGGTGCCCACAGACGCTCAGTTTTTTCACTCTGGCCAGGTTGTGCGGGCCCATTTGCGCAAACCGTCCTGTCCCTGCGTCCACACAAGCTCGTTTGTTGTGTAAAAAATTGCTCTAGTCTCAGTCTCGCTCTCGCTCTAGGAACCGTTAGTCTCGTCCCGCTCTCGCTCTCGTAACCGTTAGTCTCGTCTCGCTCTCGCTCTCGTAACCGTTAGTCTCGTCTCGCTCTCGTAACCGTTTGTCTCGTCTCCCTCTCGTCACCGTTTGTCTCGTCTCGTCTAATCTCGCCAAATATCGTTCTTGCTAGAACTTATTGTTAAGATAGTCCAAAACGAGTTATTCATTAATTTTATTGTAAACTAATCACTGTCTCTTTACATAAATTTTCTATTTGGTTACTATTCATATCTTCTAATTTCGCTTTGTTCCATCCACATGAAAATGTAGCGATAATACACCATAAATGTCTGTTTATATAAACCTTCTATTTTGTTGACTTAAAATTAATAATAAAAACTAATATAATTTGAAATTGTCTACGGTCTGCGACATCTACTTCATATTACGCAATCAACTCTTTTAATTGTTATATTATGATTTGTAACTTGCCCGAGCCCGCAGTTCAAATTTATGCAAGAAAATATTACGGCTGCCCGTATTAGAATCAAAGATTGAAGAAGAAGTATGACCGGGATCAGAAACGAGACTCTCCTGTCTCGCGAGAACGAGACCACATGCGCTCTCGCTCTCGCGAGAGCGAGACCACATACGTTCTCGCTCTCGCGAGAGTGAGACCACATGCGGTGTCGTCTCGTTAAAAAATATCGTTCTCGTCGGAAGCCCTAAAAAAATATCTAGCCCGTGCAGATATTTTTTTCAATTCGAGTTAGTAAGGCAACCAGTTCAAGTTTAATGGATTCCTGACCACTTTAATTAAATTTAGAAAAAACAATTTAAAAAAAGGAATGATAAAAATAATAAAAGAGAAAGAAGTAAATGGTCAAAAGATTGACTAATTAAGCGAAATATTTAGCCTCATATAAATTTACTTGCTGAGTCTAAATTTGAAAAAGAGGATTCGTTTAACTAGGAAGTCTTTTCCATGTCATGGATGATTAAAAGTTACCCTAAGATTTCTTGCTACTGGTAGAACATATGAGAATTTAAATAAAGTTTTCAACCATTATATCGCACCAGGCATTGGGGCTACTAATTGTTCCAGAGACTTGCAGAACGATTAATGAAGTATTGCTGTTGCTGCCGGTTCTATTTCACGCAATTTTTCTACTAGCACTGCATACGCTGATGCTCTTTTTATTTCTGTCACTATATTCTTAGCTTTTGACTTTCCATAAACACGTAAAACCATGATACAATTCAATAAACTCAATTATAAATTCCTTTTATATTTCTACGCATACCCAACAAGTCTGTACGTGTGTCACTTCGTGTCACACGTACAGACTTATTGGGTATTCGTAGACAAAATATCAAGCAGGTCTGTTATAGCACTGCGCAATCGGCCTCTTGTGACCATACACACCGGAGCGGCTTTTACACAGGCAGACCGGAGTAAAAAACTGAGCGTATGTGGGCACCATTAGCGCGCCACTCACGGTCAGTTAACATCCAAAAACTGACCGTAAGTGTGAAATAATAAGGTAAAATTTTGAACTTACTGTAACCCACGGATTTTCCGACTGACGAAGTGTATGCACTTAGTCAGTGGTAGTTTCACTGCCTTGGCATCAGGACGTACAATAACTGAAGAATTTATAGAAAAATACCACGAGTACGAATGTTTGCGGAAAACAAACGACATAAAACGTTTCATAGAGGAGTAAACGCATCATAGCTCATTCCCGATGGTAAAAGACGAAGAGTAGGAGTCAGCCTTTCATTGGGGCTAACAGCGTGTCTCCAAGGACCCAATCAGCAAAGGCACGACGTTGTTGATGGTCGGTAGGCATGAGTTTTTGTGTTAACTGAACTTTAAAAGCTTTAAGACCTAAGCCTTTATTCAAAATACGGTGTTTCCTTTGTGGAATGCCCAATTCCAAAGATTGATGAGAAATGGACAAACCTGGGTTTTCCTCGACACTATGGGCTACAACAGCAATATTCTCAGTTGTTCGACGTGCGGTTCCTCACATCACTAACGTGTCCCAATACATCAAACTCTTCCACCAGTTTCACAATTTCTGGCCGAGAAGGTGCTTCACGACAACCTGCTTTAGTTTTGCGAACTGTGACTGGGTAATTTTCAAAATTTTTGTAGTGAATTTTAATAATTTCAATGCGTTGTTGAAGCGTATATCGTTCTATTTTTATTAATGGCGTAGTTATTACTTGCCATCTGTTTTGAAGTCAAGTTACAGGTTGACTCATGACAACTGTTAATATGGCGAGCTATTGGAAATGAAACCTCTTATTGGAAGACTTTATATGTAGGTTCGTCCATTCGCAAATAGTTATGCCAGTCACTCGGTTCCAGTGATAACTCATTTAACAAATGAATATGAGATAATTGATATCTGTTTCTCAACCATTCTTTCGTCCATTTTTTCTTGGATATTCTATTGATTAAATGGCAACAAGCAGCAGCCGTCATAAGTAGAAAATCCTCTACAAATTCGAATCCATTTTTTTTAACGTACGCGGTGAAATTGGCTAACCAGATACAGCACGCGATCCCGACAATCGAGAAATGAAGGTCGTGAAGTTTGAAGCAAGTGCCTTTTGGCTTACATCAGTTATAACTGATCAGTTAAAAACGTCACTTCAAGCGATTAGTTGAACTACCTTTTTAACTGACCGTGAGTGAGCTTTAGTCGCGTTTTATACAAATGATGAATGTCTCTGTCTTTAAATCTCTCTGTCTGGTTAATAGTTGTTTATTTGTCTGTCTGAGATGTTTGGAATTTTGGTCAGGGTAAATACAAGATCGTTGGGTGGGTTATGTACGATATTATAAGAATGCCTTAATTTCGTTATTACACGTAACAATGCAGTTTCAGCTACTTTGAGTATGTCGGTTGTCGTTTTAGATGCGTTATAATATATAACTTTATATATTTTCCTGGCAGTTTTTATGGAGATTCCGTTGTTACCAGAAGACAAATATCGGAAATATTGCACCTGTGCACTTTTTTTTCGTAGCGTAGCATGGGTCTTAAAGGTATGTCTATATGCCGATAGTCAGTCCTAGTTATTTAACATGTGTTGTCGGTGTTATGTCCTTGGTGCTTAGATGGAGTTGAGGATAGTTAGGTAATATTCTATGATTGCGGGGGGTGTTTAGCATAAAGTCTTCGTCGATTAAACCATGAGTGTTGATTGTCAGTGTTGAGTGGCATGACATTGATTTGTAGTTGGTATATGGTTTTTTGAGGTTACTATGGTGAGATGTTAATGGGTTATCGTCGGCGTATTGTAGGACATATGAGGAAAGATTAATTTGGGTTTTATCGTCAGTGTTGAAATTATAAATATAAGGGCAAAATATATTATATATAAGTACAGTATAATCTCGGTAATTCTGCCGTTGGTTAATCGGATGACACGTTCAGTAATCCGGCGGACTGGAGACCGCTCGCGCTCTTTCCTCCCACCAATCTTTCTGATAATCCGGCGGTTGTCTGGTCCCATATGTGTCGGATTATCGAGATCATACTGTATTTGGCATTTCGAGGGATTAGCAGAAAGTCTTCGTCGACTAAACTATAGTTTTAGGGTTTTGTCTGCGATTTGTAGTTGGTCTATGATCTTTTTAAGATTACTATGGTGGGCTGTTAATGCGTTATCGTCGGCGTATTGTAGGACATATTTTTTTTTACTCAGCTGTTTTATACCCTTTGGGTATAAGCCTCCCTCTTATTTTGCCAGTTGTCACGATTTTGTGCCACCTGGTACCAGTTCAGTCCTGCCGCTCGTTTCAAGTCGTCGCTCCATCTTATTTGCGGTCTTCCTATGCTCCTTTTGTTGCTCCATGGTCTCCATCGAATTAGTTTGCCACTCCACTTATCCTGGTCTCTTGCTACGTGTCCCGCCCAGTCCCATTTCTGAGCGGCGGCGCGTCGCACGACATCATGAACTTTTGTTCTTCTCCTGATCCATTCATTGGTTTTCCTATCTCTTAATGATATCCCAAGTATTCTCCTCTCAATAGCTCTCTGGTTTACTTTAAGTTTGTCAAGTATAGCTTTCGTGAAAGTCCAAGTTTGTGACCCGTAAGTAGTTACTGGTAGGATACACTGGTTGTATAATTCGGTTTTGAGGTTTAGGGGTATGTCCATTTTCAAGATGTCTTTTATTTTGGCATATGCCGCCCAGGTTTGCCTTATTCTCTCATTTATTTGGAGTTCTTGGTTAGCCTTGCCTATAGTTAGTGTTTGTCCTAGGTATTTGTATGCAGTTACTTTCTCGATTCTGTTGTCTCCTAGGGTAATTTCTCGATCATCATCTACATTTGATGTCATGTACTTTGTTGTGTCAAAGTTGATTTCTAGGCCTATGCGCTTCGTGGCCCTGTAGATGTCATCGATAAGTGTGACCAGTTCTTCTCAGCTTTCGGCTATCACTACTATGTCATCGGCAAACATTAAGTAGTTGAGTTTCTCCCCGTTGATGTCTCTGTTTTGGTGGTCGATTGTTTTTAGTGCGTCCTCCAGAACTAGTGTGAAGAGCTTGGGTGTTATAGGGAGACCCTATTGGCGTACTCCTCTGTTAATTACCACTTTGTCAGATTTCTTGTGTAGCTGAATTTGCAGAGTTGCGTTTCGGTAAATGTTGTTAATTAGGTTTGCGTATCTGTGGTCTATTCTGGCGTGTTTCAGGGCTTGCTGTAGTGCCATTATTTCCAGCGTGTCGAAAGCCTTTCTAAAATCAATGAATGCTAGCCATAAAGGTATATAGGTATATAGTGTACTGTAGCCCTTCCTAAACCCAGCCTGCTCTTTTGGCTAGTAATAGTCTAACTTTGGTGTGAGACGGTTGGTTAATATTTTCGCGAATAATTTGTATATTTGGGATAGTAGGCTGATCGGTCTATAATTTTCTAGGTTCTCGGTGTCTCCCTTTTTGTGAATGATTATCACGAGGGCGTTAGTCCAGTCCTGTGGTATGTCCTCCTTTTCCAGGCATTTGTTGCACAATATTTCTAGTTGGTGTTCTAGTATATTACCGCCTTGTTTTAACATCTCTGTCAGTATGCCGTCTTCGCCCGCTGCTTTCCCATTTTTAGTATGTTGTAATGCCGATCTAATTTCGTCTTTTGTAATCTCAGGTATGTCTTCAGAGGTGGGACAGAGTTGTAGGACATATGAGGAAAGGTTAATTTAGGTTTTGTCGTCAAAGTTGAAATTATAGATATCATGGCAAAATAAATGATATAGTAAAGGTTTTTCTTTAAGACCTTGTAAATTCAGAGCAAAAATGAATGATTAATTCTAATAAGAAGGGTTATACTTTAGAGGAAATTCTTGATTAAATACAGTAGGTAAGTAGAGGGATTTCTAGAATGTACATTTTATAGAGTATTCCAGCGTGCTAAACACTGACGAATGCTTTATTAATGTCTAGAGAAAGGGCAGCAGAGGATTTATTTTTTAAGTATGAGGTTTGTAAATTATTGGTGAGGATTATTAGAGGATGGGTAGTGGAACGAGAGGGCTTGAATCCGATATTTGATATTTGGGGGTGTAGTTCAGAACCATTTAGGCTTTGTTCTAGGATTTTGCCAGGAGTACTAGGAGAAGTGTGATGGGGCGATAACTATTAGGAAAACAAAATTTTATTTTCATAGACACGAAATTGTAAATTAAAAAAAAAATTGAAAATGAAGACACTAAAAAGAACATAATGCAATGAAATTTTCATGGTTTGTTTATTTTGTGTTTAAAATGAAACATTTACATCATGTTTTGCAGTTTCATATCCATAGACTCACATTTGTAAATTGTAGTAAAATGCATTTTGAAATTTAACAAAAATGGAAAATTATTTAAGTCTGTAAAAAAGGAACAGAATTCTATGAAAGTTGCACTATTTATTTAGTAATGAACAACATTTAAAAAAAAATTGATTTTCATAGATAAATTTGTGAATTTTAGAAAATTGGCATGTTTACAATAATTCAGAATTAGTCAAATGTGTATAAATGAAACAAAACCAAATAGTGCAAATCGATCACAATTTATTTATTTTAGGTTTAAAAACATTTTTGCAAAATTTAAAATTCGTTTTCTCCACGATCAATTTTCTTACTATGAATTTTCCCTGCGATCAATTTTTTGCGACCAATCCATTATCCCTACGTGAAACGTTAATGGGATTTAACCCTGCATTTGACCATGTTGCTCTCAAGCAACATCATTTTCTATTGTCGGAGACACTCACATAAGTACGTTTAGTTGGAGCGCTATGTTGGCAATGTAGCGTTCAAACCATCAACTTAGTGAATACTAGGGATGGTATGTTACGGCGCGGGGAGTCTCCACGTCGCGGCGTGGGGTTGATCATACCAATATGGCGAACCCCTCCGCATTGGTGCTGCACTCTATCGGTCGCAAGGGAAATTGTAATGTGTTCGCCGCTATAATAGATGGCATTGGGCACGCAATCTCAAATTGTTCAGTGTAGTTTAGATTACCACACATGCACATACCTTATTGTTTGTTGTTACTTATACGTTGTGTCAGAATTTGCATGGGCATAGGAATAATATATTAATATATTATTCGTATGTCCATGCATATCCATTGGTTATATTGTTTATTAATTTTTTTCATCGGTTTTTATCCACTGTTATCGGGTAAAAAATCGTATCAGCGATTTGACCCTGGGTTATGCTAATGCTGAACGTAAAATATTTATTTCATTCAATCATTTTGTGTATTAATGATATAAATTTATCAATATAATGAAAATGTATAATAAATTTCATATAGTAACATAAATTTCTTTTTATTGGCAAAACAGTTGATTCAGCTGGAAGCAACTATTGCACTCAAATCAACATTTCTCCCATGATTAAAAATATTTCTTAATAAAATATTTCAACAAACTTACATGATTCAAAAAAAATAAACAACAGAATATTTAATTATTAAAAACAATAAATTTAAAGAATATTTAACTATTTTTATTATAACCTAAAGTAACTTTAAAGTACTTATTATATACAGTATATTTGACAGATTTGTCATACTGAATAAAAATAAAATAACCTCCAAATTGACCATACCAATATGGCGACCATTTCCCTCGCACCAATGCCAGTCCCCTCGCCCATAATGATACTTTACACTCCATCACTATTATTCATTAGTCGATGGCTCAAAGAATACGTTAGGCGTAATTATAAAAGAGGAAGAACTTTTTCGGCAGGCATATTTTCGAATTACAATAAATGCGCAGGCTTGTCTAGAGATTAGATTGTGTTTTGGTTCGACTGCTAGTATTCAAAAAGTTTTTCCGAAGAAGTATTTATTGAAAAGTAGTTGTTTTCGTGAAGTACTAGTGTCAAGTGACTGGTCTGTTTGAGTGCTGTTGAAATTATGTTAAAAAACACGTTGCCGGTAAAGTACTATGCCAAATTAGGTAGGATTTTTTTGTAAGTTACATTTTTGCAGATATGAACTTCATGACTATATATGTGGGCAACTTCTACGACAAACCCCCGAAAATGCAAATAATACTGCTGCCAGAAAATTCTTTGCTCTATAATGCCAATTTGTCTGAAGATGAAGATATCTCACCAATGATCCTTGATCCAAATAACCATAATGGAAATGGAGTTGTAAGAAATCACTCACTAACTATTTTGAGTGTAAAAGAAATAAATGAAGTTCCCAAAACTGACCTAAATGATTGACTGACCTTGATTCTCAGGACGACCTACCTTTGTCTACTTTCATTCAAAGCAACGAATAACCTCCAGGTGTCAGTGCTTTTCAGTACAGAATCAATGAAAAATGTCCAAAAATTGTCCAAATCAAAGAAAAATGGACATTCCACTTGTTGATGAAGATGATGTTTGACAGACCGACTTAGTGGTTAAAGAAAATACACCACTATCGTATTTAAACATTTTTTTTTTCAAAAAGTCTTGTCTCTTTGCAACCAATCTGTATTCTTTGCAAAGTAGTGGTTCATCCATGAATACAAGTGATAACGAAATCGAGAAGTTTATTGGTATCCTCATTCTAATGGGAGTTGTAGACTTTCCTTCGTATGTTGATTACTCACATAATGGAGTAAGCACCTTAGAATCGAGAAATAGCAGATGTCATGAACCTGAAAATGTTTCAGAAACTACGAAGGTATCAATATATATACAAAATAAACCTCATAAGTGTTGTTATAAGATATGTGTACGTGCAGGTGTATCATACGTACGTGCAGGCGTTAGGGTGAGTCAGGGAGAGATCGACCACCGGGTTAGACCTACCAGTCAGGATATTTCAAGAACACAACTAGAAAGGGATGTGTGTAACATATATGGTAAAATTAGTTCAGCTTGTTGCAACCAAAGATCCCCCTAAGCTACGCGGGTGCGCGGCCGCGCACTAATTTTTCAAAAGTTGCGCAGCCGTTTTTGTATTCCGCGCACAATGGGCTTGTTCATCTTCAAAACTAATTCAAAGTCAAACTAATTTTTAAAATCGGTCAAAATTTTTTTTTTAATTTTTAAAATTGGGACCAAATTACCCGCATACAAACACAGCACACAGAATTAGAGGTACAGTACAGTATAATCTTTATAATCCGGCGGTTGTTTAATTCCACAGGTTCAGTAATCCGGCTCTCTGGGGAAACACGTGCCTTTTCTTTACGCTGACCCGCGACGGATATAATAAAGTCAAAAACAACACCATCCAGTGTTCTAAAAGACCATCCAAAAATGTCTAGCCAACACACACTGCTTTTAAATTTGAAAACTTGATTGACGATTCTGACCAAGCTAACTCCACTCTACAATTGTCTTACTATCTGTTCTAAGTTTGTACATATTTTTTGTATGAAAACGTTTAACTATATAGATACATATTTTATTCCTTCTGAAATTGAATTGTACATAAAATATGTAAAAATGTTATTGTTTTCGTTGAATACTGATTATCCGGATTTTTTTGATAATCCGGTGGTTGTCCCATATGCGTCGGATTATCAATATTATACTGTATTTTGAATCTAACACATAAATACAGTGCTTCTATTTCGGAAAATTTTATCAAGACATTCAAAAATGGTTACATTTACATCGAACGAAACAAGTGTTATGCTAGGACGAAAAAATGGAGTGGCGGCACTTCTCAAAAAGGAAATACCTCAACTTACTGAACAATATTGCGTTGCGCACCGAGAAGATTTGGGTTTGGATGATGCATGGAAACATATAAGAATCTCTTATTCCAGATATTGAGACCTTCCTTAGGACAGTTTACACTATGTTTAGTAGATCAGGAATTAAAAAAGGAAAATTTGAAAAATTAGCTGCTGTTATGGATCGAAATTCGGTAACATTTAAACCATTAAACGAGGTGCGTTGGTTATCTCGTTATTTTGGATGCTTTGATTAAAAATTACAAAAACCTAATAGAATATTGTAATGAACAAGTTGTTGAATGTTGTGATCCAATTTCCAAATATTGTTTGCACATTCTAAATAATTTCCAGTATACTGTGGTACTGTTTGTTCTGTTTTGTGAAGAATATTCTGAACTTTATTTTTCATTTCACAAAAAACAAGACAAAACAAGGAGCAATAATAGTTTATTGTGCATCTAGTGCGGCAAGTTGTCAATTGCCCACGAGAAGTTGGGCGCACGAGGTGAGAAGTTGAGCGTTTTTTTTAGTTACCTATTCGATTTTTATTGAAAATTTGCGTGTGCCTAGCATAATTATATGCAAAAAGTATCGTAGCATGTAAATAATTGAATTTTCAAACAGTCATTTATGGCACTAAAAAACGGGCGCCAAAATAGTAATTGTCCCGTATGAGTAATAAAAAAATCATAGAGGAGAAATATAGCGATGATATCATAGGAACTTTTCAAGCTTCTAGTGCTAACTGCAAGAAAGGTGGCAATGATTCTAATTAAATACAAACTTAGGAACAGATTAAATGCCGATGATTTAAATGATTAGGATGAGGATTAAATTAAATAAAAATAAAATATACTTGGGAAATGCAAAAAAATATAGATGAAGTTTACAAAGAATGGACGGTGAAAGAATGGAAGTATGAAAGACATGTACTACAGGAAAAAAAGCAGCACTAAATGCTGCTGATGTGTCGTAAATATAATTAATTAATTTGTATTGTAATTATAGATATTATTATCTATAATATAGTACTAGTTAATAATATACTATATTAATTTTTTTTAAATTTCGCGATATAATAAACTTGATTTACATCTAGAAACTTAATTTAGCAAAAAAACCTTTTGAAGATTTTTGCACAATCAAACTTTTGTGCCGCGTAGTCAGTGAAAAAATTAGAGGGAACATTGGTTGCAACCAACTTGATATATCATGCCGAGCCAGCAGTGTGAATTTATAAATTAAATTTTAAATTTTGTGCGAGCTTGAAAGTTTTTTTACATATTTACTGTGTTGGTGATATTTTGAAATATGCATAAAACTATAATATAAACCCAAAAATATAGTAGTTACTTGTATTTCCTCCAGTTAACAAGGTGGTGGATCTCTCCCGTGTCTGGTATAGTTCGACCACATTAATCCGTGAGAGATTTGAAGGAAATTGGAGATTTAATGAAGCCCAATTAGTTAAATAAAAAGAGCCGTTTACAATCAAATTAGTCGTTGGCTTCATAATGAATGCTCAAAATTCGAAAATTTCTGCGATTTCTGCGGAAAAAATAAAAAATCGTAAAAACTAAATTTGTTTATACTTTTATTTTATTATTGTTATTCTGTTTTAAGATCTAAGATATATGTTGTGTTATTTTTTTCTAGTCGGTCTCACCCGTAGTTGGTGGTCGGTCTAACCCGGACATACGGGTGAGATCGACCAGTTGGAATGTTTGTACTTTTCATTCAAATTAAAAAAAAATATGTTTGTATGATATAATAAATGATTATTTATATATTATCTAAACACTTTACCGGTAAAAAAAATTGTCTCAGAAAACAAAAAAGTTACAATGCTTTTTCCAAAAAGTGGTCGAACTCTCCCGGACTTACCCTATAGTATACGATTCAGGTGTTAAATACCATACAAAGATAAAGCGATGGACACAAAGTTCAATGAGATTGAGAAGACATTTGGAATTGGAGGGCAAGTTGTTATTTACATATGTAAAACCCCTACCACTGCAAGCGAGGGTATTTTTCAACACTACCTTTTGTTACTTCATACTAATTGTTTATTTGAAGAAAACTTTGGGCATAAATTCTCTTGGAGCTCTGTCCAATCAAATCCGATCGTGATCTGCAGAAAGAAGGTAGAGGAATTATGGATTACTGGTACGACCATAACAATAATAATTGCTGCATTTAAATGGGTAGACAACAAGATTGTAACTTTAGCAAGTTCTTTTATTAAGGTTGAACCAAAGGAACCAAGTTGGAGCTCAGTCGAAAAAAGAAAGGTTGATGTGCATTGTCCTGAAATTGTTCAAGAATATAATGAGCACATGACTTGGCTGGCATGCTCATTGAATTATACAGAGTATCTTTGAAATCTAATCGATGGTATCTTAGATTATTTGGACATATGATAGATTTATCTATAGTGAATGCTTTCATCTCGTGTATTTTTTTGGTACAAGTCGCGCGCCGCTTTTCGGTTTAAAAAACCCGTGTTCAACGAAAAAATAAATACACGTGATATCTCACTACAGCCTCCCACGCCAATCTCTCCCTCCCTTCCCCCATGTAGTATTTCGCAATTCTTCACAAACCCCCTTGAACCTTGAACCTCGCATGATTAATGGACGATCCCAAGGGGAAAAATCAAACGGGGACGACCAACGCTGGACAAGTACCAGGTAAAAAAATGCAACAATTTCATTACCTGTTGAAGATTCACGCTATGATGAGACTGGGCATTGGCCAATCTATGATGCAAACGGCCGATGTCGACAGTGTAAAACGGGATTTTCAACCGTACGATGAGAAAATGTAATGTGTTACTTTGTTTTATTCAAAAAGGCAATTGTTTCGTGTCATTTCATAGAAAATAATACTTGGTATACGTGGTATAATTATTTTTCTTACTGAGTTTATATATTTTTAATGTTAGTTACTTATATTGGCATTGTGGCATGTACACTGTTTTATTCAAAATTATTGATAATAAAATTATTTTCAAATGTGTGATTCACTGGTGACAATAGGACAATGAAAGAACAAACTGTTTAAATTTCTTATTAGCAACTAGTTTCAGCGATTTATTCAGAAAATTTCGCCATCATCAGGCTAGAAAATCAAATAAGAGAACAGCAATAAATTAGGTCAAACATAAAATATTTTTACAACTTGGTCAAACATAAAATATTTTTACAACTTACCACAAGATTGCAACCATTGATAAAAAATGGGGTACAAAAATATATTAAAATAAAAAAGGTGAAAATAATACAATTCATTGAAGATGAAAAGTATTACTCCTAGGTGTTATTAGTATAATAAATTAACAAAATAAAATTGAAAATTCTAGATGAAACAGGCCACTAGGTGGGTAACATGACTTGTACGTCAAGCTGATAATACGAAAAACACATTTTTTATAACTTGAGACGTAGTTTTAATGTGCTAAAGACGGACATTTTAACGCGCATGTGCACACTGGTCTGTTTTTTACAGTGAGGAAAAAAAGAAATGTACAAATTGATTAGAAATACAATAAAATAAATACTGAAAATTGACAAAATTAATAAAATAAGAATAATAAGAGTTGACAAATTATTGAACGGACTTAATTTTTCCGGACATGTTGCAATAGAAAACAATATTTGTTACTGAGGTTCTTAATGTCACTTCTAGAATTGACTGCGTTTTTGTATTAAAAACATTTCACTGATTGTGAGTAGTCGTTTTTGCAAAGTCCTAGGAGCGTATACGATATACGATGGTTTCGTGCGAGCGTGGCAGAAAATGCAACTAACGGTGCAGCTCAGTGGCGGTACGCGGGAACGTAGTTTAGAATATAACTGACTTCTGTTAAAAATTTTGTGTTGGGTCCTTGTTTAATTTCTTGTATATGTTCAAAAATTAAAAAAAAAACGGTCCTTGTCACTTTGTCCTACATTGGACCGAGAGTTCGCGCTACCGCGCGTATGTTGTCTTGATTTATCTTCCCGCTTCGCGGCGGAAAACCTTATCTAACCAAGGTAAAACCAACGGTCCTTGTCACTTTGTCCTACATTGGACCGAGAGTTCGCGCTGCATCGCGTATGTTGTCTTGATTTATCTTCCCGCTTCGCGGCGGACAACCTAATCTAACCAAGGTAAAACCAACGGTCCTTGTCACTTTGTCCTACATTGGACCGAGAGTTCGCGCTGCCGCGCGTATGTTGTCTTGATTTATCTTCCCGCTTCGCGGCGGACAACCTAATCTAACCAAGGTAAAACCACCAATAAAATCCACACGAGACATTGTACCGTAGCTGTTTGCATGCAAATTCAATACGACGCTTAAAATAATATATATGTTGCCATAGTTACAGTTTTTCATATAAAAGGATCGGATCCTCTTTTATATAAACGGGCAAGAATAAACGTGGCGTTTTGTAGGAAATATATGATCTCTCACAATCTATGATTGTCTGTCTAGATATATTTTAATATATTTTATTACTCGTCACAAAATATATTCAACTTATTTTCACTACGCCTCTGTCTCCCACTGTAATGCGCATGTTCGAAATTGTAATGCGCATGTACGAAATTTAAAATAACGACGGCAGCGCACACCACCGTCATCGTATACGCTCCTAGGACTTACCCGTCGTTTTTTTAAGCAATTTTACTTGTCCAAAGTGGAAATATTGTCGCAGTCAAAACTATGTTGATTGGAAATACAATGCTGTGCCAAAGCAGTTTTCTTAGGGTTATGTTTTTGTTAGGTTGGAACGTAAATTGTGATTTTACTATCGTATATATGATTTTTAATTTTTTTGTGAAGGTATTGTTTGGTTTGCCCGATGTAGCGAGAATCACAATCATTACAAGTGATTTTATAAATTACATTGTTAATTTCCTCATTGGAGTAACTGTCTTGAATCTTGGTGAAAAGATTGGTCACTGTGTTATGGTTGTACGGGACGATTTGAATATTGTTGTTGGAGCAAAGGGCAGATTTTAGGTTGTTGTGGAGGGAAGGAATATTGATAAGTTTGAAATATTGTTTGGGAGGACTATGGGGAGAGGAAACAGTAATACGGAAACGCCGAAACTAATAGCTAATAACAAATTGAAATAGTGTGTTCCTTCATTGTCCTATTGTCACCAGTGAATCACACATGTCAATATAACCTTTTTGGGCATTAACTGCATAATATTATTTTCAAAATAATACTTACTAATTGTAAGACATAATATAATAAGCGGTGATTTTTTTTGAAAAATTAATATTGTTGCTAAATAAATGGTTAATTACCAATTGGATACAAAGTCAAAACCACCTAATGCATAGTTAAAATTACCGAGTTAATATTATACGATAAATTTTACATTATTTTCATTAAGGGACTATACTGTGGCCGCTGAAAATTTAGAAAGAAAAGTACTCAAAATCAATTAAAGTATAGAAAAGTTCTTAATAAAAGTACTAAACTAAGAACATATTTGGCTATATTTGACTTTTATTTCATAATTTTTTCATACAAAAATATTAACATACAAGCGACTTATAAGCTACCTTCGGAAGCGCCAAAAAAAAGTTCCTCCACTGCCCCCTCCTTGAAGCCGATTGAGTAGCTAAACCCGAAAAAAAATTTGTCGTTAAATTAAAAGGTATTTTTTGTACCATGAACTAGGATTACCGAAAAATATCAAAATCCAGGAAAATGGCGTAGTTATAAAAAAAAGTCAGTTTTTTTTGCCTAAAAAATGGTCGTTTTTTTAATGCCAAATCGTCATTTTTCATCCAATCAAAAATATCCTAGTTGACGGTAGGTACAGTAAATATATTCAAGAGTACTTAGACCAAATTTCAAGTCAATCGGATATTTTTCCTTTGAGTTACAACAGGGGCAAATTTGAAGTTAAGGACGTTCGGCCTATATTTTCTCAACCTCATATACTTCCGAATACGACAAAAAATCTGAAAAAATTCTCATATATATATATATATATATATATATATATATATATATATATATATATATATATATATATATATATATTAAAGATGTCGGAAACATTGCTTTTACGTAATAATAATGTTGAAAAGTTTTTAACAAATGGATTTTTTTTAAATTTTTTTTAACAAATTTTTGGAAAACCTATTCTTTTTTTGTTTCAAATAAATGAATAGATTTTTCAGAATCCGCCTAAATTTTCCCAGATTTTTATTGTCTTTTTGACTTTTTTCCAATTTCGAAAAAAGATGAGAATGAGAAAAATCCGAAAAAATTCATACGCATTCAGAAAAATTCAGAAAAGAAAGATCTACTTAGTGAAAAATAAACAAATAAGTTTTCCAAAAATTTATTCCTCCAAATCCAAAAATGTATCGTCTCCAGGCAGGTGCAGAATTTTATCCTGCGAGCGGTTGCGCTTTAGAAGGCTACCATTCGGGGTGTATTGAAGATACGGCCTTGAAATTTTCACAGGATATACTTGAAAGTATGAACTGTTAAATAAGACAAAAAAAACGATTGTCACAGTGGTATAGCCCCTTAAAATTACATATTAATTTAAGTAATTAACACTAGAGATGACGCGTTGACTTTTGTTGAGAGATGACTTTTCTTTATCCGTTAATTATTTAGTTTGATAATTCCAACTGGTTTAACAAAAATATTTTATAAAATCAATTGAAACAGAAAAAGCTGCGTCAGTAGGTTATCTTATGATCTAGAATTCAAAATAACGTTGTAAAATTTTCGCGATTTTTTCCGGTACATTGAAAATTAGTAACATTCACAAACCCTGAATTATGTTGGCGAGAAATGGCTCACTCTGAAAAATATGTATTCTGTAACTGCAGACCAAATTACTGCTCCGCAAAAAACGCATTTATTCAAAATCGTTTTTTGTAATTGGATTAGCGAAATAGGCAGTGAAATATTTTCAAAGCGATGTGGAGTTGATTGAGGTTTCCAAAACATTGATGTTTAATTAGTGTTTACTGTCGAGTCTAGATAGACAGCACGTGTTCAGTTTTAGCATGCATTTATGAGGCAAAGTATTAAAACTGCCATTAAATAGATAGCAAAGTTAATTGGAACGCTTTCCAGACAGTGTAAACCATAAAGTGGTATCAATCTGCCGGATAACACAATTCCCCAACTTAAATTATGCAAAGCGCAAATAAAATAATTCAATTTATTAACTCTGTTGGAACCGGATTAAGAAAATACAGGGAAGTCGTAACATTTTTTTTTTGAGCAAACTTGCTCGCTCTTAATTGCCCCGAAAATTTCATCATTTCATAAATAATTCACAGCCGTAAATTCCCATGTCGGTTTTTTTTTCTTTGCTACTTTTTCCCCCGTCAGTCTTTGCCACTTAAATTCCACGCCGAAAGTTAAACGTTATCATCAGAAGGCTACGTTTCCGGCATCTGGAAAATATTCGCTTCGATGCTCCTCGTTCCTTCATGTTTTTCTTTTCATAAGTTCCCATTAACATTATTTATCTAGAATTTTTAATGCGCATAAGATATATACTATTATATTATTATACAAAGCAAGCAGCAGATTCAGCACAGTCAAAATAGACACCAAATTCTGTAGGGACTACAGTAAACAAACTAGACTAGACAAATCTTACCTGTCTAGACAAACATTTTAAGAGAGTTTGCGATGTTTTTCACTAAATGTTGTATAATAAGCTTGTACAACGTTAATTTGATAACGAAGACAAGATTTTGATATAATTTGTACTGTTTCGTAGAAGTTTTAGTTCTAGAAAAGAGTATTTCACTAATGAGACGATATTACCAACATTTTAATGTAGTTTGTTCCCGTAAATCCCTTGCAGTAACAAGTTTTGTAGGTAAATGCCTAATACTATCAACGAACGTGTTCCTTCTACCTAATACTTTGAAGCATAATTATATATTCCGAAATCTCCTGTTCTGTTCGAAGCGTGTGAAAAGGAAAAATATAAATGCGGGATTGCGCGTTGGCGCAACATCTGAGCGGTGCATGACGACATTATAAACCGCCGTCGTCCTCGCGTTATCCTCACAATACCCTGCACAAGGATATCTTACGTCCGCCGCATAAAATATACAAAAGGGATATAATACAGTTTGATGCCGAAAATAAAATAGACCGTAACAAAAACCACGTATCTAAATATTTCTTATCTTATTATTTTATTTGTGTCCAAGGAATACTCAATAACGTGGGTAAGGAGATCGATTTTGAGATACGTAAACAGAAGGAGATTAAGGGAAAGGTATTTGAAAGACAAGTTTTCTTTTTTATTGGGTTGGTTGAAAAGTAGAACATATTTGATCCCAACTAAGAGGTAGATTTAGGCCTAAGTCGGAAATAGAAACAGATTTAGGATGAGAAAATGGAACGAATCTAAACTTTCTAGAAGCTGGATGTATTTAGACTTGAGGCTGAGAATTAGATTTGAAATAAACTGAGAATGAGGTAGATTTTTTGACAAGACTAGACGGACAAGACTAGACAGACAAGACTAGACAGACAAGACTAGACAGACAAGACTAGACAGACAAGACTAGACAGACAAGACTAGACAGACAAGACTAGACAGACAAGACTAGACAGACAAGACTAGACAGACAAGACTAGACAGACAAGACTAGACAGACAAGACTAGACAGACAAGACTAGACAGACAAGACTAGACAGACAAGACTAGACAGACAAGACTAGACAGACAAGACTAGACAGACAAGACTAGACAGACAAGACTAGACAGACAAGACTAGACAGACAAGACTAGACAGACAAGACTAGACAGACAAGACTAGACAGACAAGACTAGACAGACAAGACTAGACAGACAAGACTAGACAGACAAGACTAGACAGACAAGACTAGACAGACAAGACTAGACAGACAAGACTAGACAGACAAGACTAGACAGACAAGACTAGACAGACAAGACTAGACAGACAAGACTAGACAGACAAGACTAGACAGACAAGACTAGACAGACAAGACTAGACAGACAAGACTAGACAGACAAGACTAGACAGACAAGACTAGACAGACAAGACTAGACAGACAAGACTAGACAGACAAGACTAGACAGACAAGACTAGACAGACAAGACTAGACAGACAAGACTAGACAGACAAGACTAGACAGACAAGACTAGACAGACAAGACTAGACAGACAAGACTAGACAGACAAGACTAGACAGACAAGACTAGACAGACAAGACTAGACAGACAAGACTAGACAGACAAGACTAGACAGACAAGACTAGACAGACAAGACTAGACAGACAAGACTAGACAGACAAGACTAGACAGACAAGACTAGACAGACAAGACTAGACAGACAAGACTAGACAGACAAGACTAGACAGACAAGACTAGACAGACAAGACTAGACAGACAAGACTAGACAGACAAGACTAGACAGACAAGACTAGACAGACAAGACTAGACAGACAAGACTAGACAGACAAGACTAGACAGACAAGACTAGACAGACAAGACTAGACAGACAAGACTAGACAGACAAGACTAGACAGACAAGACTAGACAGACAAGACTAGACAGACAAGACTAGACAGACAAGACTAGACAGACAAGACTAGACAGACAAGACTAGACAGACAAGACTAGACAGACAAGACTAGACAGACAAGACTAGACAGACAAGACTAGACAGACAAGACTAGACAGACAAGACTAGACAGACAAGACTAGACAGACAAGACTAGACAGACAAGACTAGACAGACAAGACTAGACAGACAAGACTAGACAGACAAGACTAGACAGACAAGACTAGACAGACAAGACTAGACAGACAAGACTAGACAGACAAGACTAGACAGACAAGACTAGACAGACAAGACTAGACAGACAAGACTAGACAGACAAGACTAGACAGACAAGACTAGACAGACAAGACTAGACAGACAAGACTAGACAGACAAGACTAGACAGACAAGACTAGACAGACAAGACTAGACAGACAAGACTAGACAGACAAGACTAGACAGACAAGACTAGACAGACAAGACTAGACAGACAAGACTAGACAGACAAGACTAGACAGACAAGACTAGACAGACAAGACTAGACAGACAAGACTAGACAGACAAGACTAGACAGACAAGACTAGACAGACAAGACTAGACAGACAAGACTAGACAGACAAGACTAGACAGACAAGACTAGACAGACAAGACTAGACAGACAAGACTAGACAGACAAGACTAGACAGACAAGACTAGACAGACAAGACTAGACAGACAAGACTAGACAGACAAGACTAGACAGACAAGACTAGACAGACAAGACTAGACAGACAAGACTAGACAGACAAGACTAGACAGACAAGACTAGACAGACAAGACTAGACAGACAAGACTAGACAGACAAGACTAGACAGACAAGACTAGACAGACAAGACTAGACAGACAAGACTAGACAGACAAGACTAGACAGACAAGACTAGACAGACAAGACTAGACAGACAAGACTAGACAGACAAGACTAGACAGACAAGACTAGACAGACAAGACTAGACAGACAAGACTAGACAGACAAGACTAGACAGACAAGACTAGACAGACAAGACTAGACAGACAAGACTAGACAGACAAGACTAGACAGACAAGACTAGACAGACAAGACTAGACAGACAAGACTAGACAGACAAGACTAGACAGACAAGACTAGACAGACAAGACTAGACAGACAAGACTAGACAGACAAGACTAGACAGACAAGACTAGACAGACAAGACTAGACAGACAAGACTAGACAGACAAGACTAGACAGACAAGACTAGACAGACAAGACTAGACAGACAAGACTAGACAGACAAGACTAGACAGACAAGACTAGACAGACAAGACTAGACAGACAAGACTAGACAGACAAGACTAGACAGACAAGACTAGACAGACAAGACTAGACAGACAAGACTAGACAGACAAGACTAGACAGACAAGACTAGACAGACAAGACTAGACAGACAAGACTAGACAGACAAGACTAGACAGACAAGACTAGACAGACAAGACTAGACAGACAAGACTAGACAGACAAGACTAGACAGACAAGACTAGACAGACAAGACTAGACAGACAAGACTAGACAGACAAGACTAGACAGACAAGACTAGACAGACAAGACTAGACAGACAAGACTAGACAGACAAGACTAGACAGACAAGACTAGACAGACAAGACTAGACAGACAAGACTAGACAGACAAGACTAGACAGACAAGACTAGACAGACAAGACTAGACAGACAAGACTAGACAGACAAGACTAGACAGACAAGACTAGACAGACAAGACTAGACAGACAAGACTAGACAGACAAGACTAGACAGACAAGACTAGACAGACAAGACTAGACAGACAAGACTAGACAGACAAGACTAGACAGACAAGACTAGTCAGACAAGACTAGACAGACAAGACTAGACAGACAAGACTAGACAGACAAGAATAGACAGTCAAGACTTGACAGACAAGACTAGACAGACAAGACTAGACAGACAAGACTAGACAGACAAGACTAGACAGACAAGACTAGACAGACAAGACTAGACAGACAAGTCTAGACAGACAAGACTAGACAGACAAGACTAGACAGACAAGACTAGACAGACAAGACTAGACAAACTAGACTAGACAGAGAAGACTAGAGAGACAAGACTAGACCGACAAGACTACACGGTCAAAACTAGACAGACAAGACTAAACAGACAAGACAGACAAGACAATGCTTCTCACACAGCCGACTGGAAACATATTATAGATGATCCAATAGTAAGAAATATAGCTCCCTACCTGCTAAGAGTTATTCAGACCTATTTCACCAGTAGAACGATCATTTTGCAAACAAAAGGCGAAACCGAGGAAATAATATTTAGTAGTGCCATACCACAGGGATCGTTTATGGGCCCCACTCTCTGGAACATACTTTATTATAGAGTCCTCAGGTTAAAACTTTCGGAAGGAGCTAGGCTAATAAGTTTTGCGGACGATTTAGCTCTTGTAATAACAGCAAAGTCGGAACAGACGGTGATGCTAACTGCAAACCAAGCAATATCCCAAATTAACTGTTGGATGTAATCAAAAAAATTAAATCTCTGAAAATTAAATCTGAGAAAACAGAAGCGTTCCTATTAACGGGACTGAGGAAGCTTGCGCCCCTAACTTTCCAACTAAACTACGTTCGCATCGCCCCAAAAGATAGCTAGGTGTCATCATAGATAAGGAGTTCTCCTTCATTCCCCATATTAACGAAGCCGCAGCAAAAGGCAATGAGAGCATTGGCAGCAATGGAAAAACTCATGCCTAACGTAGGGGGGCCGAAGAGCTGCAAAGTGAGAGCACTCAGTTGCGTAGTCCAGTCAGTGCTGCTATATGGAGCCCCAATATGGATACAACATCTGACATCTAAGCTAGCTATCGATAAACTCTCGATAGTCCAGAGAAAACTAGCACTAAGTATTTGCTGCGCATATAAAACAGTGTCTGGCGACGCTGCCCTAGTAATTGCTGGTATACCATCTCTTGAGTTGCTGGCCAAAGAGAGAATGGACCTATATAAAGCAGGCTGCAGCAAAAATGCCAAAAAAATTGATAGAGATAATCTGTACGACGAATGGCAGAGGAACTGGTGGGTGTCAGATAAAGGGAAATGGACGAGGCTGCTAAAACCCAAAATAGTTCCGTG
The DNA here is from genome assembly GCA_944588485.1 of Phosphuga atrata. NCBI lineage: Eukaryota > Metazoa > Arthropoda > Insecta > Coleoptera > Silphidae > Phosphuga > Phosphuga atrata. Next base: position 37,678,915 of record OX155897.1, read on the forward strand.
GATAAGCAGAAAACACGGATAAATTGATTACCATCTAACCCCATTTCTTAATGGGCATGACTGCTATAATTCTAAGCCATTCAAAGGTTGAAGAACAACAAAGCACCAGGCAACGATGGTATAGCAGCGGAGCTGATCAGGGAAGGAGGTAAAGAACTGGCCACACGGATCCAAGAACTTATGGCGGAGATTTAGCAACAAGAAACTATACCAGAGAAATATACCATTCCTATACATAAAAAAGGTGACCGACTAGACTGCAACAATTACAGAGACATAACTCCCCTCAATACTGCCTACAAAATATTAGCCAATATCTTATTCTACCGCATCAAACCTTATGCTCAGAAGGAGATCGGCAACTACCAGTGCGGCTTCTGTCAAAGCACAAGTCAAGGTCTACAATAGACCAGATATTTACACTACGGCAAATCCTAGAGAAGACTCGGGAATATAACGTTGACACGCACCATCTATTTGTTGTCTTCAGAAGCGCGTATGACACTGACAATCGAAAAGCACTATTCGAAGCAATGATTGAACTAGGCATACCACAACATCTGGTACTTCTTACGAAGGTAACTCTTTCAAGAGTGAAAGGCAGAGTTAGGATCCAAAATAGTGTATCAAGATCTTTTACTACACACACCGGATTACGGCAAGGAATGCCCTATTCTGCAACTTATTTAACATCGCCCTTGAAAAACTAATCAACGAATCTGGAGTAAACAAAATAGGCACGATAATCAACAAGTCAGAACAGCTACTAGAATACGCGGACGATAGGACGCGGATAGATATAATAACTAACTCGAAAAATAAGATGATCCAAGCGTTCACGGCCATTGAAGCAGCAGGAAAAAAAATGGGTCTAGTAATAAACACAGATAATACAAAATACATGTTTGTTTCTACGCGGGATGCACAAGTACAAAACGTAGCTATCGGGACACTTAACACAGAAGGCGTATCTGAATTCATATACCTGGGCTCCCAAATTGCAAACGCTAAAAGCTGCAAAAAAGAGATAAAAAGAAGATTATACCTTGCAAATAGAGCTTATTAGGAAGTAATGCGACACCTAAAATCCGAGACTATATCTAGAAGAACCAAATGCCAAATCTATAGGAGCCTAATAAGGCCTGTATTGATATACGCAGCCGAAACCTGGACCCTAACCAAGGACGAAGAAAGAATTTTGGGATGTTTCGGAAGAGACATTATAAGACACATATATAAAGGCGTACAGGAAAACGGAGAATAGAGACGTCGATACAACCATGAGCTGTACCACCTTTACGAACACACGGATGTAGTTCGTACTATAAAAACAGCTAAATTAAGATGGATAAGACATATCGAGCGAATGGAGGATTCAGAGCCAGCAAAACTTATTACACGAAAAAGAGCAGTATGGAAAAGGACACTTTTCTCAGTCTTTCTACCCTCTGGAGGGTGTAGTGATACTATTTTCGGTATGTGTTTGAATTTTTTGTTTCCATGCGTTTCTATCTTGTTCTAGATGTATTGCCTCGTGCATTGAGTGTCCCGTCATTTCTTTTAATCTGTCGGTCCATCTCATTGGAAACCGTCCTCAATGTCTTTTTCCCTAAACTTTTCCCTCCACCACGAGCTTTTCCATCTCACCTGTTCTTCTAGCTATGTGGCCAAAGTAACTGAGATGTGCTCTATTGATTTGGTTTAGTAGACGCTTTTTGATTTCTTGTAGAACAGAGGCGTTTGTTCTGTGTTACACCCATGACACTCTTAGGATTCGTCTATACACCCATAATTCGAAGGCTTCAATTCTTTTTCGATCTGTTTTCTTTAGTGTCCATGTTTCAGCGGAGTAAACAGCAATTGGGAAGATCAAGGAATTGGCCAACATTACTTTCACTGTTTTTGTAATGGTTTGATCTCTCCATACTTTTATGAGTTTAGTTGTTGCTGATCTGGTCATTGCCAATCTTCTCTTTATTTCCTCAGAGCAGCTTCCATCTTTGGTTAACAACGATCCCAGGTATACAAACTTGTCCACCACATCATATCTCGCTACGTTTTTGATATTGGATGTGTCATTGGATCGATCGATGATCATTACTTTGGTTTTTGTTTTGTTGATATTTAATACCATATTCTCTACTGTAGTTCTCTAATTTGTTCATTATGTTTATCAGTTGTTCTTCGTCTGCTGCAATAATCAAGGTGTCGTCCGCATACCTCAGGTTACTTATTTTTCTTCCTCCGATTGATATTCCACCTTCCCAATAGTTAAGGACTTTTCTCATGATGTATTCGCTATATATGTTGTAAAGGAGGGGCGAGAGTATGCATCCATGTCTGACACCGGCATCTATCTTAAAAGCTCGGGACACTGTTTGTCCTGTTCTGACCTTGGCGTTATTGTGTTGGTAGAGTCTCTTAATTAAAAATATCAGATGCGTTGGAACACCCATTTCACCTATCACTTTCCACAGAATTGACCAGTTCACAGAGTCGAACGCTTTCGTATAGTCCACAAAACACAAATATAATTTTAAGTTGTGTTCCCTGGCTTTTTCAATGATCTGTCGGGCATTGAGTATCTGCTCTCGTGTACCTTTACCTGGTATGAACCCTCTCTGTTCGTCCTATATTTGTGGGAGTAGAAATGTTTTCAAACGTTCATTTATGATGTTGAGTAATACTTTGCTTGCGTATGAAATAAGAGTTACTGTTCTGTAGTTATTACATTCCGTTGGTGATCCTTTTTTATGGATGGGGATGAATATAGATTCCCACCATTTCATTGGCCATTTGCCCGTTTCCTATATTTTAGAGCATAACGCGTGCATTACATCTGTTCCGTAGTGTCCCATGGCTTTAAGTATTTCAGCTGTGATGCCGTCTGCCCCAGTTGCCTTCCTATTTTGAGTGTTTTTATAGCTATTTCTACTTCTGATTTTAAAATCCCAGGTTCTCTTTCTTGTGGTGTTGCTTGTTCTCCGGATGTTGTCGGGCTAACTGACTTATATAAATCTTTGCAGTGTTGTTTCCATACTTCCGCTATTATAATTGGATCTACTATAAGCTTCTCGTTTTTGTCCTTTATAATTTGTGTTCGTGGTTTAAATTCTCTAGCTAGATCGTACTTTATCATACAGATCGCGAGACTCTCCGTGCTGGGCGTGGTGTTGTAGTTCCGTGCATATATTTTTTAAATGGTTGTTTTTATCCCGTCTACATTCCTGTTTGATTCGTTTGTTAAGATGTTTAATTACTTGTCTTTTTTCATCTTCTTGCATGTTTGAGTTGTTAATTTGTCTTCTTTGGTCTATTAATTTTATTGTGTCATTGGATATCCAGTGATTTTTTTTATTAATTGGTATGTTATCGGATGTGCAGGATTTTACTGCAGCTTTTATCCAGTTCTTCGTGGACATCCATTGAGTGTTGGGGTCTGTAGAGGTGTCCAGGCCTTTGAGTTGTTCTTAAATGTTCTTGAAAAATTTCTGTGTTGGGAGTTTCTAATTTAGTATTTTTTGTTTCTGATGTTTTAGGTGTTCGTAGTTTGAGGGATATTGAGGCTAATAATAGTTTATGGTCTGATCCGCACCTGGTTTTGCCTTCACGTTTCTTACTGATGTTTTCCATCTAGTTTCGATTAGAAAATAATCGATTTGGTTTTTGTGCTTTCCGTCCGGACTTGTCCATGTCGATAGTCTTCGTGGGTGGTGCTTGAAAAGGGTGTTTGCTATAGCCAGGTTATTGTCAACTGCAAAACGGATCAGACGTTCTCCTCGTTCATTTCTGTTACCTAGTCCGTAATTACCAATGAAGTTGCGTACATGGTTATCGAGATCTGTCCTACCTACCTTAGCATTGATATCCCCCATCGCTATCAGTATATCATTCTTTGGTGTTTTTGCTATTTTATCCTCAAAAAGGAAAGGACACGCCGCAGGCCAAAAACAAGATATCTGGACCAAGTGCAGGAGAATCTAATAGCAATCAAGGTGACCGGATGGAAAGCTAAGGTCCGGAATAGATTGGAATGGAAAAAAATGTAGGAGGCCAAGACCCACAATGGGTTGTGGTGCCAAAGCTGATGATAGGCTGATGGTAGGCTGCTATAAAGATAATTTACAGCAAATACGAATCACCTAATAATCTGTGTGAATATTGCGGCGAAGAAGACTCAGTTACCAACACAATATTTGAATGCTGTACATTTACCACAGAAAGGGAACTCCAAAAATCAAATTTGGACCAAAGCCTCGAACCCAGAAGTGTTATAAACTACATGTTAGAGATCAAGGAAAACTGGGACAAGATACACAAACTTGTCAAATTTCAGCAAATCAGCACAAACGAATAAGACGAGAAAAAATGGCACAAAAGATATGAACTTTAGAAAATATTGTATACATTAAACAATCTAACAACAATACAAGAAACAAATCTAAAACAGATCTGGACCTAGTAATATAATAATACGTATCCCTTAAACATCTTTGGTAAACAATGGCACGGAGCCTAGCACCTGGGAAGAGTGGGGTGGACAGGACTCCTTAGCCGTAGAGAAGGCGACCTGTCTAGGGGTGACAACCCCGAATAATAAGCCTCCCAAGCTAACAACTTGGGTAGTATCTTGGACAGTGGCTCGCCACTGTCCCATGAAGAATATTCTTCAATTAAGCATGAAGAAAATCTCGCTAAATGCACTACCCCAGGTGGTAACCAATCCACCGTCACCTATGGTGACGTTAGCGGACCTTCGAATTCTGGGGAGTCCGCACCAACATGCCTTAAGAATGAGTCGGTGCATCCTGAAATCACCGGACGTAAACTCAGACCAAGACGGCAAAGCTTCTTCGCAACATTTAATGCCAGCTCATTGCTAAAAGTGGGAAAACTGAAACATTTGACTGATTCATAACACGACACAACATAATACTGACAGCAGTACAGGAAACCAGATTTACGGACGAACATGCCTTCGAGTTTCAAGGCTACAGAATCCTCAAAGGAAAAGTGGGTCAGCGGGTAATGAAGAACGTACCCCACTTAGGTACAGGATTTATAATCAGTCACAGGATACTGGATTCAGTCACCGACTTTACCTCCCCGAGTATTCGTGTATCCATTCTCTTTCTCAAATGCGCAAACAAGGGCTACACTATAGTCAATGTACATGCCCCAATCAACCAGGACAACAGACGCAATCCAGACAGAACTGATAAATTCTGGAAAGACTTAGAAGATATTATCTCTAAACTTCCAGAGAGACACACCATCATACTGCTTGGTGACTTCAATGCTCAATTGGGAAGAGAGAAAAAATACAGAAACATAGTGGGCAATTATCCGGCGCATAAGCGAACCAACCGCAACGGAGAACGATTGGTGGATCTGTGTAGGACTTTTGGGTTGATCATGAAGTCTACAGCCTTCAAACACTTGCCAAGGAAGCAGAAGACTTGGATTTCACCTAATACCCACCTGGGTGAATTCCAGATAGATCATGTGGCCATTTCACGAAAATCTCAAAAGGAAATACAAAATGTGAAGGTACTAAGAAGCGCCAATCTGGACTCAGACCACTACCTCTCAAGGATCAAAATAATACTCCAGCCTAGAAACAATAGATTACACAGAACCTCCAAAATGGTAAGATTTGACGTCGAGCGACTCAAGAACAGTCAAGAACTAAGTCAGAGACTGAACAACACAGACCTAAACAACTGGGACCAACTGAAGGAGACTCTTGTCAAGGCGGCCAATGAACTCGCCCCTCTCGCTAGAAGAAGGAAGCATCTGTGGTGGACTGAAGACTGTGATAGTGCAATAGCCCAAAGACAGATAGCCTGGCTGAAGTGGCATTCTAAAAAAACCAAGGAAAATTGGCATACATTTTTGGAACAAAGAAAGGTTACAGCCAAGATAATTCGAGGAACCAAACGAACCTTCACACAAAACCAACTAACCCAAATCGAAGAGAGCTTTGCTAAGAATAATTCCAGAGATTTCTTTGGAACCTTTAGCAGGTATTCAGAAAATACGCTCGATTATACGCTTGCCTTGTGAGTCACACTTATAACACTTCTGGGTTCGAGGCTTTGGTCCAAATTTGATTTTTGGAGTTCCCTTTCTGTGGTAAATGTACAGCATTCAAATATTGTGTTGGTAACTCACAAGGCAAACTGGCTTATAATGACAAGGACAACTGCCACCTTTTGGCTCAGTACTTTAAAAATCCACTCAACTGTGACCCACCCAGCGAGGACTTCGACTATAAACAAACCACACCAAACCCGGACTCGCTTCCCCCTTCATTGGAAGAAGTTGGCCAGATCATTCAACTTCTTAAGAATAATAAGGCAAGCGCCAAGCCTCCACTTCAGGGACTCACAAGGCAAACTGGCTTATAATGACAAGGACAATTGCCACCTTTTGGCTCAGTACTTTAAAAATCCACTCAACTGTGACCCACCCAGCGAGGACTTCGACTATAAACAAACCACACCAAACCCGGACTCGCTTCCCCCTTCATTGGAAGAAGTTGGCCAGATCATTCAACTTCTTAATAATAAGGCAGCTGGAGAGGACTCTATCGTTGCTGAACTGTGGAAAGGTGCTGGAAATAATGCCGTGCGCAAGCTAACGGAGATTAACAGGAGAAGCTAACGGAGAACAGAGAAATTACAACCCGATTGGAAATCTGCTTTGATCCATCCGCTTCACAAAAAGGGAGATTTTACGGATCTAAACAACTACCGTGGAATTTCTCTCGTCCCGGCAACATACAAGATTCTCTCGAATTCGTTACAAATAAGGGCAGAAAATCAGTTGGATAGTCAACTGGGAGAATACCAGGGGGGCTTTAGGAAGACCCGATCCTGTGTTGAACAGATCCTCAATCTTAAAACAGTACTTGCATACTCCAAGATGAGAAACCGCAAGGTGCTCGTCACCTTTGTTGATTTTAGGAAGGCCTACGATTCCATCGATAGAGAAACGCTTAACAAAGTACTCCAGGAACTAGCACTAGACAAAAAAACCCGCAGACTAATCCTAGAAACTTTGACCAACACCCATTCCAAGGTTAAATTTAGAGGCAAGATTTCAGAAAGCTTCGAAATAAAAACTGGAGTGAGACAAGGAGATGGACTTTCCCCACTAAAAGTTATGAGAGAATGGCGCAAGGAACTGAACAATTTGGGTGCTTAGAGTGGTATCTGCCTGGGACGTAAGAACGAAGACTTGTTGTAGATTGCCTGGCTTTTGCAGATGACATGGCACTGTTTGCTGATTCTCTTGAGATGGCAACAATTCAGGTAAACTGTCTCAGAAAACAGGCTGCCAAAGTGGGTCTTCAAGTGTCGCTGGAGAAAACAGAATTCTTCACCAACATTAGAGAAGCAAACAGAGAGATGTTACTAGAAGAGAACAGGGAAACATCAAGAGGTCTGAGAAATGTAAGTATCTCGGCGAATGCATTGAACCCAACTTATCAGAAAGAGCATCATTATCCAAGAGAGTCAGCAAGTTAGAACTAGCCTATCAGCTGACTAACACTTACAATAAGAAATGCCTGTCACGCAACCTGAAACTTAAACACTACACATCAGTCTTACGACCAGAAGCCCTATATGCCATGAAGTGTCTTTCCTTGAACCGAAGGGGTCTAATAGAGAAATTGGAAATCAGAGAGAGGAGAATCCTCAGGAAGATTCTAGGCCCGGTAAAGGAAGATGGGGAATTCCGAAGACAGCATAACTCTGAGCTCTACGAACATATTGAGATGCTCTCTGACTGTGCAAGGAAAAGAAGTGTAGCTTTATATGGCCACATTGCAAGATTGCCTCCAAACCGACTAACCAACCGTCTGTTCACCTTCTGGCAAAACAAGAAGCTTCGTACCACTTGGTTGACAGAGACCGAGAAGGATATTAAAGAACTGGGAATAACAGATCTCAAAAACAGACAGTCTGTGAGACGCACCCTAAAGGAAGTCCGTGGATTTCAGGAAAAACCTCGAAGGAAAGGTACCCCCTGGACAGAAGAGAGAAAGGAGTTACAGCGGCAGAAGATGCGACAATACTGGGCAAAGGTCAAAGCCCAAAAGTTGAACAAGCGTGGTCCAAAGTAGGCCTTTTCCAAAGAAGAAGAAAAACAATATTTTATTATATCCAGCACGCCGATGTCACACGCTGTTTCGTTCCGGTGTGCTTTGATGACGTCAATAAAAAAAAGACAGACAAGACTAAATAGACAAAACTAGACATAAAATACTAACAGACAACTTGTCTGGGTCTAAATTAGATTTTTGCGGTAACTTAAAGTTTCCCGCAAAAATTTTGTCCAATTGGATAACCAAAAATAATTTCAATATTTTCAAAATTCGACCAAATTCCGAGAATATTGATATACGAATTTAGAGTTTGTAACCTTTTTAACATTTGCACTCTTAACTTTAGCCTCCAATTCTATTTCGAGAAAGATTTTTCGAAACAAAAAAAAACAATTATCTGGTAGACAATTACTTACCTAGTAGAGTCGTTCATACAAACATTTTCGCTCAAATATTGTTAGTCTTGCGTGTTTGAGGGCCTTGATCTTTACAAATTCCTGTTATCTGTTTTTTTTGTTGGATAAATTAACGGAAATGAGAAATCAATGTTAGAACTGGGACGGAAAGTTCCCGCGTTGGAAAAGTTTTCCTCTGCCGTCGAGGGTGACTTTCCGCCGGGAAGAAAATGTTTACGTCGTGAAATTATTAGCGGGACGAGTCGGAAAACGATTCGATCTCAAAGACTCTTGATAACTCGCTGAAAACGAGGAAAATCTTTTTTAAGGAACCGCATAATTACAATAAATAGGAAAATTTTACAAAATAAATATTTAAAATATAAATATCCCAGTTTTAAGTAGGTCTGTTTATCTGTAATGTAAATAAGGCTATTTGAATAATGAATTTAATAAATCAATCTTTTCAATATACAAATCTATAAAATATTTATTTATTATTACATAATTAAATTAGTCACAGTATTTATTTAATCCAGATAATAGCAGGTTTCCTCTTCTGTCCCGTCTTGATATTCGGCTTATCAATATTGATCTTATTGACAACGACTTTGACTTCTTTAGTAAATCCACTTAAATCCATTCTAGTTAGAACGACAGAAACGGGTCGAATTTTAGCATCAATCTTAGGCACATCACTAATACAGTTCTCTGATTGCAGTCGAACACGCCCTGGGTAGTTGTACACTCTATCACAGATGAGTTTATCTTTGTAAGTGACCGGATAGTTTTTAATTATGGGAGTTGTTGTTGTCTGTTTTAAGTAATACTCAATTTTCTCTTGTTTTCTGGTGATTAAAGGTTCAGAAACTCTGTACGTGTCTCTTTCCACAAAAAGTTTCCCCAAGTTTGAAGAAAAGGGAATATTCCCATTGTACCTGATATACTTTAATCTGGAGCTCTCAGTTTCCTCAACTTTGCCATGCTTAGGCGATAAATTCAATTGCCTAGCAAAATAATTTATATCCACCACAGGTTCACATTCTTCGCGAAGTATATTGCACAGCTTAACAACGGGTTGATTAGTCAAACAGATATGTTTGATAATATTCACTTTTTCCAGTTCTTGGCGGCGAAGGAATTTCTCTTGTATCTTGCTGATGATTCGTCGCTTTTTCCTCATTCTATATTTGTCCTCTATTAAGAAATTTCTGAGGGACGCGTTGTAAGAACTTTGGTTTTGCTTTTGGTACAAAGTGAAGGATTTCAACAGTTTGGCTGTGATTTTTTCCAATAGTAAAGGAGATCTTTTCATATTATTAGCATTACTTGATTTATTTGACATGATAACCTGAAATGAGAAAAAAAAGAAAATATAATATTGAAAAATAAAATAGATTTTGAATAGTTACAAAATTAATTAAAATAATTATTTAAAATAGATTTGTGTAAATGAACTACTTTTTATGGACTTAGACATGACAAGAAACTTACATGCCTTGGTGAAATTATTTACAGAAAAACTGTTTACATATTACAACTTACAATTAACATAACTTACTATTAACATTAATATAAACAACTTACTATTTTTTAATTTTTAAATTACTATTTAAAGCATACTTTTAGTTATTCAAATTTAATTAAAAAGTGTACTTATTTAAATCAACCTTGATAACTCGTATCCAGTTATTATTTGAATCTAATTAAAGTTATATAGTGTTGATTTAGCTCAAATATTTCATATAGAACTTAATTTATAGAATCTAATTAAAATTTAATCTGGCTAAATAACACGGATATTTACATGTATTTTTGCGGATTCAAATATGCATCGAAATTTTAAATGAAAATTATCAAATCTAATTAGGATAATTAATTTTAATAATTCATGTTTCGGTGTGTATTCTGTAATTGTGAAATGAACTAAGTCACATTCATAAAATCATTATTTTAAAACAAATGGCCAAGCTTAAAAACTACATATTCAACTCAAAACGTTTATGTATGTATATATTGTACCAATTGGATTAAACTTATCGTATCGGTTTGGGTTTTTAACAAAAAAGATAAGGAAAGCCCAATCAAATACAAAATAGGTATTAAAATAATACAATTAGGTAATACAATTAAGACTAAACGCACTGACGATGAGATGGGCTCGTCTAGATAGACTAAATATATAGAAAAAGAAGACGAAACAAAAGTAAACACAAAAGTATATCAATTAAGGTATACCAAATTATAATGTTATTGTAAAAGTTTTTAATATCATGGCATCAGCTAAAATTAACATTGCATGCATGAATTATTTCATAATGAATTATAATTAGCAATTAGGTATTGTAATCTTTATAATGGCTAATTAGATTGTATTTAGTGCATACTTTACGAATTTCAATGTTCTGAACAATTTTCATTCAAAAATCCATTGAAACCGTAAAATAATTTAATGTTGGTACTGAAAGAAAAAACATGTTGATAGAATAAAATGTGGTATACAAAACGAACTGCAGATCATAACTACAAACACGTTAAGGAAAAATTGTATTATTTAAAAATCACTGACTCTAAACAAGACTCGTTAATCGGCACTGAATTTTTTTGTTTATAAAATGAAATTTAAAATATTTTGTTTATAAACTATTTACAATAATTACAACGTGCACTGTCGGAGTTGCAATCTTTTAAGTAACTGAATGTACTCAAAGGAGAATTATTTTAATACTGATTACTAGAGACCTGGATATATGCACTTGCATATTTGCATAAGCATTTGCATATTTAGTCTATTTTCAGTAGTCATTGCCTATTTTATCTAAGATCTAGTGACGATGCATATTTTCACTATATTTAGGTACAGTATTTTTCAGTAGAGTTGCTAATGAATGAAATCTTACATTGTTGCCGGCCAAACCACAGATTTATTAACTAGTTATTACGTAATAGATTATCACTCCCTACAAAATCGTCTGTACCTACTGCTAACAGCCCACGCCTATACATTCGAAACCGCTATTGATGCGTGCGAAATTGTATCTAAACCGTTAAGTGTAAAGCCGTTATTACTATGCAGTTACGTAATTTCATTAATTTAAATCGGAAATATTGTTTAAATCTATATTAAACCCGCGCTGGGTACATTTGTTGTTGCATTTATAAAATAAAAAAGATATGTAAACAATAATATCGAAGTAAGTACGTTGCGTCGTTGTCTCAGCCCGAAGTAGTTTCACACATAAACTGAAAGAAAATAACCCGGGCCAAATAATAATTTGAACCTTTGTGCCAAATTGATAGTTTTATTAATGGGACGGCAGAACTTAAACGCCAAAAACTACTAACATAGCACCCAAATTCAAATATTGCCCAGTTACCTCAGTGGATGTAGAGCGAACCTCGATAGTCATTGCTTAATAGGTAATATGCAAGAGATTTAGATTTACTTTATTTTTTTACCCCCCGATACTTTATGATATTGACATTACACCTATACCATAATTTTCTTATTTAGTTTGTATTTAATTCAAAAAATTAAAATTAAAAAGTCCAAAATATACGAGCGAAATTCAAATTTGCGAAACGCATCACCATTGGTCGAACCGAAACTAAGGACTGTGACGCGCACGTTATGACATTTATCGACGTCAATATTCACTGTGCTGTTTGGCTGTGCAATATTTCTGTAGTGTTTTTCTTGTGTGTTAGTACCTAGTGCCATTTTGGTCTATAGTGACATTATAAATTATCAAGAACAATGACGGGAAGTGGTTTTGTTAAAGCACAATCGGACAATTTACCAAAAATAGATGTATTTATGATGTGCTCTGAGAATAACCAAACTGCATTGCTAATATGTTAAATGATTTATTTAATTTTAATTTCCTTAATTTAATTAGTATGTCTATAGTTGGAAGTGGGATGCTTTCACTTACAAGTTTTATTAGATGATACGATTGTTTGGGTAATCCTATTAACATTTTAGGCTCTTTTCCTATAGCAGTTATTGTACCAATTCGCAATACATTTTTTAAATGTTTTTCATCCTCCAAATCATCTTGCGTCCAACTTAATTCAGATGAGCTACATGATGAATAATCAGGGGATGGATATCACTGAAGAATCAGAAGAAATAGATGTACTATCAACTGGGTTATCTGCAAATAACTTCCTAGCTGATTTTATTGGTGACGGAAATTTTATTGGAATACCTTACACCATTATTTACGCATTTCTTGGAACAAAGAAAACACTTTATCCGGTGTACTCCGGTGTATAATAGTGCTTTTGCATTCCGGTACAAAACAATACCTATAACATGGTTTTTTAGCTTTTTCCATAATCGAAATAGCGATTCAAATTGAAAATCCTTAATTTTCAAAAGTAAACAACATTGCAAATAGTAAACAACACTGAATGACAACGAGAGTTGTGACGTCATCCAAAGCGCGCGAAAAATGGGACCGTTTAGACCGTATGACCGTTTAAACAGGTCAAATTTAATCGGTATTTTATATATATTTTTTTAAATTAATTGAAACACTCAATAGTATTTATATTTTTTACTATGTTAAAACGAAGTAAAAAGTGAATTAAGCAAATAAAAAAAATTGATGCATATTCCCTATTGTATGCAGATGGAAAAGAAATAATCTAAAACCAACTTTTTATTATTATTTAATGTTGCTTATTATAACAATTTGCATGGATATTTTAGGCATTTTCATGAATATTTCAAGCTTTTTATGTTGCATATAATCCGGTCTCTACTGGTTACAAATATAATTTTTATTACTCATGCGCTAAAACTATAATCTCAATATTAAAAAAGTGACGTGAAAGTGACAGAATTTTTTTTCATTACAAAATAAAATTAAAGAAAACGTTTTAAAATGAGTGCAAATTCTATAGTGATACCGGAGACTGAGGAGAGTTCTTATGACGAATCCACACCACCGGAGATAATTGAAATGCAAATTCTTAATTTTTCGATTCTATTTTTTTTTTATGGCACCTGGATCCCAACTTGTAAGATACATCCCCTCGCATGAGTAATTAAAAAATATTGTTTGTAACACGGGCGGTATTGTCAATTGCCCTCTCGAGCGAATGCGTCCAATTTCGTTCTCGTGTCAAATTGACAACTTACCGCCCTAGTTACAAAATATACTATTTTATTAAAGTTGAGAATTGACAAAACCAATAAGTAAATACGTTCTCAAAAATAACTATTGGGTGGCAATTAGGAGCAGAAATAGCTCATAAATCTTATAATCCTTGCACCTTTGTGCGCGTGGATTATTATTATCTTATAAATATTTAAGACTTAGTAAAATAGTTTTAGACAACAACAAATAAGATAAGTTAGATCTTAACATAGTGTCAGATTTTAGATTTAAAAATACTCAATTTTTTAATGATTTGGTGCAAAGAAGACGATTTTTTTAAACTTGGTAATTGCCATTATAAAAAAGGGTTCTAGAAGATTCAGACTTAAAAGTAATTCAATTTAAATATCGATGCCTTAGCTCACAGATGTGGTAAGTGAAAAAAAAAACGAAATTTTACAGTTAAGTGCTTACTACATTTGCAGCACAAATACTTTTATTTTACGCAGTCAACACATAATAAAATAGTGTTTTGTGACTTCATTATTAATCTTTCACTTACAAAATGTGTGTGTGTGCACTGAAACAATCTCTATCTGAATGCTTTAAAGATGTATTTAATATATTTCTGTAACAATTTGGATATTATTACAAATTATTGCTTGCCAATTTGAAAATTAAAACAGAGAAGAATGTGGGTTCGACTTTGCTTAAAGTCCGGGGATGCTTTTTCAGATTTTGATCTTTGTATTCTAATGGACGACTCTACGTCTCATACTGCATAATGTAAATGGAGTTCATTAATGAAATGGATAGTTTATTTTTAATTGGTTATTGCCAAAAGAACTTTTACACCTACATAAATTTAGTGGTAATATTTTAAGATTTTGGTATTGTTTAAAACGCCCTTATAAATTACAGCTACCTAAAAAGTATCTGCTGCTCAAAGTACAATTAAAAATAAGATATGGGCATAATATCAATAATTTTATTTAATTTATTAACAGGAAATGAATTAACAACAAAAATTAAATTAATATTTTGTAATATCACCATTACAATTACATCTTGCAATCTATCTAGCATGGAAGTTAAATAATCAAAAGATAAATTGTTCCAAGAACTAATAATATTTAGCGAAGCTCTTATGCCCTGCTCGGTCGAAAGTTACATTTTGGTACATTTGTTTCATTAAAAAAACCCCAAACGTTCTCGGTTGGTTTTAAATACTGATTTTGCATGGCCACAATGTTTCAATCCGGATCTCTTTCAACCACGTTCTTACAATTATTAATGTATGGATCGGGCAATTATCTTGTGGAAACCAAATTGTCTCCATCAACTGGAGCAACCGAAGGCAGCATTACGATCCGCAGTAAATTCACATAAACATCCACTTCATGAAAGAAATCGTTCTTTAATTAAATAACATACACCCGGATTTCGTGATGCTAACTATCCCCAAAAATTAATTAAAAATCGTCCACTCTTTCGGGTATTCTGCAAATAAATCTGCAGTTTTTTGGTGTAGATACCTTTATTTGACTATTATATGTTGATTGAAACGTTTTTTTGTCCGAAAAAATAACATTATACCAAAATTCTACACCTTCTCCAGCATACGCATTTGCAAAATTTAGTCTGCTTTGTTTGTTTTCCTTTTTCTTTATTAAATATATTGATGCCTTCATATTTCTTAGTACGAATCTTAACCCTTTCGCTACAGGAACCGGATAAAGCCGTAAAATATTTTCGTGCCCTGTGTACGGGAACCATATAAATCCGCAAGCGTGTTTTTGTACTTAATATGGGAAAGACAGTAATAGATAAAGTATCAATAAAATATCAATAATAAAGATTAATAATAGGAAAATACAATTGTACTTAATATGGAACAGACTACGAGAACCGTATTTATACGCAAAGAGGAAAAGCACTACCCTCAGCACAGGTACACAGGGAACGACTTGTAGAAAAGCACCCCGTAGCGAAAGGGTTAAGGAGAAGTCTCACCACAAAAATAAATTTTAATCTATCCATACAAAAAAAAATTACATTTATGCAGGTATAATGCGTCTACGGCTCTTTTACCATGTGCAAAATACACAACGGCCGATTTTATTGTTATTAGATGTTGCTGCAGACCCGGGACCATCCAATTTACATATTTCAATGAGCCGTAACTTTAGTTGCCCGTTTATGAGCCCGTCTCCTGAGATGCGAATTTATGAGGTCATAGGACAAAGTTTCCAGAAAAGTTCTAGGGTTGACTTTCTTATTGGGATTGTTTTGCAGATATATAACATACCAATTTATACCTGCTACATCCATTAAACTGTAGAAAAATACCGTAGAAAATACTGTAAAAAATATAACGGCCATCTGTTTGTGCGTCGTGCATCATTATAAGTTTCGCAACGTTTTGTCCAAGGTATCAACTCCATCTTTTGTCGCATTGTAGTCCATTATCAAATCAGGTTTAGTATTTTCGTCGTTGATTTTAGATCATCATACATGCTGGAAACAAGTAAAACTATTTTGTCTTTTTTGGGCACATAAGATACAAGAGTACAATTGCCTCAGTGTCAAAATAAGCCGAATTTTTCTTCTCAGTCTCTTATCTGATCTGATCTCTTATCAAACTGTTTGGGGCGGTACCCTTTTATTTTTGAGAAGCGTACCAATCACGGTCAACTTTTGTAACTCATGTTTATCTCTCAAGAGAATATTGGTGAAGAAATTATCACATGTGATGTTACCACCAGTATTATAAATACCTTCGCTGAGTCACCAATGCCATTAACGAGGAATCATGTCTACAGGCTGTTTCCCTTCCTGTAGGATGTTTCCCTTCATGCAGGCTGTTTCCCCTCAAACTACCATATTTTGGTCTCTTAATTGGCTCTCTTATTATAAAATATTTTGGCCTCCGTCAGGGCGTACATTTTTATTCTGTATTTAATGGGTTTCGATGTGCCGTATTTATTGGGTTTTATATGGCCCGCGAAGCATTTTATAAATCAGTTTAAAAAAATATCTACGTATAATAAAAACAAAAAAAATACGTTGCTTTTATAATTGTTTCCTACCAAAACATTTCTTCCCTGAGAAAGTAATTACAAATTTATTTTTATATAGCAGCCACATTTAATGATCTTAATTCGTATTCCAAAATAAACAAAGCTACAAAGAATCACTAAAGTATGCCTATTATATGTTTATTATGTTTACCAGGCCTGATGTCTACTTTATTATCTACCTGCCAGAATTTCACAGACATTGCACATTTACGGGCGTTCTCTGAAAATATTTCGTTTTAGTAACAGCAGATGAATTGTGAGCAATTGTCCACTATGAAAAAACCTAACAATATAGTTGTGTCTAGGCGAGTATATATGCATCGATCTTGGTTTACAAATAACTATTATAATAGAAAAATGTTTAATACGGCCCGCGGTCAAATTTTCATACATACTGTGGCGCTACGACTAAAAGATTTTCCCACCCCTGGCATAAAGCTATCTCTGAATGGTTTGACACGAAAAGTTGATCTTATACCCGTGTTGCTCCCTCAAACTAATTGGCGCCAAAAACGGCCACACCTGCTGCTCGTCGAACGCATTGTTCATACTGGAATGAATGTAGAAACGTACCAGGCAGCTAACAGAACGTAGAAAATGTTAGCATTATGGTAGCATTGGTGATAAGAGAAACAATCAAGATTGAGTATTTTGTCGATGTCACAGACAAAATACTCAAGCGCGGATATAGAAAAGTTAAACAGTTTACCAGCGCCACATCATGCTCTTAATTCGATGCTTTTGGGTGATAAGACTCTTCTTTCTGGTTTACATTACCATCGTTTCTTCAGTATCATAACAGTAGTAGTCTATCGACAATTCTTCTGCTTTCGATCATTCAAATGACAGGGCATCTTTTCATATAGATAACAGATTTACGACATACGATGACAGCGAAAAATTTGATAGCTAATTTAAATGCACAGGGTCACTAAGTTAAGTTTACATTGGGGAAATATAGGTGTATTACTTTTTTATGGCTACAACTGTACTTGTTTTGACAAATGAGAGCTCTAGTGGGGACAGGCTACTGTTATAGTGGGGAGTGGATGGCAATGTTTGGCGGGAGGATAGGGAGTGGATGGCAAAGACGCTGAGTCAGCATACATTATTTGCCGCATTACTGATAACAGTTCCAATAATGAACCCCAATAATGGCGCTAGAAATTTGCGCGCGCAGTTTGCGCTGGTTTCCGTTATTTTTCTTTGTTCTCTTTGTGTAGTTAGTCGTATGACATAGCTGCATTAAATTTTTCTGTATTTACTGTTTTATGTTTTTACAGACTTATTTCAGTGTGATTACGATTGACATCAGCAGTTCTTTTTGCTACCTTTTTTAATATAAATCTTTTTTGGCCTCCTGAATTGTAAAGCTAGCTTTGATATCGTGTATACGTCCAACAAAACTAGATTTTTACACACAATGTTGCAAAGTACTACTAGGATGCGGTAAAGTCACCAGTAAATTTTAACCTTTCAAGGATACTTACAATAGTTATTTACATTAGAGTGCGGAAACCTTGATTTTACAATGCAACAGCTCGTTTGGGCGAGTTTCCCATTTGCTGGAGCATTGTAAAATCATTTCCGCACGAAATTTGTATAAGATTTTTTGGCCCACAATTATTATTTAAGAAACAAATAGATTTAGATTAATTACAATATTGGAAATTATTTAATTTTTTAATGTCGGTACTCACAAACTTTGACATTTTTACTAATTAAAATGTATTAGGTACATAATGTCATTTTTCCAAATGTCAGAAGCACAGTAAAATTTAAAAAATAACTGTTATTTTCTGTATTATCGTGACAAATATGGTATAAAGTAGCGTTTTCTACATTAGATTTTATGGTCATATACTTAATTTATTTTGTAAGTGTCCCTGAAAGGTTAAAATTTACTGGTCACTTTACCGCATCGTAGCCGTACTTTGCAACATTGTGTGTAAAAATCAAGTTTCGCTGGACGCATACACGTTGTCAAAGCTAGCTTTACAATTCAGTAGGCCAAAAAATAAATTAAGTATAAGACAATAAAATCTGAGTTAGAAAAAGCTACTTTACACCATATTTAACACGATAAAGTAGAAAATAAGACAAAAAGAAGATTTTTTATTATAAAGTATAGCGTATGACATTCTGCACAATGACATATTATGTACCTAATAAATTTGAATTAGTAAAAATGTCAAAGTTTGGTTTTTAGTACCAACATTAAAAAATTAAATAATTTCCAATATTGTAAATAATTTAAATCTGTTTCATAATAATTGTCGGCCAAAAAGTCTTATACAAATTTCATGCGGAAATGATTTTACAACTCGCCAGCTAATGGAGAACTCGCCCTTCGGGCTCGTTCCCCAAACGAGCTGTTGCGTTGTAGAATCAACGTTTCCGCACATAATGTAAATAACTATTTCTGAATTACAATTTCTTCAGTTTTAGGTTATTACTGTTATTAGGTCGTTATTAGTGTTATATCGAGCATGGAAAAGTAATATACGATATTTTAAGCTTGAAGGGATGAAAATGCTTTCATATTTTAGTGTCAATAAACTGATCTGTGATGTATTTGGGAAGGCATTTGCCATTCTTTTTGGAAAGAATCGCTATTTGAAGAATACCCATGGAAGGGCTTTTATTAGAAGGGCTTATATTTACGCTGAACGTAAATAATTTTGTAGAATTAAATTTTCGTTAAATTTTTTGATAGTTATTAATACAAGGAAAATATATAATAAATTTCATATAAAAATATAATTTTTTTAACAACTATTCCACCCAAATCAACAACTACTCCTAACAATAAAAACAGATATTAAACAAAAATACATTCATGTTATTTAAAAAACATTGAGAATCAAGGTGTAAACGTTTTAGAAAATTCTTTCAAACCTTTAAAATTGAAGAATTTTCACTTAGCAATAAAGTATTTCAATAAAGTTTTTGAATTTCGCGCGGAAATTTCTAGTGTGCCCCCAGGAGCCCATTATTGGAACTATAAGGAGTTAATGTATGCTCGTTGAGTGCCACGTGAATTCATAGGTATTAATAGATACAGCCAATTTTCAAAAGTAACAATAGCAACAAACATCATTATCATCATCCAATATCTGCGCATGGGAACTCATTTAAAGATATCAAAGAGGAAAGCTCAGGGGGGCATTAACGATTTTAAACAGTGTACATATCCCAAGCATATCTTGTTTACTCTTTAGTTTGCCCAACTTAAACAATATTTCAAGGTCGGAATAATTAATCTGCTTACTTGGTATTCTCAGTTTATAAGCCTATATTTCTTAAAAAAATCACTGGACTTTATTCAACAAATCGATATGAACCTGGTAATTGGGAGACAATAAGGGACTTCCCTATTCAAGGATAGACCCGACAAATGCACTATAGGAGTGGTTCTCAAACTTTTTTTTGCGGCGGCACCCTATTCGAACTAAAAAAATCTCGCGGCACCCTTGTCGGGCTACAAAAATTTCATGGCACAGCTACCCTAAAAACGGTTTGAAACTGTAATGATTTAGACTCGCAGGTGTCTGCTGGGATATTTCGTCTCCTCCGACGATGCTTGTTGTGATTGAATCAGTTTTAACCAATTCTCCATAATTCTGTAATAAAAGTAGGAACTCAAATTCGTTTGCCTCCTCGTGTAAATTTCTTTAAACATTTTTTTTATATTTCTTGATTATTGCTGCGGCACCCCAGGCATACGCTCGCGGCACCCCAGGGTACCGCGGCACCCAGTTTGAGAACCACTGCACTATAGGTACAAGCACAATACACAATAGGTATTAGAAATAACCTTTTCATAAGTTTCATACATACTTGAAAACAGTTTCATAGCCGTATTCCTAATATAGACCACATGAAAATCAAATGTAAACATACGCTCTCAACAAACTTGCTTAAGTGTTCGTAGCTCTATAATATTAAGTCTTATTGGGGCTATGAACAAATCTCATGTTGAAACAACTACTTCCTGGCTAATTTCACTTTAAATTTATATAACAATGTTATTTCTCCAGTTCTGTTATTGCCATGAAAATGGTCTGGTTCTAGGAATAACATACAAATCTCTTTTGTATAATTCAATATCCTTTGTGATATTAGCCAGGAAGTAGTTTCAATATGAGATTTGTTCATAGTTCTAATAAGACTTATACATATACAAATAGACATACAATTTTCATCTTTACCATCTCAGATTTAGCACAGATGTACTATTGGTAATGACTTGGCAAAATATGAAATTTTACTGCGATGTCACAACTCGTTTTTGAATTATAGTGCTGTAAAGTACTCATCAATGGGCGAAAAGGAAACACAATTTTTTCAAACGCTGTAGTAGCCTTTTTATTCAAGCTAGAGACCTGAAATTGGTGCCATTTTACAGCATTTCTAACGTCGTTTTCTATTATATACAACACTATAGAGGTTAATATATGAAAAAAAAAATACAAAACCTAATTTAAATTTTTTTTTTTTTCAGAAAGTACATATTTTTAAATTTTCAAATTAATTCCATGAATACTTAGTATTGTTGCAAACCACAAGACAAAATATCAATTTGGGCAATCGCTTCATTGTTATTATTTATATTGTTTATGTGTATTGTTTCACCATTAAGTGAGGTTAGGTTTCAATATGGAAACTAATACATTGGGAATTCAGTGTTGTAATCCCCATTACAGAAAACAAATCACTTTGTCAGAGATAGAAGAAAGTTGAGAAATGCCACAGCATGGATGCCTGAATTCTATCCACAAATAGTCAGTGGCTCAAAAATGTGTGATAGATGTAGGAAGGAAATTACAGAGTTAAAAAATGCACAGGTCCTAAGTGAACAAAAATGTTGAAAATGATCATTCTCACTCAGAAACATTATCGGACAATGACGCAGATCTTATAACAAATTCAGAGGTTGTACAGTCACTTAATATATCTCTTGAGCAGTTGGGTGAGTCTCCCATTGCTAAGAGAAAAATTAAATCCAAGAAATATGGCACATCTAAAGTAAGAAATATTTCCTCAACTATCAAAAGTAAAATATTTGTGGCTGCTGCTGAAAGTTCGTCATCAGAAAATGATAATGATATTGAGAATTCAGAAGTTGTAACAAATCTGAAAATTAAGTTTTCCAGTTGTATGAGTAGGACGAAAAAGCAAATGCTTTTAACATGTTTACCTAAAAATTGGAGCATTAGAAAGATAATGCGCGAATTTAATGCACCGAATTACATGGTTAGGCAATCAAAAAGAATTCTAAGGCTTTTTAGAAGGTCCAAATTTAAAACCAGGGAAAAACTTGCCTATAGAGACAGTTCAAATTGTACGTTTGTTTTATGAACACGATGAAGTTAGTAGAGCAATATCGGGTATTAAAGATTGTGTAACAATTACTGATACAGATACAGATATCAGATTACTCATACAGACTGATACAAGATTTCGAAAAGACTTATATTGTGTAATCTTAAAGAAGCATACAAACAGTTTAAGGATAAGTTTACTAACATGAAAATAGGTTTCTCTAAATTTGCAGAATTAAGACCTAAACATTGTGTGCTAGGTGGCCAAAGTGGAACACACTCTGTGTGTGCACAACTCACTAAAACGTAAAACTGATGATAGAAAATGCAAAATTGAAGACCATAACAAATGGAAAAATACAAAATTACAAGCAATGCCTTGCGAAAGTGCTTTGTAATCCATCTTCTATTGATTGTAACATGAGAAAATGTGCTTATTGTCCAGGTGAAACTGATATACGTAATATTTTGGAGAAATCCATTGCTGAAAATTCAATTGAAAAAGTACAATTTCGCCAGGGCGTTTCAGTTGATCGTTGTAATCTACAGCTTTTAGAGGAAGATTCGGATAAATTTATTGATTTATTTTGCAGCAAGTTGTCTTCTTTGGTTCAGCATGACTTTATTGCCAAGCAGCAGGGATATTTTCTTAACAACACAAGAGAAAGTCTGACAGAATCAGAATTCGTTGTCACCTGTGACTTTTCTGAAAATTATAGCATAGTATTACAAGATGAAGCACAGAGCTACCACTGGACGAGCCAACAGGTCACAATTCACCCCTTTGTTATATATTTTAAAGAGGAAAACAAAGTTGAATATGGTAGTTATGTAATTGTTTCTGATTCCCTAGAGCACAACACAATTGCTGTTGAGTTGGCAGTAGAAAAAATTTGCAAAGTAGACTTTGAATATTCAACACAAGAAGACTATATTGAATCAGAATGTTTCTTAAAAAATCGTTTTGATCAAGCACTGTCTATCAAAGGACCACACCAATACCATGCGTTCATTCCCAAAACTACTTCCAAAATATTGGTGAAAAACTTTTCGACAAATTCAAAAGCTTGGGAAAAGGAGGTGTCAAAATCTCCTGATAAGCTTAAATTAGCAGACATATCACTGTTCTGTATGATAACAACTGGTGGCTTGGATATGTTTTATGGAAGAATGAAGAACTTGATGAAGTAAAAGTAACTTTTCTTCATCTAGCTGGACCCTCTACATCCTTCTCATATCCAAGAAATGCTGATATTTTGTGGGTCTCAGTAATGGATGTCCTTATGAAAGTGAATCCTCTAACTCCCACTGGAAGAACCTATGGTCTACTTGAATGTGATATCTGTCAGACAAATGAAGCCCTTTCAAACTTAAAATGAACATTTGTCCTATTATGTTATAGTGTAACTTTTATTAATAGTAACTATAATAACTTTTGTTTATTTTCATTTATATGACAATATAGCATTGTTGGATTATGAATACAGAGTTGAATTAATGGAAACAGAAGTTCAGTCTTTAATTTTTTTAACAAAGAAGCCAGCCATTGCCCAAATTTATATTTTGACCTGTGGTTTACAACTATACTAGCTAGTCATGGAATTAATTTGGAAATTTTAAAATATGTACTTTCGGAAAAAAAAACTAAAATGGGTTTTAAGAATTTTTTTCTTAACTTAACCTATATAATGTTGTAAATCATAGGAAAGGGCATGAAAAATGCTGTAAAATGCCACTATTTCTAGGTCTCTAGCTCAATTACGGAAGATTCTACAGGAAATCAAAAAGCTGTTGTTCCCTATTTTTGGGTCCATTTATGAGAACTTTGCAGCTCTGTAATTCAAAAACGAGTTGACACATCTCAGTAAAATTTCATATTTTTCCAAGTCTTTAGCAATAGTTCACATTCGCCAAATTTTAGGAAAATCTGTGATCGTGAGGTTTAGACCTTGTGTTGATTTGATGACCCTTAATACTATAGACCCCAGGTTGAATATATTGGATATATTCAAGCTATATTTCGCTTTAGTAAGTTTGTATGATCCCAATGTCACCCATATATTCAATACACTCCCAAATCTATCCACACTATCCACATACGCTCCCAAATCTTTGAATTTGTCAACTATTTCCAGAGCACCACTTTATTCAATTAGTACTGACAGATACAACTGTTAGAACCTAATATTTAGCTCCAATCCATTATTCATACTACATTGTGAGCATCTGTCATTCAGTCAAGTCATTCTGCAAATTTAAGCAATCATCGAAATCATGTATGACATTAAACATAGAGAAGGAAATAACAAAATTTAAGTTGAAATAATATATGGTAACGTTTCTCTGAATAGATATTTTTATTTTAATAAAGTGTCTATGAAATAACTGTAAGCTACGCAAGCAAATTACGATGAAAACTAAGTCCACTTTACTAAGTAGAACCCATGGTGTTCCCTATCAAAGCATTTGGAAAAATCAGTATACACAACATCCACCTGATTTCAATTTTCCAGATTGTGAGACAAGAACTGCATAGACAAGTAGATTAGAGTTTGTTGACCTCTCCTCAACTAGGCCCGAGTACTAGAGAATGCTTCATGAACTGGAGAACATATTTTGTAGGAGATAATACATTAGAAACTTTCACCGTAATGCATTTAAATTAAAAAAAAAAATGTCTTTCGCACCACACACTGGCGAATATGCTCCAGAACAATATGGTCAATAGTTGCAGGTTAATAATATATCTCATAAATTTTCAACTATCATTTGGGAAACACTATATTTAGACAATATAAATACTCTAATTATTTGGATGTTAAATATGGACAATAACAAATATTTAATGTTTTGATTTGTAAATAGGATTCTAACCTAAAACACAAACAAAACAAGAAATATTTTAAATTGATAAAAAAACAAACAGAAATTATCGACTTTCATATCTGTAACAACTTAACTGAATTAACTGTATAAAATATTTACTACGTACCAGAGTATTGTGTAACCTAAATAAATTTGAATAATTCACCCACACTAACTCCTATGATCCAAACTATGGAATTTTTAGATTGTCGAACGTTATACTCATTCTTTTCAGCTCTAAACAAAATCCAAGACTATTTTCTTAACTTGAAAATAAATATTTTTGGAGGGAAACTTTCTCGATAATTCGCAACAAAACAAATATGGACGCCACGTAACATTTGTTGCTTCTGGCTCACAATCACTCGGGCGTCTTCGGGATTAGTCATCGGTTATTGACCGCAATGCGCAGGCACAGGGGTAGAATATTCATCTACAGGGTGCTACAAAAACTTGAATACCGTATTAATTAAATCTAAGAGACACCGATTATAAGTCAAGCTTTTAGATTTGCTTGTGACTTATTGCAATGTACTACGACCTTTATACAGGGTGTTCTGTGGCAAAACTCCGATTTTAAGTGAAATAACTCGAAATGAAATTACGCCAAAATTTTCGGTGCGCGCGCATGTTGTAGACCATGATTTGGGAAATCGGTTAGTTTGGAACGCTTCACGTGTGAGGACCTCTGCATAAAAGCGTATTACAAAAATGGCAATTCTACTATTGCCACCCGAAGATTTTTTTCGGCACATCATGGTTTACGAAACATTACTTGTGCTCCTTCATAGAGATTTATCAAGGGTTGGATTAAAACATTTTAAAAACGGCTAACACACCGCCAAGAAGAGGAAGGGGCTCTTGAAAGACCACCAGAACGCATGAAAACATCGACGTGTACGACTCGCCGCTATTGAACATCCACGTCGTTCGGTCCGTAAACACGCATTTGCGCTATATGTATCCAAAACACCCCTTCACAAAATGTTGAAAGATGATCTCAAGTTACATCCGTACAAAATTCAGCTTGTACTAGACCTGAAAGTGGAGGAATACCCGGTTAGAATGCAAGCGATACGTGCTTTTTTGGACCAATTTGATGGTGTGATTTTTCTGGCGAGCACATTGCCAATTTATAACAATCTGTCGTTACTGGTGCGATGATTACCCGCAACAAAAACACGAAAACTCACTACATTCTCACGGTTTGGGCGGCCCTCGGAGTTAATGGAATAATTGGCCCATACTTTCTTGAGGACTGACGTGGAAGGTCAGTGAGCGTGAACTCGAAACATCACCTAGAAATGATTAATAATTTCTTCTTGCATTCTCTTCGCCGTTTAGTGCTGTTTAACAGAGGACGATGCATCAGAGGAGGAGCAAGATGGAGCCACTTGTCACACCGCAAACGTGGTTATGGAGTGCCTTTGCAAAGTTTTCCCAAATGGCATCATTTCAAAAAGGGGAACCCTAATTTGACCGGATATGACAGCTTTCACGCGATGCAAAATTTTAGGGTTCGATTAGAGGTCATCCGCTGTGAAGGCCATCGTTTGAATGATGTTATTTTTCGCAAATAATTTCCTAAAGAATAAATTTCAATTTGTAATTTTCATGAATACAAAAATTTGGAGAATAAAGTTATTTCACTTGAAAATCCTTTGTCACATTACACCTTGTAGATCTTTTGTGCCCCACCCCTTTCTCTAATCGTTGGTGTACTTATGCGTCAGTGATTCATAGAGTGAGTTTACAGCGCCACCTCTAGTCCTAATTTAGAAATTCTATAATTTGGATTAGGATTCTCAATCCTTGAGCAGATGAATGAGG
Organism: Phosphuga atrata; assembly: GCA_944588485.1. Taxonomy (NCBI): domain Eukaryota; kingdom Metazoa; phylum Arthropoda; class Insecta; order Coleoptera; family Silphidae; genus Phosphuga; species Phosphuga atrata. The sequence goes on from OX155897.1 coordinate 37,705,630, forward strand.
GTCTCCTCTGCTGGGTTGGAAGGTACCGAACTTTCTGAACCTTCATTGCAAATGATAATGGTGCAACGTCCTTATCTTGCCCCATTTATCATTTCTAATGATATTTTAGGAAGATTACTTTCCCCCTAGCCTCAGTGTTATGATACGTTACCCGTACAAGAATTAGAGCGCCCCTCATCTTTTTGATATGGTACAATTACTGCCCATTATCATTGATTTGATACTAGTACAAGTATTGTACTGCCCCTTATCATTGCTTGTGCTGGGTTGTTGAAAGTTGCTAGCTCCTTTTCATCATCATTGTTAGGTTTGAAATATCGTCAGTGTAAGTTTTGTCATATTCTCTCAGTAAAGATGGTACGTTAGTAGTAACTTACTAATTTGTTTTAATTCTTAAATTAAAACTTAACTAATCTGTTTTATTCGGACAAGAGCGGTCGGACATCCCTCGTATTGAACTCGAGACCTCAGAATCATTTCCTTTTGTTCCTGTATAGTTTCAAGCAATATTTGTTCTTTCCTGTTTAAATGGTTGCAGCATTACTTTGGATTATTTTAACCCTGGAAGCTCTTTTCAGGTTTTTATCCTTGTTTCCTTGTTTCTCAATCTAAGCTATTGTGCATCGTGTTATATACTCATATATAACACGACACATACACACACGTACATACTCATACCGCAAAGGGTTCCCGACCGATAAAGGGATTAGTAGATCCCTTGTCTACTAGGTTATCGGCTCGTTAGGTTATTCGTTTCCCTCTATACCGGTGTGCTCTGGTACCCAGTATAGTGTTACTATATTGTCTTTTCCAAGCTTGTATTGCTTTCCCAGGCAGTCCCACAAAAGCGTGCTTAAAAACCACATTATAAAAATGAAAGGACAGATGTCGGTACTTTTAATGGTGCACAGCCAGTCCCGTGAAACTGGGCCCTAAAATTTTGGAATAATTGTAAATTTTAATTTTCGAATAGTTTTTCCTTGAAAATTACAATAGTTTCCGGGACTTCGTGCTCATACCTCACGCTTGATGAATATAGGACAGCGGTGGCGAACCTATGGCACGCGTGTCACAGCTGACACGCTGGAAATTTTTATTGGCACGCGGGAGAAGGACGGTAGCGTTAAAATGTTGTGCTTGATGAAGCACAAAGAGGATGAACATTGAACATCGCTCGTAATATATTTTTAAATACCGCATTAATATTTGCTACTGACCCCAAAATATCAGACCGTATGATAAGCTAAATTGAGCGATGGCGTAAAATAGTTGCAGAATCAACATTTTCACATTCTCTTAGGTTTAGAATAAGATAACACAGAGTACTTAATGTCGAACATGTTAGTACTTCTTCTTCTTCTTGTTTCGAATAGGCATACAACATGTTAGTTCAATATTATAGTCCCATTTTAGCTTTTGATCAAGTGTCATCAATTCCTAGAAATTTTATTGATTCAAATTTTAAAAATTTTAGAAGTACACAGTAATCATAAAGTAAGTTTTGGGTATATTTAAAGTCCAACGCTTGAGATCATAACAAATATCAAAGATAGAGTTTGTCCCATTATAGAACATTGGGGTATGATCCTCTCCTTTAGTTTTCTTACCGATTTTGAACCGTTTACGTTCACTGTTCGTCCTCTTTGATGCAAGGAAGATTTTACTCAGTTCTTGGCGACGCTTCTACCTTCAATAACTTCATTTTTGTGTGGCTTGTGATCATAACAAATATCAAGAATAGAGTTTTTTCCATTAGACAGAGCTTTGGGATGCCACCAACTTCTTTAATTTGCTTTCTGATTTTGTACTGTTTACGATCACTGTTCGGCCTATTTGATGCAAAGAAGATTTTACCCAGTTCTTGGCGACTCCAATTCTTTGTGAAAGGAGCTTGTGATCAAAAGAGTCAAATGCTTTACTTAGGTCGTAAAATAAAGCAAGAACCTCCTGATTACAATTTAGAGAAATAATTATACAATTAACATTATCCTACAAAGTAGGATCAGTTGAGCTACTTTTCCAGAAGCCGTTTTGACTGTTTGCCGGCATGTTATTACTTTCCAAGAAACTTGATAATCGAGGTAGAAATGCTAAAATTTTTGAAAATTGGCTTTGAATACAGATTGGTCTGTAGTTAAAGGGGTGCCGCTGTGACCCTTAATTTTTGTAAATCGACGTGGAATTTGATACTTTCAAATGTCGTATTCAAGCCGATACGGTATTCAGGCTAATATGGTAACTCATGCAAATTTATTGGGCACTTCAGTATTTCATAATGTGGAAAGTCAAGCAAAATGGCACGCGGTGATAAAAAAGTTCGCCACCCCTGATATAGGAAGTTCGGATTTAAAAACTTCCCTCAGCTTGCCAAAACCAGCCCATACCAGACCTTTCTTCGATAAATCTCGTTCGTTTGATTGTCGCGACCTATTTGTATTTCATGACTCATTAACCTTTATGATTAATTTCGGTATCATATTCTCGCACATAACTAGGTTGGTCATAAATTGGTTCTTGTCTGTGTTGATCTTAAGTCCGATGCCATCGGAAGCAGCCTGGAGCCCTTCCAACATTTCTAGCTTCGTCCAGCCGGTCCGCTATCAGAAGAAATTCATCTGCAAACTTCAGATTGTTCAGTTTGTTCATTTTAACGCCCATTTCGCCGCACTATCACAATCTATTTTCTTACTCATGAGTTCTAAGAGAACAGTAAATAATTGATGGACATAACAAGCCATAACAAGCCTTAATGGACAAAACTAAATGTACAAAATTAAGTTAGGCAAATCTTGAGAGAAAAAACTAAATGGGCAAAATTGATATGCACCAATCTTTACCATATAGGCAAAACTAAATGAACAAAATTGAGTTTGGCAAAACCAAATGAAGAAGATTCAGTTACTAAATGGACAAAATCGAGTTACGCAAACCTTGAAAATGGAAAAGTATTAAACAACATTCAAACTTCAACTATAGGATCTTCCAATAGGGGTTTTCGAACTTTGACAGTTGGTGGCGGCCATAATGTTAAATCTACACCTGTTGAATTGGCTGTCATTTATTCAGTCTGTTTTGCCAAATGACCATGGACGGATATAGCGTTCAATAATGCTTGCAAATGATATTTTTTTTATCACAGTGGGTGTTTTATTGAGACAACGTTTGGCGCGCTGCGCCTATTTTATAGTTGCCATAATCGTCCACCGAGAGGACTATTCGCAGTGAAAAAGTCACTGTTTGGTGTGGATTTTGGGCTGGCGATGTCATTGGTCCATATTTCTTTGAGAACGACGTTGGTCAGGTCATCACAGCCTACTGCGAGCGCTATAGGTCGATGATAACCAACTTCTTTTTAGCTGAATATGGACACCAACGACATGTGGTTTCAACAAGACGTCGCTACGTGCCACACAGCTCTTGCCACATCGGACATTCTACACGAGTGATTTGAGGGCATGGTCATCTCACGTGGAGGTGATCACGCCCAGTTCACGCCACCGAGATCATGCGATTTGACCCTGTTACATTTTTTCTTGTGGTGCTTTCATAGTCGCATGTCTATGCGAATAAGCCAACAAATCAAACTACAGCGGCCCTCGAAGCCAATATAACTCATGCTATCGGTCAAATTCAGACTGATTTATGGAACAGAGTCATGGAAAATTGGACTTCGGATGCGCGGCACTCAGTAAAGCCGCGGCGGATATTTACAGGATGTTAAATTCCATACATAATGGCATCGATAGGCCGTTCGAACAAATAAAAAAATTCGATGATATCTCACACACAACTTTGTTTTATTTAAATTTAAAGATAGGAAGCGCTTAATGAAAGACCCTTAATCGCCGTTAATGTAACTATATCTAGTGTGCATTTTATTTTGCAATTGATGTTTCGTCTAAAAATGTATACATGCATACATTAATTGGATCTTATACATTAACTGCAACAAGTCAATCGTTTAAATATTATCATCACTTTTACAAAATATATGTAAAAACTTTTTCGCATAATTTATTTGGCCCTCTTATATTTCCCCCAACGTTTAATCTAAAAAAAGAGGAAAACAACAACAAACAAATAACAAAGTTTTCCACCCCGTACGGCTTGAAACGCGGTCGCTCCCTATTTTCTGCTTTTCTTTGTATAATTCTTCGCCGGTGTTTTCTCTTCGAGATAGGTGAAACACCAATTGAATATTAAAACGGCAGATCATTCACCCTGTCGAATTTTCTGTGTTAAAATTTGGCCGACTCACGTTTGGCAAACACGCGGCGCGGGCAAAATTTAGCTCGTCGTTTACTCATCAATCAGCTACGTACTCGCATAAAAATAATATTATATTAAAATATTAGTTTTAGCAAACAAGATTAAACGGATAAAGCTAGGCTTGACAGACAGAATTGAACAAATATGACTACACAGACACAACTAGAACTGACACAGACACAACTAACTTTTGAAATAGCGGCTATTGGAACATCAATAGACAACAATCCAGCAACAATTGATGCAATTTACCAATTGATAAAACAATTTATGACAAAACTCTACCAACTCCTCACAAAACTGAGTACCAATAATGATAATTATATGATTCAAATATAAGAACTCGACAGATAAAATCAATGTTTCAATCCTTCAGTGCTATAATTACATGACAATGTCATCCAATTCGTGCGTTAGTATTGTTATAAATATAGAAATTAAATTCACAGAAGAAAGCAGGGAATACCGACTATTTGACCACAGTAGCTACACGAATAATAAGCTTTTTAGAAAAACAAAAATGAAAAACTACATAGACTAATTAGACATTTCTCGCAAGAAAACACATCACAATTAAAATGTCCACTTGAAGAAACGTGTGTTGAGGTCTTCTTGACATAATGGAAATTCGTGGAATATATTTATAAGGAAATTCCTGTTAATCTTGTGTAGCATTTTTCCACAAATTACAAGCCATGCAGGTTCGAAGAACTTTCTATAGCATACCTATAATTACTACGGGTATACGGGTATCCGGTAGGTTCACCGCATTCGTTTCACCGCGAAATTTACAACGTAGGAACTTTCATGTAATTGTAAGCGAAGTTTCACCGCCCACATTTTACCGCTCGGTAATTCCTCATCAAATTAAATAAACACATAAACTAAAAATATAGGGATATAGATTGATATAGGTGAAATTGCTCAGCGGGCAAAGTTCCCGCGGTGAAAGTTCCTACGGTAAAGATTCCGTGGTGAAAGTTCCCTGATCCATTTTCACGAACCCAAACATAATAGACAGAAGAATGAAGAACATAGGAAAAGCTTCGAAGAAAATATGGTATTTTATTAAATAGTGGCAGAAAAGCTAATCTTGAGAATGAAATAAAATATTCAGATAACTGTATGAAATCAACATGGAATGTTATGAAAATATATGCAAATCTGAAGCAAAAGGAAAATGACACAAGTTACATCACAGAACCTGGAGCCACCTTTAGCAGTGGAAAATAAGTAAAATACAATCTATGCTAGGTTATTAAGAAATAATCCGTATTTAAAATACAGAAATCAAATAATAGAAAATTTTAATTCTATTTTCATAGAACCAGTCATGGAAAATGAAGTTTTAAATAACCTGCTCAAAACAGTTAGCGGGCCCTAATTTGTGCTTCCATAAAATTCAAACGGGAAATTACATGCAAAAAAAATTAAGAACATCTGGAAGATGCTCTATTTAATTGTTTTAATTTACACATAGAATTATCAGCATGGCATACTTCCGGAGTATCCGTAATAATTAACAAAAACTACGAAAACAAAAGTGAAATAATGTATCCCAAATTTGATTCAAAAAGCTAAGAAAACCTTTTTCAGATCAATAAACAGACGAAAATGTTTGCAACTGACAGTTTGACTTAAGTTCATTGAAAATGAGGAATCTCAACGAAGTGGAAGTTGTTCGTGCTAAAACTTATTATTATTACTAATTGAAAATTGCAAAAGCCTTCGACAGTTTCAAGAAACTTCAACGTAAGCCTGTCTGTTTGCGATTGTGGAACTGGTACTTCGATACAGGTCCATATACCAGGCGCAGCGAGCAAGGTCGCAAAAGAAAAACAACTCAAAACCAAGACCGAATTTTACTGATTTCGAGTCTTCGCCATAGAGTTTCTGCAACCAAAGACCTCTCAATTTCCCTCACAACCCAGAACGACGCATGGGGACACTGTATCAGACTAGATAATTAGGAATAGGTTGACGGAATCAAAGTTGAGGGTAAGACGACCCGTCCAAAAACCTCCTTTGACACGACGCCACAGAATAGCAAGGACGAATTTTGCTCCTGAACATGTGGCTTGGCAACTTCGACAATGGAAGTCTGTCCCCTTCAAGGATGAATCAAGGTTTTGTATTACTTGTTGCGATGGTCGAGTACGTGTTTACAGATGCCCAGGAGAACGCTACGCAGCTGTTATTGTCCAGAAAGTCAACCAGGTGGTTCAGTTATGGTTTGAGGCAGGATTAGTATCGACAGTACAACCGACATTGTTGTAATTCAAGAGAAATCTTTGCGCTAATCTCTATGTTGACATTGTGTTAGGAGAACATGTTATACCTGTGGCATATGTAATAGGTCCAGATTTTTTAGTAATGCAGCATAACGTAAGACCACATACTGCACGAATCACTGTAGACTTCCTACAAAAATGAAAATCAAAAATGGTGTGGCCTACATTAAGTCCTGATTTAAATCCCATAGAACATGTTTGGGATATGCTCAACAGACGTGTTCGTGGTGGTCCGCATCCTCCTCAGACCATCCAGCAGCTAACGGCGGCTCTACCACAAGAAGATTTTAGAAGACTTTTGTGCATGCCAGGACGGTGTTCTGCCGTTATTTGTGCTATGGGAGCACATACTAGTTATTAGGTTACCACTATACATACAAAAGTTTAACAAGTTTGAAAGTAAAATAATTAAATAGAGCGTCTTTCAGATGTGCTTAAGTTTATTTGCATGTCATTTTACATTTAAATTTTATGGAGGCACAAATTAGTGACCCGCTAATTGTTTTGAGCAGTGTCTTCTTCTTCTTGTTTCGAATACGCTTACTTTTGACCACGCTAGTTCAACTGTTGGGCTTTGATCTTTGCCCAGTATTGTCGCATCTTCTGCCGGTGTAACACCTTTCTCTCTTCTGTTCCCAGGGGGAACCTTTCCTTCGGGGTTTTTCCTGAAATCCACGGACTTCCTTCAGGGTGCGTCTCACAAACTGTCTTTTTTGGAGATCTGTTATTCCCAGTTCTTTAATATCCTCTGTTTCTGTCAACCAAGTGCTACGAACCTTCTTGTTCTGCCAGATGGTGATTTCCAGACAATCCGGTCGTAAGACTGATGTGTAGTGCTTAAGTTTCAGGTTGCGTGACAGGCATTTCTTGTTGTAGGTGTTCTTAGTCAGCCGATAGGCTAGTTCTAACCTGTTGCTCTTTCTGATAAGTTGGGTTCAATCCATTCGCCGAGATACGTAAATTTCTCAGTCATCTTGCTGTTTCCCTGCTCTAGTAACATATCTCTGTTTGCTTCTTTGATGCTTGTGAAGAATTCTGTTTTCTCCATCGACACTTGAAGACCCACTTTGGCAGCCTGTTTTCTGAGGCAATTTACCTGCATTGTTGCCATCTCAAGAGAATCAGCAATCAGTGCCATGTCTTCTGCTAAGGCCAGGCAATCTACAACCAGTCCATCGTTTTGAGCATTGTATTATACAGATGTTTAAACACAAAATAATTACGGGTTATGATGAGGTCCTCAAACCATTATAAAAAGTGTCATTAAGGAAATTATAGTTAAACGTTACTTTATATAATTAATAACTCGCTAAAGTTTACAATTTTTCAAACACAGTAGAAACATTATATTATGCCCCCTTAAAAAACAATAAAAAACTAATAATAAATTATATCGAGTTATTTTATTTATCTTTATCGATTTCATCGCCTTCGTCAGAAGATTCAAAGATGTTATATGTTTATATATATATATATATATATATATATATATATATATATATATATATATATATATATATATATATATATATTTTATACAGCGAGGTTCCTACAGCCTTTGCCGCATCCCGCACTTCTTTTTCCACCTCTCCTTATCTCTCCAGCCATCTTCTTCTATGGCTCTATCTTTAATGGTTTCCATAATACCATCTATCCATTTTATTGCTGGTCTGCCTCTTCTTCTCCTTGCTCTTGGTATATATTGGAATGCTATTTTTGGCCATCTTTCTCCAGTCATCCTTTGCATGTGTCCATACCACTTTAATTGCCGTGTTTCTATGTCGTCTGTAGTGCCATAGACTCTCTTCGTCTGTCTTCTTATATGTTCATTTCTTACACGATCTAGTTTGGACGTTTGACAAGCTCTTCGTAGAAAGTCCATTTCTACTACTTCTATACTTTTTTTATCTCTTTGTGAAACTTGCCAACATTCTGAACCATAAGTTGTTATTGGTTCTACAATAGATTTGTATACCCTAATTTTTGTTTTTAGTTTAATTTCATTTGACCATAGCATTGAATTTAACAAGCAGATAGCCTTTTTCCCTTGTCCAAGTCTATTTTCTATATCCTTTTTTGTTGTTCCTTCTTCTGAGATGATAGTTCCTAAATATTTGTATGCCCTACATTTTTTAATCTTTCTTAACTCCAGTTCTGGGTCTTCTCCTTCTTCCCCGACACGAAGATATTCTGTTTTTGACATATTCATGTTTAAACCCCATTCCGAATACTCTTCTTTCAATTTTCTTAACATATAATCTATATCTCTTTCATCACTTGGTCGTCAGCAAATAGCAGGCTTGTCAAACAATGTTCACCTGCTCTTATTCCCATTCCTGCGGTTTTTCTTCTCCAGTTTGTTAGTGCTTCTTGTAAGTATATTTTAAATAATGTAGGAGACAGGCTGCAGCCTTGTCTTAATCCTTTCGTTGTACGGAAAGGCCGCGATATAACGTTTCCTATCTTGACTGAACTTTTTGACTCGATATATATATTTCTGATTGCCCGACAGTATACACTATTTATCCCAATCCTCGTCAATGCTTCAAAAAGCTTTTTCCAGGGTACCGTATCGAAAGCTTTCTCCAAGTCGATAAATAATAGGTGTGTGGGTAGATTTCTATCTTTCCGCTTTTCTATAATTTGTTGAATAACAAATATATTGTCAATGCATGATCTCCCGGCTCGAAAGCCACTTTGCTCCTCTACTTCTTTGATGCTGCTTTCAATTCTTTTTTTTAGTATCCGGCCGTACAACCGCCCAAGCGCACTAGTTACGCTGATCCCTCTATAGTTACTACATTGTCTTTTGTCTCCTTTTTTATATATTGAGCTCATATGAGCAATATTCCAATCTTCTGGAATGTTGTCGCCTTCTATTAGACATTTGTTGAAGATCTTGGCTATCAGCTCTAGTAATAATTCTGGTCCATTTTTAACTAGTTCAATTGGGATATTTCCTGGCCCTGCAGCCTTCTTATTTTTAGATTCTTTTAGGGCTTCCTTTATTTCTTTTATCGTTATCGCATTTACTTCTTCATTTGTGGGTGTCTCTATGTCGAGGTTATCAATGTGGAACTCTTTTCTCTTTTCTGTTAGCAGTTCTTTGTAATATGTTTCCCACTCCTCCATACTTATTAGTTCAATTTTATTTACTTGCCCTTCTTTTCTAATATGTTTGATTGCCTTCCACGCTTCCGAAACCTTTGTTCCTCCCATGCACCTCTCTATCTCCTCGCATCTTTTTTCCCAAATCTCATTTCCTTTTTTTGTTACAAGTTTTTTAACTTCTCTATTCCAGTGTGCATAGATCGTTCTATCTTCTATTTTTTTAGATTGTAGCCAAGTTTGATAAGCTTTCTTTTTAATTTCTGCTAGTCTTTCTATTTCTTCACACCACCACTCTTTATTTTTAAAATGCCTTTCTTGTGGTCCTATAGCTTCGTTCGCTGCTTGGTGCATACAGTTCCTTAGGTCTTGATATAGTTGATTCGCTGTTGTGTTTCCGTATTGCACTTTAGCCAGCATGGCAGTTAATCTTAGTTTGTACAAAAATTTAGTAGATTCGTTGCCGAAACTCTCTAGATTGTATATGATTTCCTTCGTGTTTTTTCCTAAGATGTCGTTTTTACTAGTTTTGTCCGTATTAGTTTTCCTATAATTTATTAGGACTGTTGCTACCAATAGGTGGTGGTCCGATCCGGATTCCGCTCCTCGATACACCCTTACGTCAGTGGTTGTTATTTTTGTGTTTTGTTTTTGTATAATGTAATCGATTATCGATCTTAGTCCTTTTGTGGGTTGGGTCCACGTGTATTTATGTATATATTTGTGGGAGAAGAAACCATTCATTATCTTTAGAGACATATTCTGACATAGTTGTTTTAGACGTCTGCCGTTATCGTATATATATATATATATATATATATATATATATATATATATAAACTTTTTATCATCTGGGAGGGATAGCGGGATTATTTTAAGAAATTCCGAATTAGGATTTGGCAGACGTTAGAGTGATTATATCTACCTGGTCGATTAAGATGTTTGTACCTTTCATAATGGCTTTTCGTATTTCATGGATTTCTAGGAAATCCATTCTCGAGCCTCCTCCATCCATTCTACGGTGTGTAAAATTTTTAGATTTTCTTCATCGGTACACAGCCTGAATATATAAATATATTCAACCTTTCCGGAGATCTATAACATTATTGAGTCTTTTTAGGACTACCAAAACAAATCTCATGTGAAATTTGCCAATTATTTAATAGCTTTCGGTCCACTCTCGTGGCACTCAACAAAAACCAGAAAAATGACATTGATTTTTAAGATCATGTCTTTCTATTAGCTTAAGTGAATAGCCATCTGCAGACGCGTTTAGAGATTTATCTCTCATCAGTGCAGCTTTGCTTTTATGAATAATGATTTGTAAAAGACTTGAAACCCACGTGGATGACTCGAGGTTAGATATTTTTAATTTGACATTTCGTGAGAGAGGCACGAACTTGGCAGATTTTTTTTAAATGACAATTTTCTATTTGGTATAACCATACTACATTATATATCAGGGCTGTCCAACCAGTCGATCGCGATCTACCGGTCGATCGCGGCGTGATTTTGAGACTTGTATATACTTACTTCAAAATACATCTTGATAAGTATAAATTAAAACACGCTTCTCGCACACTTAATACATACAATGTTATGGAAACTGTCTTTAAAATAATCAATTCTATACGTGGCAGTGCCTTTCAGAGACGCTTGTTTAGATTAGAAAATGAGGATAATGATAACAAACTTTTGCTACACACTAATGTGCGTTGGCTCACAAGGGGGCCCTGTCAACTCGTCATCACCGATTTGGCCCAAATTTACAGGATATGCAGGGCTTGCCTATAAATGAAAGTGACGCAAGCGAGTGCACCAGATGGCCAAGCGTTAAAAAAATAACTCATTTTTTACGCCGACCGTTAAGTTACCGACAACTCATAAGCCCGCTATGTTAGTATAAATTTCAATGGCCGGTCAGCGCAGCGTTAAGAGCTCGGGTTCATAGTACGAGGATCGCTGGTTCGATTCCCCGTGGGGACGCTTTTTTTTTATTAACAATTTTAAAAATGACCTTAATGGTTAATAGGAAAGCTGACAATGGAAGGCAGAGGGGGAAATTGGCCAAATGTCGTTATGAGTTAGTCGTTTGCTAGCTCTTGACCGAAAATGTTAAATAATGATAGTGAAAACATTAATGTGCCTGGAACATCGGTAGAACAAGAAAAAGATGTGATGTGCGCTGATAATCTCCACAGCGAATCGTCGAAACAAATGTTAAAAACGGCGCTGGATTATTTGTTACATCTGTTGTCCGAAGACAATCTGATCACATCAGAGAGTGCTGAGGTAATAACCGAACAACACATGCAACTTGCAGACAAAATACGCGAGAAAATACTGGACATTTTGTCAGAGCATTTCTTGCTGTGCGTCGATGAATTGATTTCTTCCGAAGAATACGACGAAGGAGGTGAAAATGAAGAAGTCGAGGATGTCGTTTCTTCAGAAGCAGAGTCTGACTGCGAACCGGATGAAAAAAAAATTGAAAGTTGATGCAGATTACGTTCCACTCGCTTACAAAATAATGTTGGTTAATCTTGCAAAAGCACATAAAAAAAGCGTCCCCACGGGGAATCGAACCAGCAATACTCGTACTATGAACCCGAGCTCTTACCGCTGCGCTGACCGGCCATTGAAATTTATGCTAACATAACAGGCTTATGAGTTGTCGGTAACTTACCGGTCGGCGTAAAAAATGAGTTATTTTTTTAACGCTTGGCCATCTGGCCCTCCCGCTTGCGTTACTTTCGTTTATAGTCAAGCCCTACATGTAAATTTGGGCCAAAGCGGTGATGACGAGTTGACAGGGCCCCCTTGTCAGTAGAAGTCGATTTCTTATGCGGTTTCTAGAGTTATTAGAAGACGGACAAAGTTTTATCTCTGAAAGAGGTGACAGTTATCCACAGTTAACAAACAAAGAGTGGTTATTTGATATGTCATTCTTTAGTTCAAGACTAAACGATTTGAATCTTGAACTACAGGGTAAATTTGGAAATACACTAAAGATAAATACCCAATCAAATGCGGCACAAAAATTGATGTCTTGCTTTCGCTCGACGTATTTAGCGTAATATTGACCTGACATTTGAAAAATATCTTTTTAAATACTTAAAATTAATAACTAAGTGCAAATTGCGCGAGGTAAATTCTTATTTGTAAAACGCAACACCATTGGTTAAAACGAACGTGACGTAACATACCATATAAACAAGTCCGTATTTTTTACAATTGTATGTTATTGCAGTCTTTTGGTTAGAAAACAAACATCAAAAACGTCAAGTTACAAATGAAAACAGCTGTAGTAAACAATGGACTGAACTATCAGTGGTAATTGAAGTCATCCAACCGACCGCGCGAAAATGGCGGGGTTTTAATTTTTTTCATTTTTAAATATTTTTTAAAACTTACAATTAGTTACAGCATTTTTAAGCAGTATATATATATATATATATATATATATATATATATATATATATATATTACTATGTTATAACGGTGTAAACAGTGAATTAAAAATATTAGAAAAAACATGCAAATTCCCTATTCGCATTTTCTGATATGAATGTGTTAAAATCAAAAGTAAGAAATTCTTTAACGGATGAACATCTCGATCAATGTTTACGATTATCTTTTATCGTATGATCCCGCCTTTGAAGATATTGCCAAATCAATGCAATGCCAACGATCTCATTAGTATTAGTTCTATGTTAGTATTTACTATATTCCTAATGTTGTTATTTTATATTTGACATTATATAAATTTCAATACTTTTTGTTCCTGCTGAAATGTTTAATAAACATTATATAATAATAGATTCACGATTGTTAAGAGTGAGAGATAAGTGAATGCAATGGATTTATAAAAGTAGACCGAAACAAAAAAACATTATCTTCAATTCATTGGCGATCAATTTATTAATTGGCTAAGTGCAGCCCTGAGAATAAGAATCTACATAAAAAAATACTTCCGATTTTCGTATTAGGTTAAATTATTAGGACAAAATTTTCTCCCCCTATGGGGGGTGCACTCCGTGACGCCAGACCCCCCGGTGGCCTACTACGCGTTATGGTCGATCGTGGCTACAATATATACCAAAAAGTAGATCAATACAAAAAGGTTGGACAGCCCTGTTATATATAATCATAAAAACTTAATAAAGTCGGAACACAGCCTGATTATATAAATATATTCAACCTATCCGGAGCTTTATTAAATTATTAATTCTTTTTAGGGCTACCAAAACAAATCTCATGTGAAATTTGCCAGTTATTTATTAGCTTTCAGTCCACCTTCGTGGCACTCAAAAACCAGAAAAGTAACATAGTTTTTTAAGATCATGTATTTCTATTAGCTTAAGTGAATAGCCATCTGCAGTACAATACATTGTATTTACTATTTTGTGCAATGTAATTTTTGGATAAATATTTTGCATTAATTTTTTGATGTAGATGTTAGGTTTGTAATCTCTGATGCACAATCGAATAGATGCCATTAAGTGGTCAGTGGTCATCAGTCAGGAACTCCTAAATTGCGATTTGATATTTTTCATTTTTGAAAACGCTGTTTCATTTATATAAGTGGAACAAAAAAATGCAATTATACACATTCCCACCGATCTCAATAATGGATCTGCTGGTAATAACTTTAAAAAATAATTTTACGATTTTAAGACGAATTAAATTGGAGTAGTATTGGAGTAAGTATGAGCTAGATTGGATGAAATATGCATGTAATCAAATTCTCCAAAAAGAAATTAAATAAATTCAAGAATCGGTTGATTTTGCAAATAGTCTCTCAAATTATTGATTAAAATTTTCCAGTTCAGAAAAAAACATTTCAATATTACATTCACAAGGAACCTTTTTTTCCTTCTCCTAGTAATTGTGAATTAAGTGAGTTGTAATGGCCCATAAAATTCGTAAATGTTAATTTCTTACCCATAGTGATATCTTGATTTTTTTACCTCCGATAATTTATGATCTTAACATTACACTTATACCATTATTGTCCCATTTACTTTTCATTTAATGCCATAAAACTGTAATCAAAAAGTTCAAAATATGCGAGCGAAATTCAAATCTTCCAAACGCATCACCATTGGTCGATATGCTCTGTGGCGTTGATATTCACTGTTCTGTTTTGCTGTGAAATATTGCTGTAGTGTTTTCCATTACCTAGTGTGATTTTGGTATATGGTGAGATTATAAATTATCAAGAACAAAGTGGTTTAAATGAATTTAAATTTAATATGTGTTATATCGTTTATTACCATTAATTACATTTGTATATTCGCGATTTCCACACATCACATAACCTCAAAACTATCTCACCGAAAATTTGATACTTCTGACAGGTTGATAGCTCTGAATTTCAACGGTGCCAACCTTGAATTTTTAACGACTACATTTTTAAAGCACTCGGCGAGCCATCAACGAAGCCATATGAGTGCTTTAATGACTCCGTTATAGACACAAAATAGAAAAAATGTTATTTTAGCTTTTTCCATTATCGGAATAGCTAATTCAAACTGAAAATCCTTAATTGTCTATGCAATTAGTAAACAAAACTGAATGTCAATGTGCTCTGCGACGTCATCCAAAGCGCGGGAAAAATGGGACCGTTCAATCAGGTCAAATTTAATCAGTATTTTACATATTATTTTAAGAACTATTTGACACACTTTCAACAGTATTTATATTATTCACTATGTTAAAACGAAGTGAAAAGTGTATTAAGTAAATAAAAAAATTGATGCATATTCCATATTGTTCATGTTTTTCTCCCAATGTGTAAAAAAATGCAATAATTTCGGGCAAAAGGTTTAGATATCTCTCCAAAAAGCTTCCTTGGCTGAGCCATCTAACATGAAATGAAATAAAATCAGGAAACTGTTCAATTCATTTGCAAAGGGCTAAAAAATCCATAATTTCTACCAACCAATAAATGAGCCGTTTATTTTGAAAGTGACCTAACTCCATTTATGTTCGAATCGAGATATTAAAGGGTTTGCGTTGGATAAATTTAACAAATATGGGTAGTAGATAACATAGTAGAATAATGTTTTGGTGTTTCTAAGGGTGTCAAATTTATCATCCCAATTAGCATATTTAACTTTATTTAAGAAATAATATGCTTTTCATGGCTGTAAATGGACTTGGGCCACTTTCAAAATCAATGAAATTACGTTTCCAATTTTTAAGAAATCACAAGTCCATCCATACATAAAATAAATTTTCCTTGAAATAAAGATAAATGTATTAGTATATTACGTAACGAGAGTTCTAAGAATCATATTACGTACGAGCGGAACAGTTACCCGCGTATGACTGGGGCGTAGTCATACGCGGGTAACTGTTACACTAAGGCCCGCGTAGCGGGGAGAGCGTAATTCCGGGAGTATGTAATTGCCTTACAACTCGAGTTATGTACTATACTTTATCTACGACCGCACTAATTTGTTTCTGTTTAATAAGAAAAATATGTTTGGTGTAACAAATTTGTTTCTTATTAGGTTATGTTTATTGTATTATCATTATTTAACATTATAATAAACAACAGTTGTATTTTCATATATACTCGACATTATTTAACTTGAAAGAAATGAAAAGAAGTACTTTTTTAATGGTTACATACCTTATTATTTAGTACTTATTTGGGTTAAACTGTAATTTGAACTGGGCTCATAGATCCTATATCTTGATTATACAATCCATTGCACGCAATATCAATTTCAGTTTGAATTGCGGCACGGGGGGCGCTGAACATATGAGCACGTAGTAGCAGCTCTCAACCGATCAACGAATCGTAAATCAAACGCACGTGTGTTATTAATCATAACATACGTGTGTGTTATGATGTATTTGCATAGTCCACGAACTGTACAATAGTGGGCATTTAAATGGGCAGTTTTGAATGATAAATAACAGTTAAATAATTTTTACATGAATAATAATATTGTTTTATTAATTAATATTCAGTCTTGTCCAGTTTGTGCATGCGGCAGGAGTAAAAAATAATTATTGTGGGCAGGTGGTTTACAAATGTGGTATACCAAAATTCTTGTATTTGAGGTTTGTGAGTGGTCTCGTAATTTTTTGTAGTTTTTTTATTTTCATATTGAAATTCATATTCGAAGATTCATAAGTTTTCTCTTGCGATATTTTAATATATTCATATTCTCATACAGTTTTTTTGCAATTTAATTTGTTACAAACAAATTATTAACGAATTACTGAAAATTTCAATGGTATATCAAGATGCCCATATGAATCCATTTGCAAAACGAAACTGAAATTTGAAATTAAATTATTTATAATAAATTCATTGCACATTGATAATTCAACTGCTCCTTTAATAATTAAACATAAAGCTTACGAGATCACATAAACTTTAATTGCATATTTTCCATCGTTTGAAACTCTCAAATGGGACTTACGCCACTTTCAAAATAAACTTTTTCATCACTTCATTAACACAGCAAATTTTGGTGTTACGAAATCTTAATGATTTTAAATATATTAGTAACAAGTTACTTCAGTATAAAAAGATCAAGCAAAAATCTAACTATTAAGGTAGCTAACTCATATTTTTGAAAAATGGACTTAGGCCACTTTCAAAATAAACGGCTCAAATGTGCTCGGTCAGTAGACTAATAGCAACCAATTTGTGCAAAGGCATAAATTTATGGTTTTTCAGCAATTGGCTTAAACGTTATCATCATATCTGCAACTCTCTGCATTGTTCCCTTTATCGGAAGTATTGTTAAATATTCTTCTTTTACGGAAACGCAAAAAACTTCTTCTTATTTTAGCAACATCACCTGTATTATCCTGACGCTTCTCCTGTGACATAGAAGTCCAACTGTCTTTCTACCTTTTGGAAGGGCGGCCCGTTGTTCTTCTGCCTGTTGGTTTGCCATCTCTGACGATTTTCGCAATTCTGTGCTCATCCATTCTCAACATGTTCGTTCCACATTCTCCTTCTTTGCCGAGCCCAGCGTACAACGTCTTCCACCCCACATTCCTCACTGATTTCGGTGTTTCGTTTTCAATCCCGAAGTGTGTCTGAGAGCGTGTTTGGTAATTGACGTGGGGTTTCTGCCGCATACGTTAAGATGGGACGTATGCAAGCCATGTAGATCCGAGTTTTGCTGGGTATTGATAGCATGTTGTTCTTCCATATCTTTCTGATATCTTTGCAACTTTGTTTGATTGGTGTTTGATGTCTTGTTGCAGGTTTCCTCAACTGGATAGTCGAATTCATAGGAAATCGAATGACATCACTTGTTCAATAATTTCATCATTGATTACAATCTTGCATCAAGGTCTTTGTTCTCTTGGTATAGATTTTCATGTTGTACTTCGTTGCAACTTTGTTGAATTCGTGAACTAATTTTTGCAGCCCGTTCTCACTGTCCGCGAATAGGGTGGCATCGTCTACGTATCAGACACATTTGATTGTGTTATTGCGTATTCCGTATCCAGCTATAATTTCCTTGGTCTTACTGATGATCTGATCCATTATTGTGTTAGAAATTATCGGGCAAAAAACCATTCTTATAAAAACAATTAATTGTGTAGTATCAACGATATCTGTTGATTCATAAAACTGGAACGAAAAAAACGGCAACTTTGTATGTCATCTTCTAGTTGTCGAGTTACATAATAATTCATATATTCAATACGACGAGATACAGTTCTGCAAGAAATCTTTAATTGCATTGAGAATTTCACTTTTATTTTAAAAATTGGAAACTAATTTAAAGCTTCCTTAAAAATTTCCCCAACCCGATAAGGCACAGCTTCTGAATTAGTCATGTCAGTTTTAGAATAGATACGTTTTTAATTATAAATTCATGTTTCCTCGTTTGTTAAATTTTTAGTACACATTTTGAATTAAAAAAAATTTAAACTAACCTAGTAAATTATTTAAAATGTTTGCGATCGACTACCGAACTGTCGACTGATATAATGGAATACAAGGAAAATATTTTTGAGTACATAAAAGATATAGAATCGTACAAAAGAAAAATCTTTTACTAAGAACTGAGGATATTTTTTATAATTATTTAAGAATTAATCAATTATTTTCTCTATTTACACATTGTATTTATTTATTTCATTTATTGTTCTTTATAAATATGCATACAAAAACAGATACTTCAAAATATGTTGAAATATATGTACATACATACACTTGTATATACACATACACACATAACACAGAGAAAAAAGGACTCTTTTAGGCATTATAGGACTATAATTCCCATTCTTTCACGTGCCCTAGAAGGGCTCCATTTCTTTTAGGTTTATGCTTGATTATTGAAATAAATTTATTTTAAATTGAATTTGGACTAGACAGAACAATAAATCCGTGTAGACATAAAACATTGGACACAGATTGTACACAACAAACAATGTATTCAATGATTTTTTTATATAATATTATATATTTAATATATAACCAGTTACACGGACAAGGACAAGACAAGAACGAACAAGGACTTATGAAAAGCAATGAATCAGAAAGCTGAGAAATCCTGAAGATATTTTAATATATATACCTATATTTAACAAGATAAACAAGATTGAAATAAGTGATTAGATAATAACTTTAAAAGTAAGACTTCCTCTAGGTAGCGTTAATAATGGAACTAATTAATTCCGTAGAAGATTTTCGCCACTAGACGGAATTTTAGTGCGAAATTATGCCCCTGCTTCGGCGGGAATTTGGGACTCAGTTACTCGCGTAATTTACTTCCATATTTTATACATTTTGTTGGTAGTCTTGGCACGTTTTCTTCCACTGCATATGCTGACAATTGATTCATTTTCCTTTTGGGAAAACGTTCACAGACAAAAAGCAGAAATTATATCTACAAAAAAAAAACAGTTACGTAAACGTATCTCGTTAAAAAGACGGTTTAAACTGCGACAAATCTTTTCCCAGCAGAGAAGAATTTATACCTTTCATTAAACAAGGGAAATTAATTCTCACCGTTTTTTTTTATTAATTTCAAAATTTAAATTTATTAAAGATAATTAAATCTATTCTACATCGATTCAACCTGTTTTAATATATATATATATATAAATATATAATATATATATATATATATATATATATATATATATATATATATATATATATATATATATATATATATTTAAACTCAAATACTCGATATTGATTTTCTTCATAATTGTATTCAATAAGTTACTTTAAACGAATCATTGCAGATTTATTTCTTTCCCAATCAAAGTTTTGCTTGCTTTATGAAGCAGTCGAAAAGTCCATCTGGTACCAGTTAAAAGTTTCCTTTTTCAGCCAATTATATTTAATTACATTCTCCACTAATAACTCAAGACTGTAAACCTCTCTGAATAAAGTTTCTCAAGAAGTATTAGACCAAAAAGTAGAATTCGCTGGAACAAAAGGAAACTCATTATGGTAATGGAAACCGGTTCGCGCCGTTTATTTCTGCGTAGTAATCGTAAATCTGCGTGGATGACTCTCTTGTATATCCGGGCAGTCATTGCTCCTATATAAAATATGTTCAAGATGATGGGAGGGTTTTCTTTTCGATAAACAAACGATAATACTTCTTTGTGAAAAGGGCGGGTTGGTTTTTTTTGAGTGGATGGACTGTGGATGAAGGGATTTGAGTGGATCGAGGTTATTGATAAAACTTGCAATAAAGATTTGAAGCATTTTTTTTCCTGGTCCGAAGAGCTATAGGAAATATTTAATCTATGAAAGTTTTCTTTATATATCAAACTATTTTAAATTGATTTTACTTTATCTGAGTTTCCTTACAGATCTATTATTCAAATAAAACTAGAGAGAGAAGACTAGATATGAAAGACTAAACTGACAAGGCGCAGATGACTAAACAGATGAAATTAGACAGACAAGACTAGACAAACAACACTAGACAGATAAGACTAAGCAAACAGGACTAGACATGCAATACTAGGCCCACAAGATGTTTCCTAGCAAAATACGAAATAATCCCGGCCCAACAACATGGCTTTTATATATACAAGTCAGCAACAACTGCAATCGAACAACTTTACGCGAAAATGAAGTGGATGTGAGAAACTGTTCCAGTCATATAATTCCAACCGCTATCAATATGTGAAAGTTGGAAAGGCCACTGCGAATGCAACATCCATTTCGATAGGGGTCCCACAGGGAACAATTTTAGCGCCGACACATCTTTCCATTTACATTGCCGATCATATATATTATATCGGAGCCGACGTTTCCATTATATACGCTGGCGATATCAGTGTATCAATTTCTGGCCCAGTTATAAAAGAGCCTGTCTGAACAAGCCTCAAACAATATATAAAAATGTAAATATGGTTTACTGCTAATAACTTATATTTAAACCTAGAGAAAACTAAATATATTTGTGAAAACTATATATATTTGTAAATATATATGTGAACAAATGGGTCCAAATATAAAGATGACATTGATCTCAGAAACAATAATGCTAAAATAGAAAGAACTAGGAATATAAAGTTCCTCGCAGTTTTTCTGAAAGAATATCTTGGAATGGGAACTCATAGCGGATGCAATTTCAGCAAAACTAAATGGGAAAGTATACTTGCTAAGAAGGGTGCGTGATTTAATTAGATAACCGGTTTTAATGAAAGTATATCATGCGGAAGTGGAATCTATCCTAGCCTATGGTATATTAGAACGGGGGTCATCTTCACTCACAAAAAGAGTTTTATTAGCTCAAAAAACAATAATTAGAATTATTACGAGAATTAAGGCAAACGAGTCGTGCAAGCCAGAAATAAAACTAAATATTTTAACTGTTCCATCGATTTACCTGTGGGAGGTAGCATGCCATATCTTCAAAAATAAACATAAATTCCTTACCAAGACACACATAGTGTTAGTACAAGAAATGCGTCAAAAAGAGCAATCTTATTCTATGTAGTGCAGTGCCCAGTCGACTGTGTGTTAGAATATTTAATAATCTACCAACTCGGATCAAAGAAGAGCAGTCTTTTAAATTCTGTCGGCAAACAACTAAAGAATTCCTTATAAACAATTGCTATTACCCCAGACATGAATTTCTTAATCACTGTTAATTCATTCAAGAACTATAATTTAAAATTTAATTTCATTACTGTTTATTATTTCTTCTTATTGCGTAATAATATTTAACATGCCTGTTAAATCTATTATCATATTCTTACTTTTGCATATATGTAAATGACTTATTTTATATGTATACTGTACATCGCTAGACAGACAAGACTATACAGACAAGGCTAGACAGATGAGAGAAGCCAGACAAGACTAGACAGAGAAAACAATACAGATAACACCAGGCAGACAAGACCAGACAGGCAAGATCAAACAGACAAAATCAAACAGAGAAGACCAGACAGACAAGACCAGAGAGACAAGACCAGACAAGATCAGGCAGATACGACCTGAGAGACGATAACAGACAGACAAGACCAGACAGACAAGACCAGGCCGACAAGATCAGACACTCAAGACCAGACAAGACCAGACAGACAAGACCAGACATACAAGACCAGACAGACAAGACCAGACAGACAAGACCAGACAGACAAGACCAGACAGACAAGACCAGACAGACAAGACCAGACAGACAAGACCAGACAGACAAGACCAGACAGACAAGACCAGACAGACAAGACCAGACAGACAAGACCAGACAGACAAGACCAGACAGACAAGACCAGACAGACAAGACCAGACAGACAAGACCAGACAGACAAGACCAGACAGACAAGACCAGACAGACAAGACCAGACAGACAAGACCAGACAGACAAGACCAGACAGACAAGACCAGACAGACAAGACCAGACAGACAAGACCAGACAGACAAGACCAGACAGACAAGACCAGACAGACAAGACCAGACAGACAAGACCAGACATACAAGACCAGACAGACAAGACCAGACAGACAAGACCAGACAGACAAGACCAGACAGACAAGACCAGACAGACAAGACCAGACATACAAGACCAGACAGACAAGACCAGACAGACAAGAGCAGACAGACAAGACCAGACAGACAAGACCAGACAGACAAGACCAGACAGACAAGACCAGACAGACAAGACCAGACAGACAAGACCAGACAGACAAGACCAGACAGACAAGACCAGACAGACAAGACCAGACAGACAAGACCAGACAGACAAGACCAGACAGACATGACCAGACAGACAAGACCAGACAGACAAGATCAGACAGACAAGACCAGACAGACAAGACCAGACAAACAAGACCAGACAGACAAGACCAGACAGACAAGACCAGACAGACAAGACCAGACAGACAAGACCAGACAGACAAGACCAGGCCGACAAGATCAGACACTCAAGACCAGACAAGACCAGACAGACAAGACCAGACATACAAGACCAGACAGACAAGACCAGACAGACAAGACCAGACAGACAAGACCAGACAGACAAGACCAGACAGACAAGACCAGACAGACAAGACCAGACAGACAAGACCAGACAGACAAGACCAGACAGACAAGACCAGACAGACAAGACCAGACAGACAAGACCAGACAGACAAGACCAGACAGACAAGACCAGACAGACAAGACTAGGCAGACAAGACCAGACAGACAAGACCAGACAGACAAGACCAGACAGACAAGACCAGACAGACAAGACCAGACAGACAAGACCAGACAGACAAGACCAGACATAAAAGACCAGACATACAAGACCAGACAGACAAGACCAGACATACAAGACCAGACAGACAAGACCAGACAGACAAGACCAGACAGACAAGACCAGACAGACAAGACCAGACAGACAAGACCAGACATAAAAGACCAGACAGACAAGACCAGACAGACAAGACCAGACAGACAAGACCAGACAGACAAGACCAGACATACAAGACCAGACAGACAAGACCAGACAGACAAGAGCAGACAGACAAGACCAGACAGACAAGACCAGACAGACAAGACCAGACAGACAAGACCAGACAGACAAGACCAGACAGACAAGACCAGACAGACAAGACCAGGCAGACAAGACCAGACAGACAAGACCAGACAGACAAGACCAGACAGACAAGACCAGACAGACATGACCAGACAGACAAGACCAGACAGACAAGACCAGACAGAGAAGACCAGACAGACAAGACCAGACAAACAAGACCAGACAGACAAGACCAGACAGACAAGACCAGACAGACAAGACCAGACAGACAAGACCAGACAGACAAGACCAAACAGAAAAGACCAGACAGACAAGACCAAACAGACAAGACCAGGCAGACAAGACCAGACATACAAGACCAAACAGACAAGACCAGACAGACAAGACCAGGCAGACAAGACCAGACAGACAAGACCAGACAGACAAGACCAGACAGACAAGACCAGACAGACAAGACCAGACAGACAAGACCAAACATACAAGACCAGACAGACAAGACCAAACAGACAAGACCAGACAGACAAGACCAGACTGACAAGACCAGACAGACAAGACCAGACAGACAAGACCAGACAGACAAGACCAGACAGACAAGACCAAACAGACAAGACCTGGCAGACAAGACCAGACAGACAAGACCAAACAGACAAGACCAGACAGACAAGACCTGGCAGACAAGACCAGACAGACAAGACCAAACAGAAAAGACCAGACAGACAAGACCAGGCAGACAAGACCAGACAGACAAGACCAGACAGACAAAACCAGACAGACAAGACCAGACAGACAAGACCAAACAGACACTACCAGTCAGACAAGACCAAACAGACAAGACTAGACAGACAAGACCAGACAGACAACACCAGACCAGTTGAGAACCCTTTAGAACGTGCCCGATGTATTGGACCTTTTGTTCTTTGACGGTTGTCATCAGCTCTTTACCTTCACCTATTCTCCTCAGAAGTTCGTCATAGGTTATCTTGTCGCCCCAGGATATACGCAATTTACGGCGATACAAGTGCATCTCTAAATCGTCAATGCGGCTCTCGATTGATTGGCTGAATGTGCAGCTCTCGGAGCCATAAAGTAGCACTGAGAAGATGATATAGCAACGCAATATTCGTATGCGGAGCTGTAGGTTCATTAGTCAGTAGTCGATACTAGTGAAGAGGGTCTTCATGGAGATGAATCTCCTTCTGGCCTGCTCTATCCTTGATCTAATTTCCATTTTAGGGTAACTGTTCTCATTGACGAGGGGTCTAAGATATTTAACGGACGGCACTTGTTATATGACCTGGTAGTTAATTTAAAGGACGGTCCATTTTGATGTCTTGGAGAACACAGCCGCCGGATTACCGAACGTCTCCGATTAACCAACCACCGGATTATCAAGATTATACTGTATTAGCTGCATAATACGGAATATAGAAAATAAAAACACTACAGGTGGGATTTTCGTGAGGTTATCTAAAGCATATGATACCGTAAATCACAACCTGTTACTTCAAAAATTGTGTGTGTATGGCATTAGAGGAGTAGCACCGCAGTGGATCGAGTCAAATCTGAAAAAACGATCACAAACAACAGAAATTTCAACGGGAAAGGATAAAATCAAGTGTGAAATCAGAATTACAAATGAAGTGATTCCGCAGGGAAGTATCTTGGGTCCCATACTATTTACATTACATGTAAATGATCTATCTCGAACGGCTATAGAAACACACACAGTCGTGATAAATTACGCAAATATAACAAGCCTCATAACAACAAACAAATATTTAGAAGATATCCCGGAGAAGTTTAGAACCACCATCGAACTACTAAACACGTGGTTTGATGAAAATAAATTAATTATGAACGAAGAGAAAACGAACCTAATATTTTTTTAAAACAAAACGGGTCCAAGGATTATTCCCCAAAGAATTAGTAATCTCGCACAACATAGTAAAATAGTTTATTACGCCAAAGTACACGGCCTATTGAGGTTCTGGACCATGTTATAGAGCAGCGGAACATTGATAAACGAAATTTTCAAAATTTAAAAGGAAGATATCCGAGTAATTTTCGACGTGAAATTCATTGAGTCGTGCGGAGGAAAATTTAGAAAAGTGGAAATCCTAAACTAACCAACTAACTACACTAACCAACCGTCTGTTCACCTTCTGGCCAAACAAGAAGGTTCGTACCACTTGGTTGACAGAAACCTAGAAGGATATTAAAGAACTGGGAATAACAGATCTCCAAAACAGACAGTCTGTGAGACGCACCCTGAAGGAAGTCCATGCATTTCAGGAAAAACCCCGAAGGAAAGGTACCCCCTTGACAGAAGAGAGAAAGAAGCTACACCGGCAGAAGATGCGACAATACTGGGCAACCAACAACCGGCGGGGTTGCTAGATCCCCAACCTTGGTATTGGCAACGATCATGTTTAAACCATACTACAGACAACACTGGAGGGGCAAGACCTGGCAGACAATACTTAACCGGCAAAAATAGACAGACAGGACTAGACAGACAAGACTGGACAGGCAAGACTAGACAGACAAGACTAGACAGACAATACTGGAAAGACAAGATTATACAGATAAGACTGGACAGGGAAGACTAGACAGACAAGACTAGACAGATAATACTGGAAAGACAAGATTATACAGATAAGACTAGACAGACAATACTTGGCAGACAAGACTAGACAGACAAGACTACGCAGACAAGACTGGACCAACAATATTAGACAGGCAAGACTAGACAGACAAGACTAGACAGACAAGTCTAGACAGACAAGATTAGACAGTCAAGTAAGAGAAAAGATCAAGACTAGATAGAAAAGCCTAGACAGACAAGACTTGACAGATAAGACTAGACATACAAGACTAGACTGACAAGCCAAGGCAGACAAGACTTTTTTATGGGGTGGTCATGCTTTTCGCATGACGTAGGAGCGAGCGATGGATATATTAAAAAAAATGTGCTTCAACTGAGTCTCTTGTTGGACTTCCTCTCATCATTTTCTTTCTTGCTTGTTATGGTATAGATTAGGCGCTGGATATTTTCCCAGTTTTCTTTTTCCTCAAGCATGTAGGTTTTAAGCATGTAAAAACCTAACGTAGAATGGTTCTGGGTTCTCCCATGTTTGCTGCTGCATTCCTTTTCGGCTTGCCATCTCTAGTATTCGAAGATGGCGTGGCTCACACTGTGTGTCTCCCTGCAGTACACACATAATTCATCTGAAGCCCGGCCTATGTTGTGTAAATTTTGTCATGCAACCATGGCCAAAAGGTGCTAAGGTCAGATGATAACTTATTTCACCGAGTTTTCTTTTAATCTAGGTGGAGATGTTTGGAATAAGTAATTTGGTCCACTGACCTATTTCCGTGAGCTCCCAGCTTCTCTGCCACTGTTCGAGAAGTTCCTCTCTGGATATTTTTTTTGTTATCCTGTTTTAGCCGGTTTGGTATAGCTTCTTTTGCTCTTCTGTGAGTAGCTCAATTGGGACATTGCCCTGCAATGACCAGGGCAGCTTCCCCCGATAGCGGTGACTACATACGCGTGTAGCCATTTTTCATTCTATAGCTGCTAATTTTTGTAGATTTCCATTTGTTTGCAGTTATTTGGCCCATATTGGCGCACCGTACAGCATCGTAGCCTGAACTACAGAGCTCAGAATTCTGCGTGTGCTACTTTTAGGACCTCCTACGCTTGACATTAGTAGTTATAAGCCTGCCATACTCCTCATTCCTTTAGCCGCCGCTTCTGTTAAGTGTGCAGTAAACGATAGCCTTTTTTCAATCGTTACACCAATGTATTTTATTTCATCTTTTGGTATATTTGGTATCATTGTGTCTTCGATATCAAATTTTATTGAGCTATGTTTTCTGAGACCTG
The DNA here is from genome assembly GCA_944588485.1 of Phosphuga atrata. Classification (NCBI taxonomy): domain Eukaryota; kingdom Metazoa; phylum Arthropoda; class Insecta; order Coleoptera; family Silphidae; genus Phosphuga; species Phosphuga atrata. The sequence continues at coordinate 37,733,172 of OX155897.1, forward strand.
TAAGCAGAACCGCTTCGGTTTTTTGGATTTTAAGTTTTCTAGGTTTCAAATTTTCAAGCAGCGACTTAAGCGATTACGTGGTTTGCTGCTTGCATGAGACTGTAACTACCAGTTCTGACTGTAACTACCAGTGCTATATTATCGGCGAAACCAAATATTGTTGCCCCCACTGGCAGTTACATAGTTAGTATATAGTTAGTAGTCATATAGTACGTTCCAGAGGGTAGGGTCTACTATGGAACCCAGTGGGACACCCCTGCTAACATCAAGCTCTTTTATCTCTCCATCGTCTTGCAACAACAAGCTCCGATTGGTAAGGTAACTTCCTATCATGCGCAGCAAATATGGAGATATACCTCTATTTGTCAAGCTTTCCATTATATCTTTCCAGTTCACGCTGTTGAAGGCATTCCTAACGTCAAAGGTTACGAGAGCATACATTTTGCTGGTTCTCTGCGATCGAGATGTGGCCTTTTCGCCGATTTCTAGAACGTATCTTAGGGCATCAGTGGTTAACCTTCCTTTCCTGAATCCAAATTGTGTCAGATAATCCGGTTCCAGCCTTGAGGTCATCTTTTAATCTACTTAGCAGAAGTTGTTCCAATAATTTGCCAGAGACGTCCAATAAAGAGATTGGACTCTACTATCTAGGGTCACCAATCGATTTATCCCCTTTTCTGACAAGGACCAACTTTGCTCTCTTCCATCAGACTATAAAATTTCCAGCAACTAACAGTGAGTACATAGTGTCTAGGACAAATTTATTTACACACATCTTCATAATCTCAGGTGCAATTCCATCTGGGCCTCCTGCGGTCCTTATTTTCATGCCTGCCGCCTAGTTCCTCCGCAGTGAAGGGTGGTGTATTTCTGAGTTCGGACTGTTCCCAGCCAAGAAGGGTATGCCGTGGAAACAGTTTCCTAAGAGGGGACAAGATAAGACAGTCAAGACTAGACACATAAGACTATGCAGACAAGACTATTTAGACAAAATTAGAGAAGCAAGTCTAGACATATTGGACTGAGAAGACTAGAAAGGCATGGCTACATAGACAAGGACAAGGATGGACAAGATTAGACAGATAAGACTAGACATGGAAGACTAAACAGACAAGATGAGACACGCAAGACTAGACAGACAGGATTAGACAGACGAGACAAGACTGACAAGTTAAAGAATATATTATAATAAATTATTATAAATATTGTGTACTTTTTTTTAATTTCAAATCAACAATCAAAATTTAATAACCATAAAAGTTGTTTATTAAGTTCGTTTATTTGAAAAATATATATAAGCCCTTTCAGCCCTGGATTTTTAAATTTTAAAGAAAATATTTTTTTGTTAATTATTATTGATGGGGAGCTTCTTAAGACCATAAATACCAAATTTGAACTCATTTGCTTATTTAGTATAGGAATTAATTCGTGGTTGCAAATGCCACCAGCAGATCCTAAAGTTAAAATATGCTGAAAATGAAAACTTACATTTAGTCTAATAAACTTGAAATTTTTTGAAACAATTCCTAAATTTGGACAAGCAGAGGGGCACATCCCACTTTTCGCACTGTATTCGCGAGCGCCCTTCATATGTCTCGAGTTAGCAGCTCAAGTAGCGCTGCTCGCTGCTATTTATAAGTGCCGGCCAGTGATCAAGGTCGAGTGAGGTCAAGGTGATCTTACGTCGTTTACCTGATTATGCGTTTTCTTACATTTGATTGGTACTGGATTGTTGGGACATTCGGGCAATGGCCTACTTCGTTTCGGCGTACTAATTAGGCAACTAGAAAATGCCAACCCTTCTACTATCGTATCCACAATATGCAGATTATTTCTAAGGTTTTCGAAACGATTGCGAGTTATTTGATAAACGATTGCGAGTTTATCATCCATGAATTTAATTTTTGTTGCAGGTGTCCATCCTCAATCTGGGAAAACGAATTATGCCCATTAAAATATGCAGAGCTACAAGTTTTTTAATTTCTTCCGTATTTGTGTTGATATTTTTTCCGCTTTTATGTACTGAGTACATGTTGTTTTTTTCGGCAAGTCTTTGAAAATATTATTTGGAAAATATTTTGTAAAATAGGTCATTGGAGTTTGACACTTGTTGGTATTTTCGTCATCACTGCTAGAGGGAGTAAAAATAACGTTTGACGGAACAAACACATCTCGCTTCCAATTAATTTTTTTCTCGTTTTCTTTTTAATTTTGAATTTTGGAATCTTGGATTCTTCTCTTCATCTGACTCTTCATCTAACTCTTCTGCAATATCCATTTCGTTTATATTTTCAACTTCATCTTCCACATCCGAATCAGGCAATGCAAATATTGCTGCATTTGCATCCTGTAAAGTTATTTTTCGGGATAATTCCTTTACATTGTCATAAAAAGTCATTGGAGGAATTCCATTATTATCTAAGAATGCATAGAAAACAAATTAATTTTTTATCAATTGTGGTGGCAATTGCGTATACAAATTTCAAAGGGTTATGACAAGGATTATTTGGGCGGAATCCTCACACATCTTACGTTCTACTTGTCAAACATATCTTACAATTCACATATCAGTAAAAGTTTAATCAATATTGGGTTTCACGCAGTAATTATTCCTACTTACCAAATAGATTGTTGAGTTTATCGTCATCCATCTCGCACGACTTTATAAAACACTTGTTTACACACAACACAAGTCAAGTAATGACATAAACTGTGCATGTATTTTCTTTAGGAGGCTTTGGTGAAGTGAATCTAGGGATAAACAGCAAAAATATGGATTGTCATAGTCAGTAGAGACATGGAAATGTACGGTGGCAATTGCCACCGCCAGGGCCGAAAGGGTTAAGGTAATATACAGATAATGTATCTTCAGATATTATCCTTTTTTTAATTATATTTTATTTAGTTCTTGGGTAAAAGGATTTAATAAATGTTAATAAAATTCTGATATATTGCCAACGTTTCGGTCTTTTTTAATTTCTGACCTTCTTCAGGGCTACAAAATTAAACAAAAACAATTACAATATTATTAATTAATATATAAATATCATACCTTATATCTAAATATTATATATTAATTAACTTTAACATAATAAACATAAATATAAATTATTAAGATTAAAATTTAAATATGAATATTGTATATAAAATGACAAATATTAAAAAGTAATAATTTTTTTTGTTTTTTTGTTTTAAATTTAATAGATATGACAATGCTATTTTTGCGTTTGAATTTTGAATTTCGTGGTTGTTATGTTAGTTTTATAATGGTGTTAATTTAATAGATTATTATAAAATATACTAAGGCCCATAGTGTCTTCTCTTTAATTAATAGTGTTATTTGTTTTAATCTGTATCATTTCACTAATATTTCTTCTTGTGCTATTTTTGTCAATGTCAAGAATTTCAAAATTGTCAAAATCAAAGAAATGTCCGTCTATAAAAAAGTGTTTTGTTAGTATATTTTATAATAATCTATTAAATTAACACCATTATAAAACTAACATAACAACCACGAAATTCAAAATTCAAACGCAAAAATAGCATTGTCATATCTATTAAATTTAAAACAAAAAAACAAAAAAAAAATTTTATTATTAGTTTTTAATATTTGTCATTTTATATACAAGATTCATATTTAAATTTTAATCTTAATAATTTATATTTATGTTTATTATGTTAAAGTTAATTAATATATAATATTTAGATATAAGGTATGATATTTATATATTAATTAATAATATTGTAATTGTTTTTGTTTAATTTTGTAGCCCTGAAGAAGGTCAGAAATTAAAAAAGACCGAAACGTTGGCAATATATCAGAATTTTATTAACATTTATTAAATCCTTTTACCCAAGAACTAAATAAAATATATACAGATAATTTATTTTTTCTTTATATTTATTTTTTATTTCCAACTTTAGGGGAACAATATCCAGAAAGGGAAAATAATAATTGATACCATTTGAAATGTGTAAATAATTTACCCAAAATATTCATTTTATTCATATTTAAAAAATGGTAAAACTGACAAAAATATGGAAAATGTTTGCATAGTTAGATAATTTATTTTCAAACGTTTTTTCAATTTTTGCTGAACCATAAAATTGAAGCATGAATTAATTACTTTAGCTGCTTATGCACAAACTTTTATGTCGATGAGTAATAAGATGAAATTTTATGCGAACTTAACTTTTAGAAATAATCGTGGATAATTGTTTTTGTGGATAATTCTCAATTAATGTTTAAGTATTTCAATTTCTATAAAATTGAACATGCCGTTGGTAGTAGAAGTGACTTTGTTTTGATGTCCGATTCTCTTCGTTCAACTGTCAGTTGAAGTGACGATTGAAGGAGTAAAACCTCCTTCTAATAAAATATATGTTTTCCTTTTTCAAATTTTTAATTAAGAAATCGGGAACATTTTCTTTTATTAATCAGCAAAAAATGCAAATTTACCAAAAACTGAATGCAACCTGCCCAAACTTTTTAAAGGATTCCAGGATTTCCTCAATAAAAACTCAATGTTAACATTCTGATACCTAACCTGCCCTTCACTGTTTTTTTTTACTTTTGTATCTAAGCACAAAAATGTGTCCTAAAAGCTTCAATCTTCTTAACAACAAAAAAACAGCAAAAAACATCTCTTTCACACACGACAGATATACAACACACGTATAAAAAACCTGTGTGGCAGTGATCGGGTTGTAGGTCTCTAGAGACGTCGCGACGCTATAAATCGCGCGTCGCGAATACGAGTTTCCTCCTAAAACGGATTCCTCACGATCACCTGTGGCGCGTTAATGCAATAATCGCTGGTTGTATACGACGAGAGAAAAGGGAAGACACACCAAAGATTCTCGTAAATCGTTGAGTTTAGGTATATATATATATATATATATATATATATATATATATATATATATATATATATATATATATATATATATATATATATATATACATATATATATATATATATATTTAAATGTAAACAGAAATCGAAAAGGCGATGGGAAAAAGGAGCTTTACAGAGAGATAAGGATGTTTGCCGGATATTTATTAGGTTGAGAAACTTGTATTATTTTGGTGAGTTTCGCGGAGAAAATTGGATATTTTGTTTTTTTGTGTTTTATAGTAATTGAAGAAAATTGATTCCGAATAGATATGTCCCTTTTATTTGAAACTTACTTAGAAAACTGGATAGAATAACAAGGAGATATAAAGATGAATGAGTGTAACATATATTATATAACATAGATTAGTATAATTAGTATAACATATATTATTTTAATACAGATATTGTATATTTGTCACTTTTAAATGGGATAAGTATAACCATTGGATATAAAAAAGAAAAACTTAACGCATAAACGAATTTACTTTTATTAAATTAAAGGTCTCAGCTAAAACATTTCGTCTTATCTTAAATTTCCATGTCAATTCGGTTAAAAATGAATTTAATTTTCTTTTGGCTTCCTTTCTTTCGTTTTTACTTCCACCTTATTAAAGCAATCGTTAAAACTTTCTACTGCTTAATTATGAAATACCATCTTCTTTTTTTTAATAATGAACAAAACCATTCTTTGATATTTAGTGTAAATGCATCCGTGTGATCAAAACATAATTCACACACTATTCGTAAAATATTCATATTAAAAACTATTTTCATTTTCAAAATTTACGGATTGATTAATATAATAACTTATTTGGGTGATATTTTTAAGGACACTATGAAGTTCTAATTATTTTTTAATTTTATAGTTTAAAAATTCTTGGATAAAATCGAAATGTAGTTTAAGAGAGTGTTGAGTGTAATCTTTTATAGTTTTGTCCTGGATGGAGAAATGCACGGAGCGTCTCGACGCTATCCATAAACAAAGTTATTAAAGTTTTATTTCGGAGACTAGAGAAGCGGAAAAGAAATGGAAAAAAGGAGACGCTGCGATCGCGTATGTATCAAATAGATTTCCGGGAAACTTTTTAGCCGATGAAATATTTTTATATTTAGAAAAACGGTTTTAGAATGGATATGGATATTCGCATTGTTGTAAGTTTTCAGGAAGGTATTGTTTTGTGTTTTTTCTTTTGAAAAATGAATTAGAATTGTAGAGAAAGTTTTTGACAAAAATGTTTCAAAAACTTAATATTATATATTGGTTATTATCATCCCTATTATTCATCGTTAGTTTTATTGGAAATGGGTAATGAAAAGGCTTTTTATAAGTTAATATTTATTCACCTGACTAAAGCAATACTAGCTAAAACCACTAGTTTCGGTGTCTTACTGACACCTTAATCGCATGCTAAAAGTTACAAGAAAATAAATTTAATTAAAAAATATAATTAATACGACATACTTCTAAATTACTTATGTTTTTAATTAAAAATTATTATGTTTTTTTTATTTTTAACAAGTGACAAATATAAATTTAATTGAAATGTGATGTTCAATTTAATAAATAAACAAATTAACAAAAGGTAATAATTTTTGTAAACAAAATATATGTATTTTGTTTAATATGACAAATTAATATCAGAAATACACAGATTTGACACTTTTTGGATTTTCCTTAAATTTATTATGATTTATTATATCTATTAACTATTTTTAATTAAATATATTTTCTTGAAACTCTTAGCCTACGATTTAGCTGTCAGTAAGACATCGAAACTAGTCAGGTGAATAAATATTAAGTTATAAAAAGGCTTTTCATTTCCCATTCCCAATGAAACTTAATATTATATCTAACTAAAAACATTAAATATAAGTTATTGTAAAATATACGTTTATTTATGGGAATATTTGAGAAATATAGTAATTATTTGTGGATTTTAGCATCTTGAAGGTTGCTAATGGGAGATAGCCCATTTCCCCGTTTCTTGAAGAAAATAAGTATTCCCAAAACACGACACAAATATAGTAATGTACAATACTTAAAAATGTCAATCACAAATCATTATCCTTTTTATTGGGATTTCTCTGTAAAATTCGATCACCGTTTTTATTCAACTTTAGCAAATCCCCATTGAATTCGCAAACGTGAATTGGAGCAATCATGGATTAATTCGCTGAAATTTCTCTATACATCTCTCTAATTATCGAACAAAACATTGCGACCTTTCGCCAACCAGAAAACCCACAAACCGCTCATTATATAAATAATAATAAAACAACACGCGCAAATATATTATTTTTAATTAAAAATGTTTTTTTTTTCGCAAATCTGCACGCCTGAAAATTAATAATCCGAATTTATGGACATTCGGTTTAATGCGAGTCGTAATTACACCCCGGCGGCTAATTTGCAAACCGACCAATTTATTTATGTTCATTTTTTTAGCGAATTAATAAGTTTGTAAACCGTACAGAAAAGCATAAATATGATTATAAATGTTTATTATTTTTCTTTGTTTTGTTTTAATATATTTGTGGATTCGTATAAAATGCGGTTTTATTTTAATCGTTTAAGACAGTGTTTTCCAAAGTACCCCTAGGGGGTACGCGCAGGATTTTAAAAGGGTACGAAAAGATTTTTCAAATTTTTCTGTTTTTCTATATGTTTGTGTCAAAGCAAATATTAAAAAATAACATTTTTTTAATTACATAAAAAATAATGCTGAGCTAGTATATTACAGTATATTACAGTATAGTCTATCTACAGCCTTATAAAGCCCAACAGGTAGAAACATGCTTTAATGTCTCGTCTCATAATATGCCTGCTCTGATTTAAAAAAGTGGGGAATGAATTTATCATGTCTACAAAAGATGGAGGAAAGCGTTACAATTTGCAAGCTTGGCAAACGGCGGAGACTGTTGATATAATAATTCATTGATGAGTTTTTTTTATTATTTCCCTAAATCACACTTTTTCAATAAAACGTTTAAAGCTATGTTAATATTGAATTAATATTAACAAATTCAAAAATTGTCTTCAACAAAAAGTCATGACTTTTGTCTATTATCATTATTTTCGGAAATATTTTTACCAAGAGATATTAATAATTTATTCATACAAATGAAAACAATGTTTTACTAATATATTGTTTTTCTCATTTTATTTTCTTTAAAAATATACATATTAACGCTTTGCTATTTTATTTTGCTATCTTTATTTATTAATTATTAATTTTTATTTATTATTCAATGATAATTAAAGAAGATCTTACTTACGTTTGCATGTCAAGAAAACATTAAACTTTCAATCCCATTGCATTCTGATTTGTCATATTCAATATTTTTGAAGAAGAAAACATTTAACAATAATAAGAAATTAAAACTCAGTTTTATCACGTTTCGTAATATTTGTAGCACACTAACCACTCTGCGACTTCAGGTAATGAAATATAGACTATTCAGGAGGAAAGTCACAGAGGGAACAGTGGGAAGATTATGGGCGGATAAGGAATTCATAAGAAGAAGGAGAAACACAAATATAGAGAGGTGACGAGAAGGTGGAGAGAGGGTACCGGCGACAAGGAACTGTGGTTAAGTACGAGAGCGGAATTACGAAACCTGGAGAGGAGTAAGAAAGAAATGTGGGAGAGAAGAGAGCGACAACGAATACTGGAGATTAAAACTGAAGCGCAGCTGTGGAAATATTTAAAGAAGAGCGGGAAAAAGGAGCGAATTCCAGACAGTATACCTAAGGAAACCTGGGTAAGGCACTATATGGTTCTATTGGAAGCAGTAGAGATAATGGTGGATCGAGAGAAAGACAGTGTTAGAAGGGAGCAGACTGTTGAAGAAGTAGGTGAAGAAGAAATTACGGCCGGGGAAGTACACCAGGTAATTAGAGCCTTAAAGCAGAAGAAAGCGGCAGGACCGGACGCAGTTGGAAATGAAGCGTGGAAGTTGGTACCAGAGAAATGTATCGACAAGCTTACGGAGGAGTTCAACAAGATATGGAAAGGGACAAAGGGTATCGCAGAGAGCTGGAAACAGGGGATAATACAGCCAATCCTTAAAAATGGGGACAGGGAAAGGGTGGAGAATTACAGGGGGATCGTGCTGATGAACTCTTCCTACAAAATGTTCGCCAAGATTCTAGAAGGGCGGTTGAGAAAAGAGGCAGAGGAAAAGCAATTAATACCAGAGGTGCAAGCAGGACTCAAAAAGGGAAGAGGCACAATCGAGCAACTCATAACGCTTAGATTTATAATTGATCAGGAAATTAGATCTGGGAGCCTTTTTGCTCATTTTATCGACTTGAAAGCAGCGTATTCAAGTTTCCGATTCCGCGAAAATCGGAAACTATTCGATTCCGTAGATAGAGGGAGATTGTATGAATGTTTGGTTAAAAAGGGTATTTCGGAGAGGGCGAGGAGGAATGTGAGGGAGGTGTATAGGGAAAGGGTGTGTAAGATCAGAGTGAATGAGTGTGTAACGGAATATTTCGAGATAAAAAAGGGCCTGAGGCAGGGATGTCCACTCAGCCCCACACTTTTCAATCTCTATTTGGCTGATTTGGAAAAAGTTTTGGCAGACGGGCAAGCTGGAGGAGTGGTGGTAGGGAGAACAAAGGTGTGGAGTTTAGCATACGCTGATGATGTAGTAGTATTTGCTAAGACAGCTGGGGAATTGAGAGAGGGTGAGAGGTGAGAGGGGATGCGGTTCAAAAGAGGTGGGGAGTCAAGAAAGAGCGGTTTGAATAGAGAGGTAGGGAAATCGAGGAGGTGCAAAGGTTTAAGTATCTGGGGTATGTATTTGGAAATGGAGGTAGCAATAGAGAGCATGTGGAGTATGTAGCGAAGAAAGCGTGGGTGGCAGCGGGACGAGTCTAGAATGAATGTAGGAATAAATTCGAAGGAAACTTCAGGGCGGCTGAGACGGTGTGGAAGGTGTGTGCGAGAAGCATTTTATTGTATGACTCAGAAGTCTGGGGGACGAGAGAGTCCAGTTAAAGTTTTTTTAAAAAATCCTGAAGCTTGATAGGTCGACACCTGGTTACATCGTCCTCCAGGAGATGAATGCGTGCAAAGTGGGAGTCTTGGCAGCAAGAAAGGTCATAAGGTATGAATATAAGGTGAGTGAAATGGGAGATGAAAAGTTGATAAAAGAGGTTTTTAGAATGGTAAATCGAGTGGGAGGAGGCGGTATGAAAGAGAGTGACTGGGGTAAGAATAAGAGGAAATTGTATGAGAGAGGTGGTATATCTGGTGAGGGGCTCGAAACGCTAAAGCAGGAAAGGGCATTGTGGGCCGAAAAGTTGGTAGAACGTTTGCAAGAAGTGGACCTACTGGAGCGGCAAAGCAAAATAGAAAGTAGTAATTTTCATAAAGGGTATGTATAGGTACAGGTACATGGGCTGTTACCAACCTAATTAAGTGTAAATCAAGAGAACGACGCACAAGTCATGTTAGCAAGGTATAAGTGTGGATGTGAGGAGCGTGGAAGAAGATACTGGATGAGTGAGGAGCAAGAAAGTGTAGTGTTTGTGGGACAACCGAGGATACTTGGGAGCATTGGATGGAAGAGTGTACAAGGGGTGAATGGAGTGAGGGAGAGAGGCGGGAAGGAAAGAAATGGGAGGAATGTATGAATGATAGCGGAAAGGGTCTGAAACTGCTGAGACGGATAAAAAGATGGAAAGAGCAAACTGGTAACAGAGAAGGTGTATTATAAAGGAAGTGGAGCTTATTTTGTGTCTGTTACAGATATTTTTCTATTTTTATTTTTTAAATTTATATTTTTTTTATGTGGTTTCTATATGCCAGTAGGTTAATAAATAAATAAAGAATTATAGACTTACTAAAAAACAAAATTCTTATATCCAAATAGAAATCCCTCCTTTAGAAATAAAGGAGGGTGGGGGTTTACATTACAAATTTAGGTATAGTAGGGGAGAATTACTAACTTCTAATTGATCTTTTAAAATGATCCATTTTTGTATTAAATTTGTTAATTTCTAAGCCTTCCAACACGTTGAGTTTACAATTTCTTTTCTTACTTTTCGTTTCTTATTTCTATTTTATTTCAGTACGTAAGATATAAAATCAAAAAGATATTACATTTGTGATTATATTCTAAACAATGGCTGGCACAAGTAAAGTCTGTTTTTTGTAGTTATAACTTCTTTCGTGTTTTTTCTTAGTCCTAATGAACTTCCTGTTTGTACTATATAATCTTTATCACAGTCTTCGCAACTTAGCTTATCCGACACACCCAATTCTTATCAATTTTGTGTGATTATTTATTATGTGGTTTTGAATAGAGTTATTAGTTTTAAATGCAATAGTTTTTTAATGATATTGCTTAGGTTATTCGAAATTTTGCCAAAATAAGCGAATGAGCTGTAATTAGTAGGTGTTTTAGGTTTTGTTTTGGGGTAAATTGAATAGATTGTTTTGAACTTTTGGGATTTGTTTAAAATATCAATCACCATGTTTATTGGATACCCATTATTCTGGGCTATGGTCATAATTCTGTTCTTTACTGAATAAAAATTGTCTATACTCATTAGAGCGTTGACGCACATATAGAATGAGTCTATGCACCATGGATTTATATGCCGATAATTTTTGTGTTATGGGTTGAAAAGAGTTTGCGTGAATTGTCGGGTCCGTGTGTGTGGCTTTGTGATAAATTGAAAATTCATGTTTATTGTTATTGTTATGAAATACAGTGAGGTCCAGGAAATTAATGTTTTTTTTTTAAATTTCTGTTTCGATTATGAATCTTTGGGTAAATGGTATTTACCCAAATATATTTCAGCGAGTAATGGGCTTAAGGGATTTCCCATTCTCATTCGTCTGCTTTACTTGTAAAAAAGCTGCTTAAAATTGTTTGTTATTTTGTTGTAAACAAATGTTTAGATTCTCTGCCAATTCCGTTTTTATGACGGGGTTTATGTTATTAGTTTTTATAAGTTTTATCAGACTTATAACCTACTTGGGGGGTATACTTGGGAATAGATTAGTGACGTCAAAGGAAGTGCGTTTGCTCTTTCTGGGTATTTCCATATTTTGGATTTTATTGATAAATTCGGATGAGGTTTTTATAGCGAATTTATATTTAAATTGTGTTCATATATGACATTGATTGCGTGTTTGGACAGGTTTCTGCAAGGGGCAATTATATATGATACTACTGGGCGAATGTGTTTATTTTCTTTGTGTAATTTTATTAACTTATATTTCTTAGATGGTTGTGGGTTCATCGTAAATAATTTAAATATCAATAAACCTAAATGTTTAAATTTTTTACGATAAACCCCTAACCATCTAAGTAATATGGGTTAATAAAATTACAAAAAGAGAATAAACCCATTCGCCCAGTATTATCGTATTAAAAGCCCCTTGCTGAAACCTGCTCAAATACCTAATCAATGTCATAGGGGTAAACAGTACAGTCATTGGACCTTTTAGAAATTGAACAATGAATTTAATAAACTGCATGCTTGTCACGGACAGGAATAAAACATATCACAAAACACAGCTCAGAAGACCCAAAGTTTTTGCCGAAATTCACAACCCCGATAGCAACATCAATACTAGAAATGTCTCCTTATACGAAAACTAATTTATATTTAAATTGTGTTAGTTCATATATGACATTGATTGGGTGTTTGGACAGGTTTCTGCAAGGGGCAATTATATATGATACTACTGGGCGAATGTGTTTATTTTCTTTGTGTAATTTTATTAAATTATATTTCTTAGATGGTTGTGGGTTCATCGTAAATAATTTAAATATCAATAAACACAAATGTTTAAATTTTTTACGATAAACCCCTAACCATCTAAGTAATATGGGTTAATAAAATTAAACAAAGAGAATAAACCCATTCGCCCAGTATTATCATATTAAAAGCCCCTTGCTGAAACCTGCTCAAATACCTAATCAATGTCATATGGGTAAACAGTACAGTCATTGGCCCTTTTAGAAATTGAACAATGAATTTAATAAACTGCATGCTTGTCACGGACAGGAATAAAACATATCACAAAACACAGCTCAGAAGACCCAAAGTTTTTGCCGTAATTCACAACCCCGATAGCAACATCAATACTAGGATATGTCTCCGTATACGAAAACTAAGAAAACAAAAATTTAAGAAAAGGTAGTTGCTGTATTCCACCAAAATCATTCTCCCATTAATAATCCAATTATATCTCAAAACCCATTTACGAAAACCCATTTCTTAATAATGAGTATTATAAGTAGGGCTCGGATAAATATGCATTAAAAATTACAAAATATGTAACTACATATAATATGGACCAAAAAATCTAAAATATAGAAAAATTAACAATAACTTTAAAGTATAGTTTAATGAAAATACAGTTTTATGTGAAAAATAAATAAAAACAATTTTATTCCCCCGTTTCATTAACGTTATTGAAATTATTGCAGTACACAATTCCACACTTTTTCAAATTTTCAAAATTAAAACTCTTTCTGTTTGGTCAAAATAATGCTTTGCACTGGCTGAATGATCCATCAACATCACAGGATGTCATGGAGCATAGTTAAATTTGCACAATTCTGCAAGTGAGTGGGGAACGTCTAGGTTGTCTTTTAATCTTCCGCCCAGCATGCTGTTAATTTTTTTATGGTATCAAATCCTTTATTTTTTTCCAAAAGAAAACTTATTTTTTCTTTAATCCCGTCAGCAACAAGGCCTTCTGCTTCAGACGCTTTTTTTTCTATTGTATTAATAATCTTCAGGTTGTCATTCAGTGATGTTCAAGAATTTTGTAGTGCCTAATTGCTTATTATGTAGACCAAATCGTTACGCAGTCTCATCTTCAAGAAATTCTTTTGAGACTAAAATACTAGCAGCCTCGTCTTCTAATTTATTTAAAAAAAAATGATTTCATTAAAACGTTGATTGCAGTATTCAACTGCTGTCAGCCATGTACCCCAACGTGTCAGCACTGGCTCCGGAGGCAAAGGAAGATCGGTATACATGTCTTTAAATTTGGAGATCCTGCTTGGTGTTTTCAAAAAGATTTTCTTCACATTTGATACTAAAGTATCAACCTTTTTAAACTGGGACCTTGGATTCGGCTAATCTATTTATACCGTGTGCTATGTATGTATCATGGATTATTTTGGTGTATAAAACTTTAAGAGCATCTGCAGCTTTAACCATATAAGGAGCAGCATCCATAAGTAATAAGAAAACTTGCTCATGTTTAATTCTACTAGGCCACAAAACACCCATACCATCATTAAAAAGCTTCGCTGATGTTTGGTGGTTGCATTTAGGAAGTTTTTCACACGCCAATAAAAAGGATTTTCTGGATCTGTCCTCAAATAGACGACCAATAATAACGACTAATTACGACTAATAATCTGTAGTTTCGTCAATTGCAACCCATATGGGGCCATCTTGAATATCTTCACGAATCAAAACTAAACAATCTTCATAAACACCACTTACATAATTTTTCCTAATTAATAAAGTGTGGATTCATCAGGAATATGTTTACCCGTGTACTTTTCTAAGAAATTTTTATAAACAGGATTGTCGATATCAAAGTTACGCAAACGCCAATTTTGTGCATTACTGTTCAGTCGTAAATAATAAAATATGGATGATTTTAATTTTTTTTGTAAAATATGGACTTTCCTTTGAAATATGGAAAAATATGGAGAATAAAGATTACATTTTCTCGTTCCAAATATCATAATTTGTGCGGAAAATAAACACCGAAAATAATATGAATTAAAAATAAGTATTTACATATTAATCCGGGCCCTAATTATAAGATTAATACACGAAAAGGCATAGAAATATACACCTCATCATCTCTCTGGAAAATACAATAGGTTAGAAATTTAAGAACTTCATCAGAACCCAATTCTACCAAAATAAAAATGAACAATCCCTTGATGAAATTATAATTAGCATCGTGCTGCCATCTCAAATTTTGACGAAGTCACCAGCTACCCCTTTGTGTTCCACTTTTAGGTTGAAAGAGTTATATGCGCTTTTAACTGGATGAGTAACAATCAACAATTCTTCCTCATTATTTTAGTATTTATTATATTTAAGCTAGAATAAGTTATTTTTATGTCTCTTATTTTTATGTTTATTGTTATGTCTCGGTTGCTTATATATTTGTCGTCGCCTCACGACGCTGCAATGTGTTTACGCTTCGACGCGAGACAACGAAGGCCTTAGCCAAATCTTCGATATTTCATATTTTTTTGTATTAAAATTAATAGAGAAACGTGATATGGTGGAGGTAAACTACAATAAAGATCAGAATGTAGTTTTACAATACACTTTACGCATCCTCGCTCTGTGTTTATTAATAATATATTATTTAATAAAATCACTTTTGTGTTTTTGCTGTCACTCCTTTTAATGTTCTACGATTGTTAAACTCAAAAATTAACTCTAGTCTTTTCTGTCTAGTCTGTCTAGTCCGTCTACTCTAATCTGTCTAGTATCTAGTATCTGTCGTCTTCTCTAGTCGTATGCCTAGTCTTGTATGTCTAGTTTCATCTGTATACTCTTGTCTGTCTAGTCTGGTCTGTCTAGTCTTGACTGTCTAGTCTTGTCTGCCTAGTCTTGTCTGTCTAGTCTTGTCTTTTATAAATCCTTACTATATAAATTTAAATCTACATTGTATTCAAAATAATTGTGTTTACATGCTTATGCTCTTATTTGTAAGTTAAAACAGGCTCATAACTGTCAAATAGATACACACTCAGATACACAGTAAGCTTAGAATATTAATTGGCGATATTTATTAACCTGTCAAATTTTTCACAAACAGTACTTCATTTTTATTTTAATACTTTTTTTTTCCTCGATTGAAACCTGTCTTGATTTAGAAATTTCAAAAATCAGCACAAAATTAATTTTGAATCATAAAAATATCTATAAATAGTAGGGTCACTGTTTGTAGATTTCCGTCCAAAACGCGGTAAATTTGCTAGAATCTGGGTCTGGCTATTTTATTAATTAAATATACGTATAAAACTTTAAGTTATGCAAAAGTTCCAGTACATAAAAGTATATAAAATTTTCTTGTGTTAGTAAACAATTATGTAACCAAAATATTGTCTTATTCAGAAAATTTCAAAATGTGGCCAATCATTGTCCACTGGGCAACAAGTGTACTATCGACCCATATATGAACTAACACAATTTAAATCTAAATTCGCTATAAAAATTCATCCGAATTAATTAATGAAATCCAAAATATGGAAATACCCAGAAAGAGCAATCTCACTTCCTTTAACCTCACTAATCTATTCCCAAGTATACCCCCCAAGGAGGTTATAAATCTCATAAAACTTAAACTAGAAATATATATATATATATATATATATATATATATATATATATATAAATCCCGTCCTAAAAACGGAATTACTAAAAAATCTAAACATATGTTTACAACAAAATTACAACCAATTTCAAGCAGCTCTTTTACAAACAAATCAGAGGATTGGCAATGGGAAACCCCTTAAGCCCATTTCTCGCTGAAATTTTTATGGGCAATCTTGAAAATACTATTAGGAAATACCCATTATTTAAATATTGCACATATTGGGTAAGATATGTAGATGATATTCTAATATGCTATAAAAGGGACTGACAAGGAATTAAATTCTTTGTACAACTTTATTAATACCATTAATACTCAAAAACAGCATTCACAATCGAAACATAAATTAACAAAACCATCAATTTCCTGGACCTCGCTATATTTCATAACAATAACAATAAACATGAATTTTCAATTTATCAAAAACTCACACACACGGACACCACACTTCACGCAAGCTCTTTTCATACCATAACACAAAAATTATCGGCATCCAATCTGCGGTGCATAGACTCATTAACACCCCTATGAGTATAAACAATTTTAATTGAGGAAAGAATAGAATTATCACCATAGTCCAGAATAATGGGTATCCAATAAACATGATGACTAAAATTTTAACTAAAGCCCAAAAGTTCAAAACACTTGAGGTTACTTTGAGGTAAATTGAATACAATTTACCTCAAAGCAAACCCTAAAACACACTATAACTAACACACTACAAATTACAGCTCATTTACCCATTTAGTCAAAATTTGGAATAACATAAGCAAGATCATAAAAAAAATCGACAGGCCAAACTATTGCATTTAAAACAAATAAATTTATTCAAAATCACATAAAAAATAATCAGGAACTGATAAAAATTGGGGGTTTTTGTAAGTTTGCTTGCGATAAAGTTGTGTGATAAAGTTTTAATAGGAGAAACAGGGAGGTCATTTGGAGTAGGAATAAAAGAACACGAAAGAAGTTGTAACAACAAAAAAACAGACTCCACTTTTTCCAACCATCTTGTAGAATATAATACCAAATTTAATAATAAATTTTTTATCCTACATACCGAAATAACAAGTAAAAAACTCATCTTAATAGAAAGCTTAAAAATTAACAAATATAATAAAAAAGGGATCATCTTAAATGATCAATTAGAAGTTACTAATTATCCCCTACTAAACCTAAATTTGTAATGTAACCCCCTTCCTTCATTTTGTATTTGTATTTTTATTTATTTATTTAACAGGTCGTATAATTACAAATAACTTACATAAAAAATCATAACTAACTAAAATTAATTCGCTGAGGAATTCTCTTGTGTTTCCCACACATGTTCCCCTGCTATGACAAAGATATACTTCTAGTAACATTATTCGCTTATAATATTGTTAATACATTTTTGTCGTTAGATTTTATGTGTATTTATATTTATGACAATACATTCTTCACTTCACTGGTTGATTTAATTGTGTTAAATCGTTGTATTTGAGGGTGCTACCATTTTCTTAGTCTTCTTAGATTCCTTTTCTTCAATATATCACTTTTTTAGGTCACATCCTAGTATGTTCAAAGCCTTAGAGCCAATATAAATATGATTTCGTCTTCTTATCTCTTTCCTAATTTCAGGAGGCAGTAATTTAACATTTCTCTTTCTTCTGCTTAATGTAGTAGTATGTATATTTATTACCCTTACGGGTTTATAAATTGCTTCCAAAATTTTCATATCACACAATACATATATAAATAAAACTAATATAGTACATAACATAAATAAAAAGAGAGAGAAAAAAAGAAACATATGCTAATCAAACTAAAAACAGAAAAAGGAAAGTCACTAAATTCCTATCCCTAAACCGATTACCAGCTTCCCGCCCCACATATTGCTCTTCTTCTCCTCTCAACTTTCTTCCATTCCATCCCTCTTCCATCCTCGTTTAAAATCTCTTCTCTACACTGATCTCTTTCTCTCATTTCTGTACATTCGTTCAGCAAGTGCTCTATTGTTTCCTTGTTTTCTTCGCATATCCTGCATACTCTATTCCTATCCTCCATCCAAAATTTATTCTCTCTCTCTTCATTTCCATATCTGAATCTTGCCATTGTCACTCTTTCTTTTCTACTCTCTCTTCCTAGGTACTTTGGCAGTCCTTTATTATTTTTCCGTCCGTTATTATTTTTTAATATTTCCCATTATACCTAGACTCCCTAACTCTTGCTCTCCTTTCTTGCCTGTGCACATCTCTATCTCTCTGGACTAATTCCTCTGTCATTACTCTGCCTCTCTCTCTTATTCTTTCTATCTCCGCTCCTGCATACCCGTTTCTTTCTAGATATGCCTCCCTCTCTTTTCACACCCCCTTTCCAATTTCTTTCCTTTTTTCTTTGAGGCACTCTTGCAGAATTCTGCACTTTCCTCTCTCTATCACTCCCTCCTCGAAACTTATTGCTCTCTTTCCTGCTTCTATTCTTATTCAATCTCTCTTTGTTTCCTCAATCACTACATACCACGGGGTCTCTCTACCTAATCCTAGCACCCATTTCAAATATTTTTCTTGCACCCTTTCCAGCCCTTCTTGCTCTCTCCATCCACTCCATTTTTTCCACTCCATACATCATCACACTTTTCACCAGGCTATTAAACACCTTCACTCTCCTTCTACATTCATGTCCAAATTTTCTCTCTCCTATTCCCCATACCGCTCCTAGTATTTTATTAGCTTTCTTTACTAGCTCTCTCACGTGTGCTGTTTCTGTATTTCTATCATTAAACACGTACCCTAGGTATTTAAATTCTTTTACTTCTTCAATTTTCTCCTCCCATCTCCACTGAATTACTCTTCTCCTGCCACCCCTTTTTCTAAACACCATCATCTTGGACCTCTCTCCATTCACTGTCAGCTTTTTCCTCCTCATATATTTCTCCATGTTTCTTGTCATTTCAACCCCACCCGTCTGCGCCTTGCTGAACATCTCGTCTATATCTCCAATAAACGCTGCAAACAGGCTGGGGCTTAGTGGGCAGCCTTGTCTCACCCCCTTATGCGTATTAAAACCTTCGCTCACCCTTTCACCAATTCTCACTCTACTTATTGCTCCTTCATCTTCATCTCTTCTATTTTTGATACCAGTTGCTCGTTTATCCTTTTCTTTCTCAGGCATTCCCACAGTGCATCTCTTGCCACATTATCAAAGGCCGCCTTCAGGTCCACAAAAATGCATACATCTTGCCACCACTCTTTTTTATCTCATTCCCTACTATGTGATTCAAGATGTATACATTGTCCATGGTCCCTCTCCCTTTCCTAAATCCCGCCTGCCCGTCTAGTATCACACCCCGCTCCTTCATTTCCTTTCTCAGTCTCTCTTCCACAATCATTGCATGTATCTTATATGCCGTATTGAGTATAGTGATCCCCCTATAATTACTGGGTGTTTCCCTTTCTCCTTTCTTATATATGGGGCATATTATCCCCTCTTTCCACTCCTGTGGGAAGCCCTATCCCTTCCACACTCCATTCATTATCTCTAACAACCTGTCAGCTTCCCTTTCCGTTCCATATATCCACGATTCATTCTGTAAAACGTCCCTCCCCGGTGCCTTTTTCTTTTTCATTTTACTCAGTTCTTGTCCTAATTCTTCTCTTGTTATCTCTTCTATTTCTCCCACTCTGTGTTGTCTCTTTTTCTTTTCTTGTCTGATTTCATCACCACCCTGCATCTCACTGAAGTTCTTTATCCATTCCTCCATAGTAATTCTATTACTCACTCTTTCTACTTTTTTCTTTCTTTCCCTATTTATGTATTTCCATACCTCTTCTTCCGTCTTTATGCCTTTCATCTTTAATTCTTCTTCCATCCGCTTCTTTTGCTTCTTCTCTTTGCGTACTAATTTGTACCTCTTGCGTGCTCTCTTGTACTCTTCCTTAGTTGCTTTTCCTCTTTTCCAATTTCATAAATTTCTTTCTTACTGCTTGCTTCCCTTCTCTGCATTCTTTATCCCACCACTCGTTTTTCGAAGACCCCATCTTCACTCTTGTCTCTATCACATTTTTTTCTGTTGCCTTTTTTTCTTGATCACCCAGTTCTTTCACTTTTTCGTTTTTCCCTTCCTCTTCGTATCTTCTCTCTCTAAGTCTTGTTCTATAATTTTCTATTCCTTCTTCCGTCCAGAAATTCTTCACAATTTTTCTTCTAACATCCTTCCCACTTCTTCTATCTTTCTCTCTTCCTTTTGTCTTCACTTCCAATGGCATATGATCCGACTCGACTCTTTCACCCACCTTGAATTCTTCTATTCATCCCATGCTTCTTCATTAACCATAACATAGTTAATAACTGCCTCCCCTCTTGGTCCAATATATGTGTACTCCCCTTTCTCATCTCCTATGCTGTTTCCATTAAGTATGTCCCACCCTCTTCCTTCCACTAGACTAATCAGTAGTCTCCCTTCGGCGTTTTCAGTTGCATCTATTGTTGGTCTTCTTTCTATTGTTGTTTGTTCTGCTTCTATCCGTATTCCTTTTTCCCCAATTCTTGCTTTAAAATCCCCCCCAATCACCAGAGTTCCCTCGTCTTGCTGTTTTACTCGCTCTTCTATCATTCTCTTCGTTTCTTTCATACTTCTGCTGTATATTGTTATAATTCTCCATTTTCTCTGTCTACTTTTTACCGTTCTCTCCATAATCCTTCTTTCTTCTTTTGCTTCGGATCTGTTTTCTTCTTCCAAACCCTTTTTCACTCCCATTATTATCCCCCCTTTGGCGCTCCCTTTCCTGCTTACCCTCTCTGCAAATTGACACTTCCAATTAAACTCTTTCGGCATTATTTTTTCCAATTCTTTCCACCCCTTCTCTTCCACCCACGTTTCTACCATTCCCACTACGTCAAATTTTCCCAAATATTTCCAAAACTCATTGTCTTTGTTTTTTATCCCCGCTGTGTTCCATTATATTATTCTTATTTGCTCCTTTTCTTCCTTATTTCTCTTCGTGTTCGTTTTCCGTTTTCTGTCCTGTACTCTTTTCCTTGTACTCTTATTCAAAAATTTGTTGTATTTAACTCCCCCTTTCCATCATCCCACTTAAAGCCTTTTCCGTCAATCCATATCTTTTTATAACCGACTTTCACCCACCGTCCTTTTTGTCGCTCTTCTTTGGCTAGGGCTCTTAATTCCTTCTGTATGTCTCTTTCCTTCTTCGTCAGTTCGTCTTCTATGTATACTTTCTTTTCTTTCTTTTTATTTCTCTTAGTTTCCTCTTATTTTCCATAACTTTCCGCCTTTCACCCCAGCTCCCAAGTTCCGCCACCAACATTTTTCCTCCACTTAATTTACACATCTCTTTCACCGTCACTTCTACCTCAAATTCTGCCTTTATCTATTTTTCCAGATTCTTCTCCTTCTCACATTCCCCTTCGTCCAGTCCTGTTACTACAATATTATTTTTTCTCATTATTTTTTCCTTCTCTTCCATTTTCTCCACCAGTCATTTTTTCTTTTAGTTCCATCTTTTCTCTTTCCCATTTTTCTTCCTTTTCACATATCATATTTTTCAAATGTTCCATTTCCCGGCTCATCTTCCGTTTCTCTTCATTTATCTCCCCTATATCTTCCATATTTTTTTTCAGCATCTTCATTTCCTCGCCCATTTCCTTTTTAGCCTGTGATCTTTCCAGTTTCTTACTTTTTAGAAAGGGGTTAAATCTTTCTTCCGACTCTCTTCCCTCTTCTCTTTTTCTTTTATAATCTTCGTCTAGGTCGCTTTCACTCTCACTTTTTTTCATTTTTTTTTCCTTATCGCGGTATTTTTTCCTTGTCGGGGTAAAAACACGCGTCACAAAAAAAAATCCGCAAAACCCGCTCCACAAAACACGTCCGCTCCGCTCAACCGCTCGATTTGGAATCTCTTCTTCTGCTTTAAATTCTGATTTAATTGATTTTTCAATAAAATAATTTCTAATTATTATTTCTATGTATTATTTGTGTCGCTTTGCTCTTTTTCACTATATATTATTTTTAATTTTTTGTATATTAAATACTGGTTTTATTGTCATTGCATAAGCTCCTTCCCAACTTCCCAAGCAATTATGCCATATGTTGCGATTGACCATAACAGTGCATAGTAGATCGTCAACAGTACTAAAACTATAACTTAGTTTATAAAATATGAAAATCAGATATCTTTGCTGTCGTATTTATATGAAAAGTATTAAGTTACTCTTTCGATTTTATGACAAAGGCAGTTTGCAGGTTTGCAGTTATTCTTGTGAATTTTTATTTCACATATTTGGGGCATACGATCAGAGTAACTTTCATATGTTATATAGTTTGTTTTTTGTATATTCAGACTCAGACAACTGTCATGTAGCCATTTTGCTATTAAATTTATTTTATATTCCGTATAAGAATATTGTTTATTATATCTATATTTTATCACCTGACAAAGCCACCGTGTGGTGAAACATATGTAGTGTACTACATATAAATTTGAAACATGATAAAACAGTGTTGTATTTTTTTATTATTGAAATGAAGTTTCAACAAGTAACTCCTCAAGAAATCAGTTATTTAGAACATTAAAACTCTGATTTCGTATTCAATTATGATTTGCTATTATTCAATATTTTTTTAAACAAATTTGTACCTACTTTTGCTCATCAAGAAAACATTAAACTATGAAACTTCTCCTATTTTTTTAATCCTATTGCTTTCTGTTTTGCTAAGTTTCCTGATTTCAAACGATTATTCGAACGTAGTTACATGTTTAGTGAATAATGAATCAGCACCTACATTACATGTAATATGCACTAATAAACAAATATGCACCTACATTACATGTAATATAATCTTAATTCAAAGATAATATAAGATAATTATAAGATAATCTTAATTCAAATATTTTAAATATTTGTAATGATCGTTTAGATGTAGATACGAGTAAGTTTGATAGGCGAGCCCTAAATTATGATACAATTGTTGTGATTTATCACGCTATTGTGCATCGAGCAATTGAACAGATAAGGAGTGACGAAGTGGTTCTAACCCAGCGACCAAATTGCGAGATTACCGAGGGGTTAATTGTTGATAGATGTTATGTCTTCGAAATGCGTGTTAAGATAATAACAAGAAAAACTGTTAAATTAAGTGACTTGATTTAATCTTAAAGTTAGAATTATCCTTAAATCAACTTATTTACAAAAAATTTAATTCAATAAATTTTTCAGCACTATCTCATTTTCTTTTTTTTTAAATGTAATAATTTTTTTATTCCACCAATTCTTTTTCTGTTACAGTTTTGGGCAGCATATGTGCCATGCGACGCTCAATATAAGGACGCTGTTCAACTGACCCTTGAGCAGATCGATATAATCAGGAGATTGACGGAACTCTATCATCCCTCTTTAACGCTCTGCACATCTTCAGACGGTAAGTCTTTACGAAATGTGATTACGGTAAAAAAGTTTATTGTGTCGAAATCTACATAAATCACTTTAGTCTAGTACGAACGATGAAATTTAACAAGATTGTTCTATTTTATATGTTTTACAAGATATTCAAGAAGTATTAGTAATATTTCACTTTTGTCAATAAACTATAATAGTGTGTATTTTGTATTCAATTTTCCAATCTTAGTGATGTAATATTAAATTAAAATTTATTTTTTTCGTTACAAGTAGTTTATTTATTTTCAAAATTTAATTATACAACATGTTGTGTATAGTTTGGTAGTTAGTTTTATGTAGAATAGTAAAAAGATTTCTTTTTACAAAATATTGTTATAAAATAAATCTAAAAAGAGGTTTTAAAATTCGAATAAAATTATTATACGGGGTCTCATTCCCCTATTAGCCTTGGCTCTCGGAAACTTTCTTCTTGAAATCGATTATTACTTCATCTCCAGGACTAATGTTGTAACTCAATAATCTCTTTTGGGGAAATTTCATTTCCTCTAGATCCTGCATGTTTCTAAGATATTGCTCAGTAACCGCAGAGATAATCAACTCCAAGTCATCGTAACGCATTAAGGCATCTAATTTTGAAGAAAGGTGACATTCGGAAACGCAAGAATTATCGCGGTATTAATTTCCTTTCGATTGTCGGCAAAGTATTGTATATGAAAATCATAAAATTAAGGATACAGAAACATTGAGAACAAACTAGACGGGAAGAACTAGCTGGGTTGATAGTATCAAAATCTAACGAATCATAGCATCGACGATCGATCAGATATTCGCTCTCCGTTGGACAAGTTTGTGGAGATCACTGGAGATCGAACATGTTCGCTGAAAATTATTCAATGAAGCATCGTATGACGGCTCAACCAGCAATATTCGAAATGACATGTCTGAGGACTTCCCGATTCAAACTGGAGTCCGGCAAGGCGTCGCGGCATCAGGATTATGCGGAAAGCATTTTTTCCGACACAAACTTTTTAACCGATCTTATGTTTACCGATGACGCCGTTTTTTATCGACACGGATAACGAAGCAACACACATTGTATAACATTGTATAACATTTGCCGCATTGCTCGGTCATACGGATTGAGAATCAATACAGATAAGATAAAAGCGTTTACAACGGACGGATCGGAAACCAGAGTATACTTCAATGGATCTCGAATGTAGCAGGTACCACAGTTCAATTATTTAGGATCATTGGTCAGGGAGAAGGAAGTGGCGTCGACAGCCGAAGTTCATAACCGGATCGGCCTGGCAACAGCAACATTCGTTTCACTCAAGTGGTTTATATGGAAGTGGACAAATATTACCATCAAAACCAAAATATACCTATATTTGACGCTGATTCATTTCTCCTTTACGGATCAGAAACATGGACATTACTCAAGCCGGACCTCAACATGCTCGAGCCCTTCCAAATGCGCTGTTTGAGACAGATTCACGGTGGTCCACTGCGCGAACCCCTCCGATATGAGACAATCAGAGAAGGGTGTGATCAACAGACACCAATCGCAGAGAAAATTAAAAAACGTCCATTACGATGATTAAGTCACCACATCTGTAGGATGGGTGACAGGCGATAGCTCACAAACTCCTATTGAGAAGACGACCACACGATTGTAGGATACATCAACACGTTTGGAAGGCGACATGTTTGAAACACATAGAGAACGATTGAAAGAACCAACGACTGATAACAACTGAAGCAAGAACCATTCAAACCAAATCATTCAACTTTTTCATGCATCGTATAACGGCTCAGCCAGTAGTGTTCATATCATAGAAGAGTTCCCGATTCAAACAGGAGTCCGCCAAGGCGACGTCGCGATTATGAGGAAATCATTCTATGGACGTCGTAGAATGCGAATCGATATTTCGACACAAACTTCTTAACCGATCTTATGTTTGTCGATGATAACGCCGTTTTTGCCTACACTGACACCGAAGCAACAGACACCTTCTATGATATTTCCCGCATTGCTCGGTCATACGGATTGAGAATCGATGCAGACAAAACCAAAGCGCTTACAGCGGAAGGATCTGAAGACAGAGTTAACTTTGATGGAACTCGAATGGAACAGGTACCGCAGTTTAATTATTTAGGATCATTGGTCGCGAAGAAGGAAGTGGCGTCGACAGCCGAAGTTTATTACCGGATTGGCCAGGCAACAACATTTGTTTCACTCAAGTGGTGTAAACCAGTGTGATGAAAGCGAGCAAATATAACCATAAAAACCAAAATAAATCTATATCGGATGCCGATCCATCCAATTCTCCTCTACGGATCAGAAACATGGACATTGCTCCAGCCGAATCTCAACAAGCTCAAGGCCTTCCAAATGCGCTGCTTGAGACAGATCCTCCGTCGCTCACTCCGCGAACGTCTCTGAAATGAGAAAATCAGGGAAAGGCGTTACCAACAGGCACCAATCGCAGAGAAAATTAAAAAAGGCCGATTACGATGATTCGGCCACATCTGTAGGATGGGTGACAAGCGATACCGCGCAAACTCCTATTGAGAAGACGACAACCCGATATGAGGATACAGCTACACGCTCGGAAGACGACATGTTTAAAACACATAGAGAACGATCTAAAGAACCAAAGACTTATAACAATCGAGGCAAGAACCATAGTTAACTCGATCGGTAACATAAACTAGCATGGAAGCATCTGGTGAGCAGAGCACGGAATCCAACGGCACCGACAGCAGAGTATTGGCTACGAGGTCGACTACCTTTTGAAACGCCGGCTATGGAATTAATAATAATAATACTAATAATGAGATCTTGGTCAACATAAAACTGTCTCAGTCTGGCAGCTGAAAAAACGCGCAAATTACTTCAAATTAGTTTTTAAATCACAAACAGTTCTGTAAACATCTACAGATTGTATCTCGCTATATTCACATCAAATGGACAAGTATCACCTTAACACGCTTCTCCAGTCGCAAGTCAACATTTACCAAAGGATGTAATTTACCATGAATTAACTCTCTCTCTAAGGGTGCTACAGTTCTAAGTAGGACCTGGACCTTCTCCCACTGCCTACACTTGTTTTTCGTGTCTTGATCTTAGACAAAAGTGTAGGAAGCCCTTACAGTTCTTAACGTGGTTGGCGAGCCATTATTAGGGGGGGGGGAGGTTCGTGGCAGATTTTTACTGTAATGACGGTCACAGTCATGATGTACAGGAGGACGACAGCTTATTTTGCTATACCCAGAATTTCAACCCAGGACATTTGGCTTAGTAATCTGACACCTTGACTAATAGACCGCCACCGCCTCTTGACCATGAATTTCCTCTGTACCATGAATTAACACCAACTCTGAATACCTGTCAGGTTTAACAATTTCTGGTTTATTCATATAATACCTAATGAAAGCTCGTTGATGATCTTGATATATGGTTCCACCTCGATTAAGCATCTACACGTTTGGTAGTCTTAGTACGAAAAGTTGTCTTTTTTCTTGTTCAGTATATTTTCATCACTTTCCCACATGGACAGACTCACAATGAACACGTAGATATTGAAGAGAAGGGAATTTGGACAACCTTTCGATACCATCCAACGTAGCAAGTTCAGTTGAGTTCAAATTTAGAAACTTCAACATTCTATGTGTGGTAAGTCAGGTTTGTTGCATTCACTTACGCACTCGTTTTCGGTCCTGGAGAATTCTCCTTCCTTTTCTGTTTCCTTCTCAATATCCAAGGTTCGCCGCATACTCTAAATTTGGAAAAGCGTAGCCCAGCTTATAAAGCTGACTCGACTTTGCAACAGGATTTCCAGTAAAATGCATTTCCTTCACACCAAGAAGTTTATGCTGAGTTTTGTAATCGACTTTGGGACAGTTGCAACTTTCCTCTTTCTCCTCACCGCATTTACAATCTTTGTCTTTCTGCAATTAAAGGCGCGTTTTAATAAACAGCATGTTTATTGCGCAGCGTGAACTGAATAGGACATTTCATCAGGAGGCCGATTTTCATATACGCGACACTCAGCTACGCGACGTAACGCGACATCGCCTGTCAAATAATGATTAAATTTGTTTAAATGGGCACGTTCTCACTATGGCTACGCAACAGCTACGCGATGTGCCCATTTAAAATAATGTAATCATTGTTTGACAGGCGATGTCGCACGAAGTCGCGTAGCTGAGTGTCGCTCATATGGAAATCGACATTTAATTATTACGCTGCGCAATTCTGTTTTCCTAGACAACGTATTATTTCCTAATAGTATTTTATAAATTCGTGTGTGTGGATGTTCCGTTCTAAGGGGAAAAACATTTGCTTTTTTCTTTAATTAAAAAATATCTAGCGGATGAGGATGAAGAAGAAAGAATACTGCAGTTACGTAATCAGAAAACCTGTCAGCAATCTGATCTTAAAACGACAAGAGGAGGGTGCTTTTACTACATGATTAAGAAGCATTTGATTGACGAAAAAGAGAGAACTAGCAAACAGGACTTGCAAACGTATCCCTGCAATCGAGTCGAGGCTGAAATAAGTCCTCCTGAAAAACATTTTGTATTCATTCACACTAAGATAAAGTTCTTTTGGCATCGGT
This sequence comes from Phosphuga atrata, assembly GCA_944588485.1. Taxonomy (NCBI): domain Eukaryota; kingdom Metazoa; phylum Arthropoda; class Insecta; order Coleoptera; family Silphidae; genus Phosphuga; species Phosphuga atrata. The sequence continues at coordinate 37,761,483 of OX155897.1, forward strand.
GAACACTTCAGAATTTGTTCAACGATCTCCTTTTCGATGTGCGTAGAATTCAATAACATAGTTTTAGGTTCGACATAGAGATTTAGTGTGAGATTTAAAGTCACAGATCTACTGCGAATTCTTGCAGCGGTTTCGACAGTTGGTTGGTAATTTGTTTTTGGCGATATCGAATTTTTCAACGGTGGCGATCTTGTCGACCAAGGCTTCTTTTTCTCCAGCAGACTCTATACCACAGCCGTTCAGGACTAAAAGACTAAAAGCTTGGGTTCGACAAGCCTAAGCGATCGTCTAGGCAAATAAATCGACACGCACAATTCCTATTCAGAGCTTTCCGATTCCGTTCAACTTTCTTCTCCGCACTTCTGCTCTAAGGCTTCCAAAGATGGAACTTTGAATCAATCAATCTATTTGATTAAGATATTCTATGCAGTTGATTTTTTGTCAATTTTTTGTTGAAAATTTTAATTTACTAACATTTTCTGATTAGTGCTAAAGTGTAAAACAAACACATCTTTCAAAACGATAAAGTTTTCACGAATAATTTTAAAACAGCTTACACCCACAGTATAGGTACGAAACACAAAAGTTATTTAAATAAACTTTACGGTCCAATATTAGTAGGACATTCTCTTCATTTGGTCTATTGAGTAGACAGTGTATTATTCTGTATGTGACAGTTAATCATTCTATAAGAATTTAATTACGTCCTCCCGCAAGCGATATTTTAGGAAATGCAATATCTAATTATAAAAAATCGTTAACTTTCTTCCGCTTGTTTTGTTACCATCCAATTTTTTTTAATTTACAAAACTTCTTTTATGTCGAAAATAATAAATGACCAGACAATTTATTATTTACCTCCGAAAATTGCCTTTTCGGGGGTATTGCCTCTTTACACGAGCTGTCAATCCCCCCTTAAGATAATAAATATCCCATTCCTTTCATTCATCTCATTATAGATACTACACCTCCAATAAATCGCTTTCCGCCTAATGGACTCTATTTAATGCCCTCGAACGAAACTTTTTAACACCCTTAAAGTTTCCTAAATCAGTTAAAAAGAATCGTTTTCGTTTTCAGTCAATAGTTTAATAACATATTTCACTTGAAGATGATTAACCGATAAGACTTGAAAGTTATTATAAGGCAAACTTATTATATTATGCAAGCTAAATACACTAGATAGAGTGACTAGATCGAATAACTAGACGGACTAGACGGACTAGTAGAACTAGTCTAATGGGTAGAATTAGTCTAATCTATGATCATAGAGATGTCGACTATCGCTACAGTAATTAATATTTAACAGCAATATATGTAAATAATTGTTATAATTTGATGTGTTGCATTATTGCGAAAAACTTTAATTTGTTTTTAAATCATATTAAACTTTGTTATTCAAAAATTTAACAGCTTTAAGCGTTAATTTTCTTGGCAATATTTCAACGATAAATTCTCATTTGTGCGGATCCGACTAATCTCCACATAAAATTTAATCTTGGCGGAAACGAAGAAATCATAAACCAAATGAAACAGTTTTAATTTCACCCAACATTTTTTTTCCAACGTTTCTTTTATTCTGTTCTTCAAGTATGAAAAATGTTGGGACGTAAATGCGATTTGCATTTATTATTCCTGTATTTCAAATAAATTTTATATTTAGATTCAAATTCTACTTTTACCGTAATATAAGGAACTCCTAAATCAGAGAGCTTTGAACCGTCGAGTGTATTATGGTGGATGTGCCGGGCAAATGCAAACTAGCTCACACTAGTCCATTTATTTCAGTTTTCCCGGTTATATTATTTAGTCTAATGTGCAACACAAAATATAAAACTTAAATTCCTATTACAAAAAAATGCAAAAATCCTAGCATAAGTACCGGAAACAACACGCTACTCTAAATAAAATGTCCATGTAATCTTCCCACTTATGTAAAAAATAAATTAAAAATTCTTCTGAAATTATACAATTTCATCCACAAACGAAAACCACCGGGAAAAAAAACGCAGATTAAATAAATAAATCTCTTACTGGTACAGACAGAGCTGAGGGTAGAAAAATTAGCATCTCTGAATTATTCATCGTGCTCTCTAAACTATAACGTCGTTTATTTGTGCTGAGCGTAATCTGTGCTGTATCGGTCGTGCTATCTGCTTGCCACAATTTCAAATAGTAATGAGAAAACGGCACAAAAATTCCACCCTATATTTCACATCTTTGAAATGGAATTGCCTCGTTAGAGAACTTGTTTATTATTCAATCCTGTTAGCAAAAATGTTGGAAATTTATAACAAAAATAACAGAAATTGCAACAAATTGGATCAATAACACTACGAATATGTGAACAGAATGAAAATCTCTATCACGAAATAATAAAGAAAGCATAGAAGAGTAATACAACTAGATTAAGCAGACAATAGTAGACAAGACTAGACATATGATACTAGTCTGACAATATTAGACAGATAAAACTAGACATATAAGATTAGACATATAGAAAGACAGACAAAACTAGACAGTAAAGACTAGATAGATAAAACTAGACAGACGAGACTGTTAGCCCCTCCTCCATCATGTTGTACGTTTAATGCGTACAACATGATGGAGGGGCTAACAGGATCGGAGAAGTCATGGTAAGAAGTATATACTGTCGTTCGGAAAATTATTGAAACCAAGAAGAAAGACAACAGGAAGTAGAACCCTTACACTGAAGAAATGCGAGAGCAGATTACAGTGTAAAGTGCGACGCGAAAGGAATGTTTTTTTTGCAATTTGTCTTTATTTGCAAATAAAACCAAACTTCCCTAGACAAAAAAAAGACAGACGAGACTAGACAGGCAAGACAGACAAGACTAGACAGACAACACTAGAGAGAGGAGACTAGGTAGACAAGACTCTACAGACAAGACTAGACAGACAAGATTAGGTAGACAAGACTAGACAGACAGGCAAAATAAAGATTGGCTAGATAAATTGCAGGGCCAGAGAGAGGATCAAGCTAAATAGATGCCGCAGATGCTGGCTCGTAGGACACAAGGTCGTAAACTGTCAAGGACCGAACAGGCAAGAGATCTGCCTGAAATGCAGAGAAGGAGATCACAAGGCATTCCAATGTCAAAATGATCCACTCTGCCCGATCTGTAACGAAAAGGTTCACCGAGCAGACACTCGACATTATTCGAAATATAAAAAGACACTTTCAGAGGTCAGTCAGAAAAGAAAAAACTAAAAATGACCAAGGTACTCCAAACAAACATGAACAGGTGCCGCCCAGCACACGATTTGCTAAATGTCGCAATATTAATAGTTGATTTCCTGGTCCTAAGTGAACCAAATAAAAACATCGTGAGCAATTCGAAATGGTTCACCGATGAGAAAAAGGACGCAGCTATAAAAATCATCTACAAAAATATAATAGTGATAGACTCGGGTAGTGGACTACGACGAGTGGTGGTATAAGCAATATAGTTGCTACTTTTCACCAAATAACACATCCTAGCAACTAACATCGTGCATTGCCGCTCTCGAAAATTTCCAGAAGAAAATATCCTTGCGTGTGACTTCAATGCCAAATCCCCATAACAGACCATTGAGAAAATGTAGTGACCGATTGAACAGCCGAGACTGTTATGTACGTTCAAAACATTGGCCCAAAAACACTTTTGAAAGAGGAAAAGCCAGCTGTATAATTGATTTCACCTTCTCTACGCATAACATTTCGAGAGAAATCACCAACTGGAAAGTTCTCGACCACGAAACCCTTAGTGATCACAAATACATTACATACTCCCTGGAGAGCAAGTCGTGCAATAACACAAATCAGGCAAAGAAGTGGAAAATTTAGAAAATAGATTACGAAAAACAACTGACGGACGACATTAACAACAAAGGAATTGATACTGCAGAAGCGCTCATTGAATATCTGAAGAGGGTTTGGAACGCCATGGAAAAAACCACACTAAGGTCGCAAAACAAATGTATTGGTGGAATAATATCACAAATAGCGGAGCAAAGTGTATGGCAGCTAGGAGAAATTATCAACGGCAAAGGAAGAGACTTGGTGAAGAAGAAATCTCTATATATGCAAAGCTCAAATACACAGTCACCAAAAGAAAACCGACAAACAAAATCTTCAAATCAAAAAAGGAACATTGGGCAAAACTATGCATAGAGATTGACGTGGATGTATGGGGATATATACTGGATCTCCATCAGAAATCTAAAAATCCACCAGCCAAACCTCCAACTCCATGCAGACAAAGTACAGGATATAATAACCGCGCTCTTCCCGATCCATAATCAAGTGAGGTAGAAACAACCGACAGTAACAGATACATTAAAATTCTCAAAACCGGAAATGAGAAATGCTTGCAACCATCTCCGTTTTGATAGATCACCAGGACCTCATGGATTATCCGCTGAGATTATAAAAAGGACAATCCTACGTCATCCGCCATACATTCTAAAAATTATATACAATTGCCTCAGGACTGGGACATTTCCCGAATTGTGGAAGAAAGCAACTTAGAGCTACTAAAAAATGGGACAATCAAACACAGAGACGGGATCTTACATGATCTTACCAACTAGCTCTAATAGTTGATATAATAATAGTAAATATCGGATATGATACTGAGAAAATAAAGCCGGCAAAGAACTATCTTAACCACAATTCGGGTTCAGAGAAGGTAGATCAACTTGAGACGCAATACAGGCAGTTGTAGATATAGCAGAGCATGCAAGAAACTGCACACGACGAACTCGACTAATGTTTGTTCTTATATCACTGGACGTTCCAAACGCTTTCAATTCTGCATGTTGGCAACACATCATGGGTGAAATAACAAAAAAGACATGCCACCCTATCTTTCGGGGATTATAAGGAGCTATCTTAGTGGTCGTAAACTCATGTATGTTTCAAATGGAGAGCTTAAAGAGCACAGTGTTGGAACATCGTCTATGACGGGGTGCTTAAACTGGCTCAATCAGAAGGTGTAACAACGATAGGTTTTGTGGACGATCTGCGAAATCTGAACAGGCATTAACCCTTTCACTGCCATGTCAATTATAAGGAATAACACACTGCGCCAATATTTATAAAAAATACTGGAAGTTATGCAACCCTTTTCACATAGATAAGTCACCTATTGACCAAAAGTCACTGATGGGCAAAAAACATGATTTTTTGTGAATTTTTAAAAAGATATTTATAAATCGTTTAACGACTCGAAATCTAACACAACTTATTTGCAAAAGATTCAAGTATTTTCTAAAAATAATTTCACCCATCTGCCGTCTCCGGGGGCGGCTGGGCGAATTTTTCAAGCTTGCTCACTTTTTCACCCACAACTCGGACTGTTTTCGTCGCACGCAAGTGGTTCCGGTGTCGGTGTGTCCGGAACGTCACCGCACGTCCGATTGTCACCTCACTTTTCGGTATTTTTGCTTAAAATTTTTGGGAAGTGCGAAAATCTCATTTTCTTGCAAAATCTCTTTTTCTTGCAAAAATATTTGTCATTTTTGGTCGCCTAAACTACGCGATGCGGAAGTCTTATCGAAAATCGCCTACGTGGGTTCGATCCTCTATTCTCTGGATAAAAGAAACTGATGCACCTACTTTTCAGACCGCGGTTCCTGTTCTAGTCAGAGGACCCCAATTCGCAGAAAAATCTGAATAACGTCGCCGCCAAGAGTCGCGCAGCGGCGACAGTAATGTCGAAGGACGCGTCTCGAAATTTTCTACCGAAATCCTTACCTGAATTTCATTTTTCCTGGCCATCTTCGCCGTGACCTCCGTAAAAGTGGTAATTTTTGTAAAGCTAACTTTTGGGGTCCGTGTGGGGAAGCGTTCAGCCTGAATCGCCAGGTCAGGACGGAATCGCAAATTTCAATCAATTCTGAAACGACTGACGTGAGGCGTTCCCCGAATTTAGTCTGGGGGACCGCACCGCGTAGGTTTTTGATAAGGTCAAATTCGGCTTTTTTAACCCGCCGGAGGCGGCAGATCTTCAATGTTTTAACCGCGCGTCTTTGATGCTCTAAGTCCGAATGTCCGTCCGCAGGTTGTTGTCCGCTTTCGTCCTCAGCATAGAACTAGAACATAGGACACGGGCATAATTTGTTCGGGAGTTTAATCCCGATTCCGCTGAAGGTGGTGTCGCGACGCCATAAAAACGACATTTTTTGAACGTCCAGGAAAACTCGCATGGAATCACCAACTTAAGCTCTGCTGTAACAGTTTTGCGAGATTCTCGGAAAGAATTGAACATTTTATCTTTTAGTGCAAGCGGCATTGCGCTTCGTCATTTGCAACCGTCGCGACGCCCGCCCGAACTCGCCCTATTGCAAGAAACTAATGACGAAAGTAAAACGTTCATATTTTTGTAGCTCCCCGGTGCATGTTCTGGATTTTTCAGTGGATTATAGAATGGCCTTTTGGCTTTTCGCACCCATAATTGACACGCGTGCACGTGGGCGTCGCCAGAAGGTGCAGTCAGTCCCTAACCGCCCTAACCGCTGCAGTTTCGCCGATTGTGTGCGCAGCGACTGGAAAATCGGAGTCATCCATAAACATCACCCTTTTTTGCACATTTGTCCCCCTCACCGCGTTCCCGAATCCGACTTTTGCGGCACGGAGAGATGCCACCCGCTGCTACGTGTATTTTGGTACCACTCTCGGCTTTCTGCGTCGCTGCCTTCGCCCGCGTCCGAAATGCCGAAAAAAATCTGCAACCGCCTCTTTGGGCGTCATCGGCGAAAATTTGCGTTCGCATCGCGTAGAATAGATGCGGGAATCTAAAAAACCGATTCACAGTTCAGTAGCCCCCCCCGATCCGGAAGTATCCTCATAAATGTGCAGGGTGCACTACAAAAGTGCACCTTGTCGCCTTGAACATTTGGTTTTGCAGCAGTGTATCCGGCGCCGCTGCCGGTCATCGTGGCGCCGATTTATGGACGAACAAAGACGTAGAAATTTCTCGAGTTTTTTTCAACACGCCCGCAAACCCCCAAGACGTAGTCCATCGAGAAAACTGACACCTTCACCGTGTAGCCTGGTCTTTTTTCTATACGGACTACGAGTTTCGCCGTTCCGCGGCCTGTAGTTTGCGCGAGGCGATTTTTTCAAAAAACAAAAGTCGGATTTTTTTCTACAATTTTTTTGGAATTGGCGGTGAAAGGGTTAATGGAAAAAACGAACGCAGCCACAAATCGCATACAACAACTGGATGGCCAGCAAGGATCTGCAACTGGCACAGGAAAAATCAGAAACCGTTCTCTTGAATGGAAGAATAAAAGTGCTTTTCAACCAATGTTCTTCAAAATACAAAATGTAGTAATTGTAAAAAAATGAAGCAAACAAATTTTGAGGCATATATTGTAGAATTTTGAGGCATATAGGCATATATGGTAAAAACAGTAGCTGCACTGGAAAAAATAATGTCTAACGTCGGAGGACCAAATAGCAGCAAAAGAAAACTGCTCAGTTCGGTAGCCCACTCAGCTATGCTATATTGAGCTCCTGTGTGGGCAAACGCACTGCTCTTGACAAGAACAAACAGGTTTTTGCAAGCGTTCAAAGGAAAGCTGCTAAAAGAATATGCAGGGCATATAGGACTGTATCAAGGGATACGATTATTGACGGCTTTGATAATTGATGGAACCCCCCCAATAGAATACACAGCTAGTGAAAGGAAAAGATTCTATAAACCTTTAATAGAACCTAAACAAAATGCAAAACTATAGAGGACTTGCAAAGAAATTGGCAGAATTCGGAAAAATGGGCGAGACTGCTAATTCCGGACATTATATATTATATAATATATATTTTGGAAGATGATAAAATGGGGAATTTAACTACCATTTGATGCAAGTTTTGATAGGCCACGCATGTTTCAAAGACTATCTACATAATATAAGAAGAGCATCAGACAGACAGTGCGTCTACTGCGGTCAGGACGACAGTGTTTTTTACACCATATTAGAATGTGCGAGATAGGAAAAGGAAAGAACTACAGCTCAGATTTCATGCTAGAAAACGAGAATAACTCGGATACTCTAAGCAAAATGTTTTCCGGCACATTCTAGCACAAAAAGAAAAATACGAGAGAAATGCTGCGTAGAGAAAACACCGAGAGGCGCACTTACAAAAATGATAAAATATACCAAAACCATATACACTTTACCATGAAGTAATGCATACAGCGGTTCCAGAGTGTATGTGTTCATTATTCCACCGTTTCCAAGGGAGTCACTTGCGCAGTGGCTAGCTGCCAGCTCGGTCGGCCATATACTGAGCAGAAGCATATTTTTGAAGTCTCCGCCATAGAAAAAGAAATTAACGGAAAGGTACTGATCGTTATAAGCTTTTATAGAGCTCTACTAACAAATAATAAGTTTTATATAATTAAAGCACATGAACTGCTGGAATATCTTTCCAAAGAAGTCACTGGATTTGTCTATTACAAACTGGAGACTATAATACAAATATCTTGAAAAGCTCTAGCACAAGTGCTCAATTCTTGTCCCCGCTTGAATCATTTAATGCGGTAATGGCCTCAAGGGATATAAACCACCCTGGTTCTGGTACATGTCTTGACAAGTTAATTGTGAGAATTAATACAACATACTGCGTTGTAACTAGCGACCACCACATCTCCTATCATTATGCACAAATATTCAATATTGATCTGGGTATTGAAGTACTAGGCTCGACTACTATATACACAAGATTATTCAATTAAAAAACACAAGAGATTATAAACTTCTACAAAAGACTAATGGAGGCAGGCAGCTAGATGGGATGATCTCCTAGAAATCGACGACAATGACATCGACAGCCAATGGAACTTCGTCGCGGATATCTTCCGAGAGATCTTCGAGGATGCTTTCCCTAGAATTCCCATCCTCTCCAAACGAACATTTCAACCACTATACACTAACCTGCATTTGGTGCAGATGCAGAAAGACAACAGTTAAACATTAATAACCTTCGTAGAAAACAACCCGATATGTTTATTACTAAGGAAAGATAAAAATACTTTTTAAAAAACAAATTGTCAATTTGACACAAAGTGTCAACAAATCGCCAAAAAAACTACATATTTATAAAAATAGCGGAGATGAAAAAGAGCAATGATCTCTATGTCAATCTCAATGAGGATCCATGGACATGTGCCAACAACATATATATTTTTTCGCAAATATCCCTAAGAACCTAGTTGATTCTCTAAATAATACAGACTATAAAGATAATATAGTAATGACTACTACAAAATCGATATTTTCAACAACAGTAAGTAGGGATGAACTCTATGTAAGTTTTATTTTGATATGTAATAAAAAACGAATAATTTAAGCGAAATTATCGAATGTTTATTTAATTGTAAAGAGGAGGGTATGCCATTGATAATGGAAAACAATATTAGATAAATGGCCGTCACGACTACACTTGCAGGACATCAATTTCATCTTTGAGGTCTAGAATCGATTGTGGGACATTGGCATACACCTTATCTTTCACGTAGCCCCAAAGAAAAAAATCTAGAGGTGTTAAATAACAAGATCTCGGTGGCCAATTTGCAACTGCTCGAAAAATCACACAGTCAAGAAACTTTTCACGCAAAAGATGGTATCGTTACTTTTGTGGCACGTAGCCGTCTTGTTGAAAATAATCGTCGTCCACATCAATATCTTTCAATTGCATAATACAAAATCATTAATCATCGTTCGATAACGCAAAAGATTCACAATTAAATTTAAATTTTAAAAATTGCTATGCTTTGTTGAAGCGTATATCGTTCCATTTTTATTACCTGTCATCTGTCAAGCAGTTACAGGTTGACTCATGACAACTATTAAAATGGCGGGCTATTGACTGAAACCTCTTATTGGAAGACCCTATACAATAACCTTCGTAGAAAAGTAGAAAATATCAAGTTACTAAAAAAAGATGAAAATACTTTTTTTAGTGTAGATAAAACGCCAAAAAAAATCATGGGACATAATTTCGTTAACTCCAGTTTAAGTACAGTAAATTTGAAAATAGCACAAGGAACAATATTTTTTAATGACTTCCCTAACGCCAAGCATTCCATGATTAACTACGCGGACGACACGTCTATTCTCGTAATCAATAAGTCGGTAGATAACATTAGTCAGAACACTAAGTTAGCTTTGTCGGCCATGGTTGTATGGTTTTCGAATAACAAATTCTTAGTAATAGGATAAAACTCAGGTAATTATATTTAAAACTAGTAGACGTCCTTCGAGTTACCCGCAAGAAATTGAAATGGCATATTATCTTGCCTTCGACAAGATTCAACAATCGGCAAGTCTGCTATGAGTGCTTATCAATAGCATGTGAGCAAGAAGCTCAACAAAGCAGTTTTTGCTTTGAGAACCCTCCACCAATATACAGATGATGAAGTCTTGCGGCTGGTGTATTATGGTACATTAAAGGTATGAAATAATATTCTGGGGTAATAATACAAATATTACTAATGTCTTTAGGGTACAAAAACAAGCTATCCGTATTCTACACAATTTGCACTTTCGGCAAACATGTAGCGGTGTTTTCAGAAGAGCAAATATACTTACTTTCATATGGGTACATTTACGAAAGTATTCTATGTATTTACAGGCATAAGAACTTATCGTAGGTTTCCATAACCCAACGGAACGGCGAACACGATATAACAATGAACTCTATGATTTGCATATACACAACCTGATAATGTCCGAAAGAAGCCCTTATAGTAATATTAAACTCTACAACAAGCTGCCAACAGATATTAAACATATTAAACAATTAAAAGATTTTAAAAAGGAACTGTATAACATAATTAACAAGATTGAGCCCTACAACACGGAGGAATTTTACTCAAAAATAAATAATGCCTAAAATTGTTCTACATGCGAATCGAATATGTATTTGCTAATTGTTTTTAAGATCTCTATATTTTTATTCTTATTTTCTCTTCTGTTTGACATATTTCATTTAGAATAGTCTAAATATTCTTAAATAATGATATAAAATATATTTGATTTGATTTGACTAGAATGACAAAACTAGACAGACAAGACTAGACATACAAGACTAGTCATACAATGCAAGACTAGTCACACAAGACTAGACAGACAAGACTAGACATACAGGACCAGATAGACAGGACTAGACTGACAAAGCTTAGACTGACAAGACTAAACGGACACATAAAGACAGACAAGATTAGACACACAAAACTAGACTGAGAAGACTGGACAGACACGACAATATACCCAAGAATTGTGGACAAGTATGAACAAATCAAATTGTGTAGGCAAGTCTATGATCGTAAGTCTATAGAGGCGAGAATTGACGGAATTGATTAAAGGTAATAATGCTCCGTCTGACAAGACTGTTGTGTACTAGACTATGTGGGAATATTTTCTAACATTTAAACATGTTTATTGTTTATTAGATAGCTATGTAACATTTCTTGTTATTTTTTCTTGCCATACAATAAGCTGAATTAATTTAATTACAGAGATTAAGACTGCATACAGCAAGAATCAGTTATGTTCACTAATTGGCGTCGAAGGTGGACACTCACTAGCTGGCAGTCTAGCAGTATTAAGGTCTCTGTACCACATAGGAGTAAGATATTTAACACTTACTTCCACATGTAACACACCTTGGTAAGTATTGACAAATAATTATATAACTATAAGAGTGTGCTTAGAAAAGAGCATACAAGATGGGATTAGACAAAACCAGATTTTTAGACAAGCTTTGTCAGACTTGACAAGACTAGACAAGCTTTGTAATGTAACTTTATACATAATTTGTTTTTCAATATCCAGGAAATATTTATTGAGTGATCAATCAGTTGTCTATTTTTAAATATTTATTCAATGTCAAGCAGTTGATATTTCTTTTTTGTATATTTCTAGGGCGGATTGTTCAAACACAGATTTGCCGGGGAAAAAGCCAGAACACGGAGGATTGACGCCCTTCGGCAAGGTAACATTTATAAGACGCAGATAGTTGGATCTACTTGAATGCATCCGCGTATTTATTTTAATTATTGGCTAAATCGCAAAATTTTATGAATCTCAACGTCATGGAAATCGCCAATCGGATAATTAAAGTCCCGCTTTGAGTCAGCACTCGCATCTCTGGCCCGGCGTACAATTGAATTCATCAGCTGTTAAGGGTGGGATAGAGCTTTGTGAAAGCTCTCGCTTAATTCTGCCCCTAATGCTACGCGAATTTTTATCAAACGCAACGCATTATGAAATATTTATCGATGTGACGGTTCACCAATCAGTCGAATTAATTTCTTCCATTTATTTTACTCTTAGTCAACAAAAATACGAAATAAATTCAATTGCATCCAACAAATTTAGTTTATAAGTTACATTGTAGATCAATCAAATCAAATACAGCCGAACTTCCATAAGTCGAATTACCATAGTTCATGAAAAAATTGGAGTTATATAAGTACATAACTATAAAATGAGTAAAATACACTATACACAATTTATTCAAAGTAAATACATATGTACATAGGTATAATATATATTTATATACATTATTAATATGATGTTACATAATTATAAATAATTAAAAATAATTTTAATTAATTTAATTTTTGAAAAAGTCAGTAATTTTTAATTGTTTTCCATAATAAATAGCACCTTGTGATCTTCGATTATATCGTCTCTTTTTGGTGTACCGATTCTCGAGAGAATAATATCCTGTCGTAATCTTCCTAAAGCATACCCGCTGGTAAATTCTTAATTTTGCTTTATTCGAGTTTTTGGTAATAATAAAATATGAAGAATAATATGTTTGCTAATCTGCCTGAGGATTACACTATCGACAGTTTATGGTAGGCAATATTCGGCGTTATAAATTTTGGAAAATACGCGGCGGTTAAAAAAATGGAGTTATAGAGACTAGTTTGTATATAAAATGTTACCATCGTACAAATTTTTACTACGAGTTATGGAAAAATTGGAGTTAAGGAGTTTAATTCGAGTTATGTTTTTTAAATTAGTTAATTTATATGTAAAATGCTATCTAAATGTATGAATTTCTAAAAAAATCGAGTTATAGAAAAATTGGAGTTACAGACGAAGTTAGAGTCAGTGCGAGTTATGGACGTTTGGCTGTATTTATAGAATTTTTCGATGTATAGGAACAAATAAGGTGTGTAGTATCTGCCAAATATCATAAATTGAAATATAAAAAGCAGAGGAAAATATACTAGGATTTAACATATCTAGAAATTATTTCAAATCCAATCAAATACATTAGCAGCAAACAGAATAAATTAAGATTTTACATAACTAAAAACTAATTTAAATCAACGCAATCAAAATCACGGCGCCTCCGTGGAAAAAAAGCTAACTAGTTACGGAACGCACAGCGACGGAAACACTATTTGGCCGTAGTCGATGTAATCTAGTTACCCCAGATTTAATCCAGATTAGATTATGGTTAGGTTAAGTTTTTTATGGTATTTAGCGCAATTTGCATACTTTTCACACAATTATAATAATGGTATCCTTCACATATAATCCTTCACATTAATAATTTATTTATTAATGTGTTTATTTTGGTGTGCGAGTAGTTATTTAAATCAAATCAAATCTAATTAAAAAAAGCAAAATATATTGGGATTTAACATAACAAGAAACTTATTTAAATCAAATCAAATATTATAAACAGAACTAAACTATACGTGAATTTACATAACTAAAAGAATAAAATAACATATCAAATCTAATAAACAGAAGCTATTCTATGTTTTAATGGAACTAAAAATTAATTTAAATCAAATCAAGGTACAATAAACAGAAGATACAACTAGGAATATATACTAGGAATATACTAGGAATATATACTAGGAATTGGCAAAGCTAAAATTTAAATTTGGAGTTATTAACATCAGTTAACTCTCCAGGAAATCTTCTATTGAATGGAAAGAGTTTTCTAATTAACTTTCTTTTGCTTTTTTCTTAACAATTTATAATTTGTTTTTTATTTTATTTCGAAAGGTACCTCGTAGATATCTTCATTTTTTGACCATAACTGTTTGTTTCTCTGTGTGTGTAATAAGCTACTTCCCACACATATAATGTCGGCACTGTTAAAACTTTTAACTTCATGAATTCTGGTTTGCACGAACTATTATTTTAAATTCCCGAAAGAAACCGGATAATTCTCTCCTGGGCAACAAACACTATTTTTGCTCTGGTGATGACTTCCAAATTATTATCCCTTAAACAAGAATCGTTTTGATTTCAGCGTCGTATAAATAATGTATTTAGTTTTGAGTGGATTCAAAAGTAGGTTGTGTGCGTCAAACCATTGCTACATCTATTGTAATATACATTGAGCTGTCTTTTCAGATTCCTATAAAGTGGTTCCAGACATCAAACATCCGCGAATAGAGTATAATAATTTGCACCAATGTAGTCTAGCAAGACTATTCGCTGTATAGATGGAGAACAATGTTGGGGCTAGGATAGTTCCTTGTGCCACCACACACAAATAGATACTGTTTAGGAAATGAAATTTCTAATATTTACGTATTGTAATCGTTGAGAAAGATAAGATTGGAACCACCGCCCTGTTTTGCCACAGATCCCATATACTTCCAGTTTTTCAAACAGCTTATTGTAATCCAGGCAGTCAAATGCTTTAGACAAATCACAGAAAATACCACCTCTGGCATTTTCTATTATCTAATTCGTTTATTAACTTTGTATAGAATTGCTCTAATGCAGAAATTGTCGATCAAGATTTGCAGATACCATGCTTCTAGCTGTATTTTGTATTTTGTATTTTGTTATAAATGACATCAATCTTCTTTACAATACTTAGTGATCTTGGTTATAACTGATATCATAACTACTGGATACTCCGTTTTTAAAGGCTGGGATTGTCGTAGAAGTTTTTAAAACCCTTGGAAAGATTTCATTTTTAAAAGAATTTACACGATCTTTTATCAGAAATATTAGTTCCGTATATAATTCTTTAATCAAATTGCGTGGAATGTCTTGAATTTCAAAATCTGACATCTCTTCTAGATACATACTATTATGATTTTTGGTGATGTGGTTGATGTCAATAATTAATTTTGGTTTTGTTTAACTCTCACATTCATATTTGTTAGCCAATATTTATTGCGCTCCACAATGATTTTTATTTGTTTGTTGTTTTCTCTACTCTTGATGTATAGTAGTCATATTTTGTTTGATTTATCAGTTTTGAATGATTTTTTTCACTTGTTTATATTTCATTTTGAATATCGGAAATGTCTCTGCATCACAAACATGTCTTGAAGTTTTCTGATTTTAACTTGATATTAAAGTTCTTCCGTTATCCGTTATGAGTTAGATGCAATCTTTTCTCTCATTAAGGGAAAAAAATAAAAGAAATGGTACTGTAAGATCTTAATGAATTTCTAAGCTTTCTCATAACAGTCTTCTTTAGCAAACTCTGCTCAACTCTCCATGATTCCTCATCCAATGCTAATTTGAACTTGTCTTTGTTCCTTGCGCAAAAGTTTCTTTTGCCTTGCCGTTTCTCACGATGAATATGGTTTTCATAGTTGAGGAGTATGATTTTATGATCTGGAATTGCCGTATCTTGAATATCCATGCTTGATATATAGTTTTGACGTGAAAATATGTTGTCGATGCAACTTTTTGAGGTTGTTGTAATCAGCGGTGCGCTGGGAAAATGTTAACAATGGACTGCCTATGACCGCCACCTGGGGGAGGGGAACGAATTTCTTAACCCTTTAACCCTTCAAACGCTTTAGACTTAAGCATATCCTCGATTTTAGCTTCATACCAACCAGCAGAATCCTTCAAATAATTAATAGCATTAATGGACCGAACAATGGATTAAACAATTTGCTTTAGCACTATTAATGTTACGACTTTTTAAGGCTTCTGAAAGGTAAGCGAATTCATGGAAGACGTCGATCATTAAAGCTAAATCTTAAGAAATTCCAAATTGATTAATTGATTCATAATCCAGAAGTTTGTCATTAGATTCAAAATATTTGCATAAAGTGGGATAATTTTTCCAAACCGCCAAGTGCATACGCTACAAGCTGCCCATCTAGGTCCGAATACGCGACCGATTTTTACAATTTCCACGTCTATATTAGTGTTTATATGTACATTCATGTCACAGACGAGAACCAGATAAATGACATTATTTTTAAGATCATTTCTTTGTATTTAGATTAAGTGAATAACTATATTATGAAAAACTATCTGTTTAAGTGAATAGCCATATTCACTTGATCTAAATAGAAAGAAATGATCTTAAACACAATGTTATTTATCTGGTTCTTGTTTAGTGACACGAATGTGTACCGGGGCTAGTAATAACATACAAATGTCTTTTGTATAATTCAATATTCTGCGTGGTATTACCTAGGGAAGTAGTTGTTTCAACATGGCATTTGTTCGGTAGTCTTAATAAGACTTAACCCTTTAATGCATGATTTAAGGAACAGTAAGTAAAAGAATATATTACTATTCTGTAACATTTATTGATAATAAATGATGTTACATTAGAAAAAAGTGAAAAAAGGTGTTTTCACATAAATAGAAAAAAAATATATGTTGCATAACTGCAACATTATGCATATATTAGCGAATAGTATGATATGTTTTAAAACAATTGTTCTTTTTATTACAGCACAAGTAAATTCCACACTTGTCACATTTCGTTTGAGAAAATCCCTTACAATTCGCTAATTTACACCTAATTCTTTGATGAACCCAGGAAATCCAATGACCGATCTGATCCAACCGAACGTCCTGTGGTGGTGCATATTGTGTTGGGCCTCGTTTTCTCTTTTTCTGTAGCTGTAACTCTAACGATTGTTCACTCGGTCTACCTCTCTTTTGTTGAGTAGCATAACCGATATTCAGCAGACATAGCGACACGTCTTTTCTGAAGTCATAAAATGTGATATTCGGACTTATCAGGATTTTTCACTTTCATTATTCTCTTATATAACAGCCAACTGTTAGCAAGTGCCATGTCAATAGAATGATAAAATATTCGCATGTACCATTTCTTGCTTTTGAGGGTAATTTTATTTCTTGCTATGTTTGCATCTAAAAGGGCCACACCACCCATATGTTGGTTATATTCCTTTATAATGGATGGGCATCTTATTTCAACAATCGTTTTCGCTTTTTTTTTATCATATCGGTTGATTGTTGATTATGGCTGTTGTCCACAGAATGTTGACACAAGGGTGACCAATTTGTTATCTTTCAAAATTAGTGAGCTTATTTCTATATCGTCTATTGTACCAACGAATTCATCGTTCATCATCTTTTTTCATATCCTGCTCAGTTGGTAGCTTACAGTTCATAATTCTGTTGCGACGAACGGTACCAAGGCTGAAGATTCTAACATGGGCCAGATAGGATAGTAGTTTTAGAGTGGTATAGTTATTGTCGAAATGTATATCTTTTATTTCTAGGGATTATGCGACAAAGTCTGATAACAACGTTACCACAAGCTCCTATATCTGGTTCATTCGATCTTCTCTTTGAAGCACAATTTTCTTGCCCTGAGTAGATATCAAAATTATAGGCAAAACCATCCATGCCACATAAAACAAATAACTTGAATCCCCATTTATGGGGCTTCATTGGTAAATATTGCTTCATAAAGTGCCTAACTTTGGTGGAACATAATTGTTCATCAATTGCTAGCTTTTCTTGAAGAGGAATTTTAGAGAATTCACTATTCAAAAATGATCAATCATTGGCCGGAGTTTGTATAGTCTGTCGTGATTCGGAGAGTCTTTTGGTAGAAACATTGTTCTATTTATCGTTGAAATGAATATAAGCTCTAATTTTCTCAAATCTATTGATGGTCATTTTTTCTCTGATTCTATCAACACCAATGTTATGAGATCAATAAAGCCGTACAATAGGTAGACGTGATATGGATGTATAAATCACAATTCCAATATACACATTTAGTTCTTGAATAGTCAAATTTAGTGGCTTATTTATATTTTTTTGAACAGCATATAAGTTTGATTCTGAGAAATTTATTTGTAAAAAATAATGAAAAACATTGGTAGGGTGTTTCTACCTTCAAAAGTTCATCGGGAATTTTGGTTGATCCAAGGAACTGTAACTGATCTTCATTGAGGATCAACTTTTTCTTTTTCCATTTTATGGTAGAGTCTGATTCTTTTGCTGAATTCTTGGGAGGACAATTCTCTTTATTTGAACTTCTAGCCGCATTTTTATCGATAACATCATAAACTGTGTCTTCACTATCGTCATGATCATCGGGTGCGCAGTCCGGATCTACTAATGAATCGGTGTCTGAGAAGGGCTCCTCGTCACTACCGATTTCGCTCATATGATCCGCAAAGTATTGGAGTTCTTCATTTGAAAGTGGGGTTTTTTGGCCATTCTGAAAAATTCGTAATACACGATCTAACTATATAGATGAATTAAATTTATAATGTTGCAGATCAGCAACATAATAGACTGTGCTATATCCACATGATGTTGCAGAAATGCAACAGATATATAACACTATATACAACTTGATGTGACAATGTATGGTGACTTTGTACATATTGATTACATTATACATACCCTAATGTCTATTTTATGATTTATTTATATGAAAAACAATGCTTTATTGCACACTGTTGAGCCGTGTAAACACTGATCCGAATTCAGAGGTTAGAAATCACGACAGCGGATCGATAAACGTGTGCTGCCTAAATGTAAAAGGCGAGTTGGGGTCAAATCTGCTTTTCCCTATCCGTGCAAAATGTAGTAGTTCTGTTACATCATGCATTAGTGACCTCCACTTCGCACACAAAAATATATAAGCAGAAAGTGTATGTTGCATAACTGCAACAAAATGCATTTAAGGGTTAATATTATAGAGCTGCGAACAGGTTGAATATATTTATGTATTCAGGCTGCATTTCATCTTTTATAATTATATAAGTAATTATATAATATAAGTTCTATTATGTTTTTCTTTATGAGAAACGATGGTAAATTATTCTTAGTTTATGTGAAAGTATAAACACAAAGTATAAATTCTTAAATATAAACGATAGCAACGCTTGGTCTTATTATATATTGTTTTTATTATACATATGTTTTTATTATATATTGGTACAGTGGAAACTGTGAAAAGTTTATTTTCGAAAAACTATCAGTAGGCTTGAAAATTTATAAAAAATTAACAATGGGCTCGCCAATTTATACAAAATTTAACAATGGCCCCCGCGAGCCCGGTCCAGCATACCACTGGTTGTAATCCGTGTGAAAACCTTCACTAGAACCTGCGAGCCACACCACTGCATTAAGTTTATTATATTAAATTTTTGTTTTGTGTTTTGTTTATTATGTTTTATCAAAATGAATATCAAAATTACCAACAACTATTATCTCTTCGTAAATATTGAAGATATTGTCTAAGGTATTATTTACGATGGATTAAAATATTGCAAAGAAACCTGAAAGATAGTAATAATAACTACTTTATGTTTCAATATCTTCGACTCATTCTATGACTAATTCTTTCTCTACCGATGATTTTGTTCAAATAGCAGCGGGGACGGTGTCACCACTAAAGCTTCTTCGGCAAAATGAGCTGATGAGTGAAAAAATTTCGATTTGTATTTGTTATTCTGAGATATCGGATAGCCAATTGTCGGCTAAACATCGAATTTCAGATTCAAATTCAGAACAAAAAATTTAAAATTCGAGGACGAGTTAAAAATCCTCCGCAATATTGGCATTGGCCTCTTCTTACATTGTCCATACTGACTTCTCTCCTCGATTATTTTGTTGCTAAGCTCTTGTGGTCCTGCTATGAAATTTCCTAATTCCCCCATTTGTCTTCCTTTTATTGCAGATAGATCACATTACGCCTCTCCATTAGACGTTTGCACCAAAGAGGAACAACTAGCAGTGTTCCGGGTTTTGTTGTCGGAAAGCGAATCAGGGGATTGCGGTCCCTGATACATCTTCCAACCACAAATCCTACCTAAAATGAAGTGGCACTGATCGTCTACAAATTAGTTATGGTTCTACCCACCAAATTATCCAAAACAAACTTGGGTTTCATATAGTCTGTGCAAGCAGACACAAACAGATAGGTTCCAAAACAACTGTGACTTGTTTTGAAACCCATCTTGTATAGACTTTATTTTCCATAGCAGAACTACAACAGCATAGCAATAACAACTGTGAGTTGTTTTGAATCAAGAGCGTTTCCAGCTAACTGGTCTAGGGGTGTAATAGCCAACTGGTCAGGGGAGGTAATTTAAAAAAAAAAGGTTTTTCATAACAAAAAATAACAAAATTTAGAAGAAATGGCTTGATGCTGACACATACTTTTTAAACTAATATCCACTAATGTCGATAAACATCTTCGTGCGGGGTTGCTAGTCCCCCATCGGGCGCCTCCCCAGGTGGCGGATATGGGAAAGCCTCCTAGATATAGGTGGTACCGGGGAAATGAAATACCCGGGGCGGACCAAAACTAGCACAATAGCGTCTGACCCAGAATGGGCGGCTATTAACAGCGTCTGTTGCCCAGAGGGGCGGCTAAAATATAAACTCACCAATCCGCTCGGCAAGCGTGGTGTTTTAAATGCCTTCTTCTTCTTCTTAATGGCACTACCAGTGATGGGTCAACTCGATTCTTTAAACCGGGTTAACTCGAGTTAAGGATAATTCGAGTCAACTCGATTTTCGATTTACCAACTCGAGTTGATACGCCGCATCACGATCATGGTCAACGGCGCAAACGCAATACATCGTGGTGCGGATATACCCGACCTAAGCCTATTGTTGCTACGTGTAGGGTAAAGTAAATATTTTCTACATAGTGTTGGGAAAGTTTATCGGAATAATGCCAGGTCCTAGAAAAAGATCAGTGGTGTGGGAAGTGTTTAGTTTACCCATTGACGGAAATGTAAAATGTAAAACATATTCTAACACATATAAATATTCTGGAAATACAATCACATTTATGAATCATATTAAAAAGAAACATCCCAGTGAAAACATTGGCTTGATGGCGCTCGATAGTAAGTAATACAATAAAATCAACAAGTCAATTTCAAAAATTAACTTTTTTAGATGAATCGCCGATGCCGGCGATGCCTGTTCCGGTTTCGTCAAATGATGTCGAAACTCCAACAAAAAAATTTAAACAAAGCCGTTTAAATTTGAATCTATACAATAAATCTGTGCAGAAATCTGGGGACGATGCCCTAATGATCAATTACCAGCCAAAGATTACCAGCCATTACAAATCGTTGACAATGAAGGTTTTCGCAAATTTACCAAAACCTTAAACTCCGAGTACGAAATTCCATCTAGAAAAAAACTTACAAAAATGATTGAAGAAAAATATGACTTAGAGTCCAGAGCTTACAAAAAGAGATTGGAGGATATTGAATACATTGCAATAACATCTGATATTTGGTCCTCAGATAGCAATACAAGTTTTATAACTGTGACAGCTCATTTTATACAAAATGTAAAATTACATTCATTTGTTATTTCCACTTCAGAAATACTAGAAAATCATACGGCTGAAAACATAGCAAATGCTATACAACTAGTATTGGATGATTGAAAAAATAGATTCAAAAATAGTCTGCATAGTCACTGATAACGCTGCACCTATGAAAAAGGCAATTAGTGATATTCTTAAAAAACGAAACCATTTATATGTTGCTCATACACTTAACCTTGCTGTCAAAGACTGTATAGATAAAGAAAGGGCTGATTTACAAAAGAATCTGGATAACAGTCAAATATTACAAGTATTAAAAATGTGCCGTTCGATTGTTTCCCACTTCAACACAGCAGCAAGTCGTCCTATGCTTTACTTGACATGCAAAAACAAATGAATATGAATTTACTAAAAGTAAAGCAAGATGTTCGTACCAGGTGGAACAGTACTTTCTACATGCTGGAGCGCTTAATAAAATTGAAGGTATCGCTTTCTGCTGTTTTACCTACATTGAATTTACCACCATCAAATTTAGAGTCGCATGAGTGGTTATTGGCTGAAGAAATGGTGGCGCATTTACATCCTTTTGAACAGGTAACTGTCATTTTATCTGGAGAAAAATACCCATCCCTGTCTTCTGTTATACCTCTTGTATTTGGTCTCAGGAAAGCTGTAAACAGCAAAACTCCACTGACAGAGTCAGGCAAGTTTTTATTCATTGTTCATATATCATTGTCAAGAATTTGTTCTTGACAATGTAGTTGAAAAACGACTTAGAATTTATGAAAATAATAGAACAGCAGCCTTAGCTACCTTTCTTGACCCTCGATTTAAGAAAAGAGCATTCTTCTTAGAAAGTAATGCTAAGAATGCACAAATGTGGGTAATAAATGAATTACAGGACATAATATCAGTTTCAACAAATACCTTACATTTACGAGAACACCCATCAACTTCTACTGCTACTGTATCTGAATTGACCTGTTCAGATGATGACATTTGGGCTGTTGTGGATACAAAAATATCAAAATTGAACGAAAAGTGTACTCCATATTCTTCAGCTGCTATGATAGTAAAACAGTACGTTGAAATGCCATATTTAGATCGCAAAAAAGATCCACTTCAATTTTGGAGTGAAAAAGAAAGTTTATTTCCAGCATTGTTTAAAATGGCGAAAAAATACCTTTGTATACCGGCTACATCAGTTCCCTCAGAAAGATTATTTCCGAAAGCTGGCATTTTATGCAATGAAAGACGAAACCGTTTAGCATCAAAAAGAGTAAACCAAATATTATTTCTTAATACAACACAATAGTTAAGATTTAAAATAGTTTTTCTTAAAATAGTAGCTTTCAGTTATGTAATAAAAAAATTTAGTTCCATTTAAGTCATATTTAGGTATTACAGATTTTGTTGATTTTTTTGTTGCTTGTTTATTTATAAATTCATTTATAATATATATATATATATATATATATATATTTTAATATTTAGTTTAATTTAACATCCGTTACACATTATGTATTTTCCTGCAAAAAAAAAACAGTTTTTTCTATGAAAATTAATGGGCGAAAAATAAAATGGTTGGCTTATAATTGACAATTAAGACCAGGGGCGTCCAGAATCTAATTTATAATAAACTTCATATTTTTTTGCTAACTCGGTTTGGATAACTCGGTTTGAAATCGGGTTACGCAAATTTTTAACCGGGTTAACTCGAGTTAACAAAAATACGAGTTTGCCCATCATTAGGCACTACAACCGATTGCCGGTCTGGGCCTCCTTCAGCATGTTTCTCCAAGCGGACCTATCACTCGCCAACGTTCTCCAGTCCCGTACTTGAAGTTTTTGTAGGTCAGTTGTTACCGCATCCTTCCATCTCACTCTTGGCCTTCCGGCCCTTCTCCTTCCCTCTGGTTGGCCATTGAACAACTTTTTCGGAACCCTATGATCACCCATTCTCTGCATGTGTCCGAGCCATCTCAATCTTGCCACCTTGATGAAACTCACAATATCTGGTTGATTGTAGAGCTGATATAGTTCGTGATTATATCTTCGGCGCCAGATTCCTCGTTCTTGGGTCGCTCCAAATATTGCGCGTAGCATTCTTCTCTCAAATACACTTAAAGCCTGTTCTTCGCTCTGTGTTAAGCTCCATGCTTCTGCACCATAGGTTACCACTGGTCTTATCAGTGACCTGTACAGTGTGCACTTATGCTTGGGGTGGATTGTTTTGGACCTAAAAAGTTTAAGTAGCCCATAATAGCACCTGTTACCAAGAGTTATCCGCCTTCCAATCTCCTCGCCCATCCGGTTTACGCTGTTCAGTTGCGAGCCCAAGTATACAAATGTGTCTACTGTGTCAAAGTGCTTTCCATCTAGTTCTAGCGTTGGTCCTACCTTCCGATGAGTTTCGTTAGCCACCATGTATTTCGTTTTGTTTACGTTGACAGTGAGTCCTAGGTTATTTGCTTCCTTCTCCAGCAGCGAGTAAGTAGTTTTGGTCGCCTGTTCGCTTCTGCAAATTATATCAATGTCGTCTGCGTAAGCCAATAGTTGTGTTGACTTAAAGTACACAGTGTCTGGTTAGGGCTGTCAGTTTTTCAGGGAATCCGAAACTTGTCATTAGCCCCCACAGTTTGTGTCTTATAACGCTGTCGTATGCTGATCTGAAGTCCACGAATAGATGGTGTGTCGTGATATTGAACTCATTACATTTCTCCAGGATCTGCCTAATGCCAAACAGTTGGTCTGTGGTTGACCTGTTTGTGCGGAAACCGCACTGGTATTCCCCGATATTCTCTTCTGCGTATGGTAGTAAGCGACGGTACAACACATTAGCGAAGACCTTGTATGCAATGTTTAGCAGCGTTATCCCCCTGTAGTTAGAACAATCTAACTTATCACCTTTCTTGTACAATGGGCATATTATCCCTAGCTTCCATTCATCCGGTAGCCTTTCCGTTCTCCATATGTTTAATATGAGATCATGCATGCACGATATTAGGGCTCTACCTCCATACTTCAACAATTCTCCTGGAATGCCATCTGCACCTGGCGCCTTATTGTTCTTGATCCTGCGCACTGCAGTCTCTACTTCTTCTAAGGTGGGTTCCTCCACTTGCTCAGTCCCTAATATTGATGTTGATGTTGGCGTTATACTTTCCTCTTGGACTACGCGAGTGTTCTGGTTGAGCAGGTCCCTGAAGTACTGACCCCACCTCTTGATACACTTTTCTGTGTGTCCGATTACTCTGCCGTCCTTATCCTTACACATAAGTGGCAGCTGTTTGTAGCCAAGTCTCGCATTTCTGACCTTTTGATAGAGTCCCCGAGTTTCGTTGGCATTACTCATTCTTTCTATTTCCGCGAAATCTTCTTCATCTTTTTCAGATTTCTTTCTTCGGAAGAGTTTTTTCTCAACTTTCCGTTTGTTTCGATAATCCTCTACATTCGCTCTAGTATTTCGTTGTAGTACTTTTTTTCTGGTTTTAAATGCCACCCCCCCTTAAATTATATGAATAGTAAGAAATACCAAAGGCCCTCAGTCCTCAGCAGCCGGAAAGTTCCCTACAACGACAGCTATAGCCAGAATGGAATGGCAGGGGTGCGAAGAATAACTGAAAGAGATCAGGCTGCCACACAAAGATGAAATTTGCTACGTAAAACATTAGATCAATGGCAAAACAGAAGACAAAACAGAAGAATTGGAAGCGGAACTGAAAAAAATCAAATGGGACGTGATCGGCATAAGTGATACCAGCAAAAGAGGCGAAGGCTACACCAAGCTCAAATCCGGTCATGAGCTCTACTACAATGGAAACGAAAACTCCAGTATAGGAGGCATAAGCATACTGATACACAAGAGAATAACAGACAACGTAAGAATGCTCAAAGTTATATCCGAATACGTAACGATACAAATAAATAGACTGGAAACACTAAAGATAATTCAGGCATATGCTCCCACAAGCACCGCCGAAGACGAGTACGTCAGCAAATTCTACGAGGATATCTCGGAAGGAATGCGCAGCAATAAAATATCACAAGTTTTAGTGATCGGTGACAAGTTTTAGTGACTTCTACTGCAAGATTGGAGGCCAAGCAGACCCAGAGAGAAAATACGTAGGCAAACGCGGGCTAGGCAAAAGAAATCCCAGAGACTCAATGATAGCTGATTTTCTGGAAAAAGAACATCTCTATAACGCTAACACCTTTTTTAAAGAGAAACGCAACCGCAAATGGACCTGGGCAAGCCCAAAAGGGAGAACTTTCAACCAAATCGACTATATTCTAACGAAGAACATCCAAATGGTACAAAACGTCGAGGTATTGAATAGATTTAATACTGGAAGTGACCATCGTCTGGTGAGGACAAGGATAAGCATAAACCAAAAACTAGAACGTTGTAAAAAAATCATAAAGTTGATACACAAACAGATTGACAGAGAGAAACTCCAACAAGACCCAAATAAATTCCAAATATACCTGGGAAACAGATTCAAAGAGCATAGACTGAGTACCTATGACATAAACGAAACAAACAAAACAATCACTAGAACCCTAAACCAAGCAGCAGAAGCGTACACAGAAACAAAAACTAGAAAGCAAAATAACAAATACTAAACATACTAAATAAAAGACGACAACCTATAGCAAATAACAAAAGGTCATCAGCACAATACGCCGAAACAAATAAAATCACCAGAAAGATGATAAAGGAGGACATCAGAAAACACAATGTGCAAATCGCGCAGAAAGTACTGGAACAACACAAAGGGACGAAAGTGTTCAGAAGACTAGCGATAAACACAAAGAAAGAATCAAAGACAAAACAGGACAAAGAATCGAAGGAAGACACGAAATTATAAGAACGGTACAAGAATTCTACGCAGACCTATATGAGACGTAAGTAACGAGCGACATAACCGAACAAGACATATGCAAACGATGAGAACACTAACCGAGAAGGCTGTGGAATACAATATACCTTTATGGCTAGCACTCATTGATTTTAGAAAGGCTTTCGACACGGTGGAAATAATAAATAGTGCCCACACTACAGCAAGCCCTGAAACACGCCAGAATAGACCACAGATACGCAATCTTAATTAACAACATTTACTGAAACCCAACTCTACAAATCCAGCTACACGAAAAATCCGACAAAGTGGCAATTAACAGAGGAGAGCGCCAAGGAGACCCTATGTCACCCAAGCTCTTAACACTATTTCTGGAGATTCTGGGTGGCGCACTAAAAACAATCGACCTCCAAAACGGAGGCATTAACATCAACGGGGATAAACTCAACCACTTATTGTTTGCCGACGACATAGTAGTGATAGCCGAAAGCAGAGAAGAACTGGCCACACTTATCGATGACATCTACAGGGCCACGAAGCGCATAGGCCTATAAATAAACTTATTATTATAGAAATAAACAAAGTACATGACATCTAACGTAGATGACGAACGAGAAATTACCCTAGGAGACAAAAGAATCGCGAAATTAACTTCATACAAATACCTAGGACAAACACTAACTATAGGCAAGGCTAATCAAGAACTCGAAATAAATGAGAGAATACGGCAAACATGGGCGGCATATGCCAAAATAAAAGACATATTGAATATGGACATACACCTAAACCTTAAAACCGAATTATACAACCAGTGTATCCTACCAGTAACTTCTTACGGGTCACAAACTTGGACCTTCACGAAAGCTATACTTGACAAACTTAAAATAAACCAGAGAGCTATTGAGAGGAGAATACTTGGGATATCATTAAGGAATAGGAAAACAAATGAATGGATCAGGAGAATAACAAAGGTACGTGATGTCATGAGACGCGCCGCCGCTCGGAAATGGGACTGGGCGGGACACGTCGCAAGAGACCAGGATAAGTGGAGTAGTAAACTAATTCGATGGAGACCATAGAGCAACAAAAAGAGCATAGGAGGACTGTTGCTTGCTTCTATTTGTTACTAATTTTGATTAACTATTTATTTATTTGAATTGGTTATAATGTTAAACACAGCAGTTATGTTTTTTGACGGTTAAGAATACGTGTGTTTCTGTTGAGCCGTTCCATGCTGCTCTCTCCCTCTTACATTTTCGTATTCACTTGAGTCCCAAAAATGTCCGACTGGTGGCGCTGTTCTTACAAAATTACAAAACTAACCACTATGCACTAACAAGGACCGCAAATGAGATGGAGCGACGATTTGAAACGAGCGGCAGGACTGAACTGGTACCAGGTGGCACAAAATCATGACAACTAGCAAAATAAGAGGGAGGCTTATTCCCCAAAGGTAGAAAACAGCTGAATTAAAAAAAACATCTTTGGAAAATGGTAAAATAAAGGAGTAAAATGTTTGAATATCGGTAATTTTTAACAATAAAAATGTATGAACGAAAAATTCTTAGGGTGTAATTACACGGTTACAAAAGTTACAAACTGTAGCCTTTTTGCTACGAACGTGTTGTTTATGAGTCACTTTATTCCTTGTCAAAAACACATTTTATGTTTCCGTGAAAATATTTTTTTTTTCTTTAATTTTACAATTAGTTGGAGTAAATTTGATTCTCGTTTAAACCAGGATTAAAGGGTTAGAGTATCGCCCTAAAGTATACAAACGCTGAGTACAGACAAAACGTCCGTGGTTCGACGTGATTGAATTATTGTTAGCACACTACATACTACGTGCGGTCGCTACACAGAAACTGCACACTACGTGATCCAGTTGGACTTTACTTTTCCAACACAAAACCTCCTGAACAAATATAAAGCGCACTCGTTTTTCTTTGTCTCACAACTTTATTATCTTCAACTATTAGGATTATTAAATGGACTCGTAAAACTTCCCGCTTTAAAGAAAGTAATTTGTCACGAATATTAATTTTAGGAAAAAACACGACTCGACTTTGGTAGATAAAGTTTGAACAGACATCTAAAACATTAAAACTAAAACATACAATACAGTTCAAAACAAATTATTCAGACAAGACCAGGTTAGTAAGTCCAGCAAGTCTAAACAGCATCAGACCAAACTATAAATAAAGATAGACAGGATTTGTATAGATCAGGCAAGATCAGATAAGAGCAGAAAAAATGGGCAATGCCAGACAAGTCGAACTACAACCAAACAACATCAGCCTAGTCTAGTTATAGCAAATACGACCAGAAGAGATCAGATTTGTCTAGATCCGACCAGACGAGTTCAGACAAGACTAGATTAGACGAGTTCAAAAAAGACTAGCTTTGACGAGTTTAGAAATTTCCAGATTAGACGAGACAAGGTCAAACTAAAACGTGCAAAACTATATAAGACCATACATGACCAAAAAAAGACGGGATAAGATTAGAAAAACGAAACTAGACATGCCCTCACAGAATCTAGGTAAAACCAGGCCAAATAAAACCAGTCCAGATAACACCAGGAAGACCAGACGGAACGAAACAATATCAGACAAGACTAGACAAATCAGGAAAACTAGACCAGTTTAGAAAATTTCATCAAGATATTTTTTCATCAAGAATTTTTTCATACATTTTTTGTTAAAAGCCATATAAGTTTTATCAAACCCTGTTTCATTTGCAATTGTTTCTATAAACTTGTCTGATATTTTTACATTACAGTTAATTATGTACCACTAATTAATCATGCAACAGAATAATATTAATTAGTAAATCTGAAACGTGCAAAAACCGCGTCCTGTGTGTATATAATTCAAAATCGGAACAGGCGATTCAAAGTGCAATTAATCAAGTATGTAGTTGCGACTGTAATCCCCTGCGGTCGTTCCCTACTTTAAACTACACAGCGGACGTATAATATCCGACCAGCTAATACATAATTTCTGTGATCAATCAGCCCTTGGTCTGTATGACGTCCTACTATTAATATAGTTAATGATAACTCAATATAACAATAATTTATTGAAATGTCTGCTTTGCGCAGTTCAGATATTTGTTCTATTTAATTCTTTGCAACTAGACCTCATTCGTCGGCATAGAAAACAGATCTGTATCAGACGTAATCTAGACGTAATTAATAAATAAATATTATTATAACAAAATTAACAACAATTCTTTTTAACAATTTATTTATAATTATAATGATTGGTTAAAATTCGTTTCGTGGTTCCAAATTTATAGCATTTGTCCCGAATTGTCCCGAAAAACAGTAGAGTGAGAACATAAAAGTTTAAATGCATATATTTATTAAACTCTTATGCCCAGATACCCGAGTGCACATCTCGTCATATTTCTGCTAATAGCTTATATAATATATAATTTGAATACAAATTGAAATATCGACATGGGCCTTCAAATTTCCATTATTTAACTCTTTTAAGCTAAAAACACATTGCTATTTAATTTTTTGTAACCTAAACTAAATTAGGTTAAAGTACAGGGTGTTTGAAAAAGAACTGCCTAGTGTCATAGAAACTGTTCAAAGTGAAAGGGGAAACTGGGGAGACATTGGATACGGGGAGACAATGGACAGCCCGATTTCTCTTACCCCCTTTTGCATCTCCGCGCTAAAACAGTTTGATCATGTTGGCATTACGATGAACATTTTAAACATTGCAAATCGCCGACATCCTCTAAACACATTCGAAGAAAATTCCAAAATATCGATGTTTGCTCTTTTGGTGTAATTTTTTAAGGTTAGAGCGTAAGCTATAATTAAAAAAACATTTTTTATTTATTTTTGTCTTCTAATTACGGTACAAGGTTGGTGTTTAAGCTAGTATTTAATCGTATTTCAACAGGCGTTTTGCATACTACTTCGAGGTGAGGTTGGGAAGACCTTGGACACCTGTCCAAAGTCTCCCCTGGCTTGCCCGAAGTCTCTCTTGTAATCTAGGACTTAATTTCTCGCACTTTTTTAAATTATTAAATTACACCTTCATCAAACCAAGTACAAGCTAAAGTTCAGATCTGTTTTCTGGAAGAAATCTGGCCTTATTCAAAGGTACGGAAAGAAGGAGTCAATCTCAGGCGAGGCAAGTGCATGATCGCTACAGACACTCCCTAAAAGGGAGAAAGAGAGTGGCTGAAACTTGCCCCAAAGGGTTTCAAAATGAAACATGTTGTTCAAAAAGGAAATGGGAAGAGAAAAAAGTTGAAAAAAATGTCCAGTGTCTCCCCAGTCTCCCCTACACACTATTCTAGTTTGTGATGTTTGATTCATCAACTGTTCAAGTTTTGCTCCCCTGCAACTAGCACGTCTGCTTGACCTTGAGACGGAGTCAGGGCTGAGTTCGCTTAATTCAGTGCAGGTGTGCTGACTGAGCTAGCTGGGCAATCTACTACAAAGGTAATCAGGAACATATAGAATGAGCCATGTGTAGTCTTGCGTAGGATTTGTTTGTCTGCTACGTTATGTTTAGTTTTCGCTTTATTCTTGCCTAAAGTGACCACACGTCCCGATTTTGACGGGACAGTCCCGCTTTTTGAAAGATTGTCCCGCGTCCCGCCGATTTTTTTAAATGTCCCGCATTTTCGAAAATATCTAATAATATTATCATAAAATAAGGTTTTTCCTCATATTCCCATAAAATATTCTTTTTTAAGTGTCACAATGAAATGAAATTTTTTAATATCCTCGATTTGAACAACTGTCTATTCTTCAAGATATTCCAAGCTGTTCCAAATTTCTGACTTCTTTCAGAAAATCCGGTTGTTTAATGGCACCTTGTTCTGAAATTTTCATTGGGTGATATTAAAATAGGATATTTTATGGAAATATGTGGAAAAATCTTTTGAATACGTTAGTAACTATTTTTCGAAATACTACTATAATATTTGCGAAAATGATCTTTTTTGATGACGCGTTATTGGTAAAAAGATACGTTACGTACTACGTTACGAGTGCACGTTAGAAAATTTATTTTCACTGCGACTACGTTTTTTTGTTTAATGACGCAAGTTCTTGCCATGGTAACAACAAACAAAAATCGTTTAATAATAAAACTCCATTTGATTTACAATGGACTTTTACGAACGATTTGGATACTTTTGCACACTATTA
Organism: Phosphuga atrata; assembly: GCA_944588485.1. NCBI lineage: Eukaryota > Metazoa > Arthropoda > Insecta > Coleoptera > Silphidae > Phosphuga > Phosphuga atrata. The sequence continues at coordinate 37,793,074 of OX155897.1, forward strand.
TAATAATGGCATCCTTCACATATAATAATGTATTTATGTGTTCATTTTGGTGTGTGAGTAGATAAAATATATTTTTTTGAATTATTGGTCTGCTTTCATAACCAAATTATAATTCTCATTTTCATCCCATTGGTCCTGCTTTATCTCAATGAAAATGTGGTCAATTTATTCTTGCCTAGTGTAGCACAATCCTCCCCATTTAATCTTGATAGTATTTCGACTTTTTTATTCACATCTTTTATAAGGATTTTCTCGTCGTGTTTGCTGATGTCGAGCTTGGGCAAATAGGAGTCGCCCTGAATGGATTTGGCCTTTTACCGGAAGTTAGGCGATAGTTCTTTGAGGCGGTCGAAAATTTGGTCGCTGAACACGTCGTCAAGGCGTTTGCAGATTTCCTTGCCCTTTTGCGGCGGACCAGCATGTAGATGGAGTTCATCTTGAATACAAGGCTTTGAAGGCCAGTTCTTATAAACAAAATATTGTAAAACATAACAAGAGACCATCTCTGTGTGCGCCTCAATGAGTTATCATTTGAACCATTATATCTACGCCAATTTTATGTTTATTATAATAAGTGAAATTCTGGCATGTGCCAGATTTTTAATTTTGCTCCTCCCGAAAAAAAAAAGGAAAAAAGGAGATAATAATAATCCCAACCACAGCAAAACATCTACTGCCGTACGGACATACTACCCGTACGATGAGAGTGAATGGAATATATTATCAGCGACTCATTCGCCCTGGGCTCAAGCCCACCAGCTAAAATCAACCACGAACTTGGCATGATGGAAACACAAGCTACAATTCAACTACCTCAGGCCCTAGCTATGACGAGCGAAGGCAAACCTGGTCATTCGGATTCTGGATGTGGGGACCAGCACATCATGCAGGGAAGAGTCGGAGCTTCCCAAAACCCCTCAAACCCAAGAGTAAGCCCTTCATTGGTACTCTCAACGTACAGACGCTGACCAAAACAGGAAAACTAAAGGACACGCTAACCGACACCTGCGATAAATTCAGTATCCTCATACTTGCAGTACAAGAAACACGATTTCGTGATTGTGATCACTTTGACTCTGGTGGATATGCTATCTACAAGGGAAAGCCTGCAGTCAAGCTAAGAAATAGTAATTTGCATATATTGGGAACCGCATTTCTAGTACATAACAGTATCCAGAACTCTGTGCTAGATTTCTCATCACCTTCGGAACAGATCTCCCTACTCAGAATTAAATGCGCTAACAAGGCCTACACACTGATTAACGCACATACATGCTCCTATTAATAATGACCCTGACAAGAACAAAGTGGAGAAATTCTGGCCACAGCTAGAACGGGCACTCAACAAGATCCCTCAACACCATATCAAGATCCTCCTCGGAGATTTTAATGCACAAATCGGCAGAGAAAGGGAGCACCGGCACATCACTGGGAATTTCTCGGCACACAAAAAGAAAAATTTCAATGGACATCGCCTAATCAACATATGTGGAATGGCTAACCTCCAACTAATGTCCACACACTTTAAGAAACCACCACGCAAGATGACAACCTGGAAATCACCAATCAACCACATTGGGGAATACAAAATCGATCACGTAGCGATAACCAGAAAATCCTCCCCAGAAATCATGAACGTGAGGGTACGCAAGGGTTACGTGGAGTCCGACCATTCTCTTTCACAAATTAAAACCTGCTTCTTACCTAAAAGAAGGAAGTGTCTAAAATCTAAATTCCCGCGTATAGATCCCAAATACCTAAGAGAACACGCGGAGGACTTCGCACAATCACTACAAACCGACACACAAACATGGGACGAACTTCTTCAGACAATCCAGCAATCAGCAAGGAAACTCGGTCAACCGCCAAGAAAACGAAAACACAGATGGTGGACATTGGAATGCGACAGGGCCCTTGAATCCCGTATGCTTGCGTGGAAGACTTGGCAAAGCAACAAGACACAGGAGAATTGGCAGGATTTCTTAAAAATGCAAAGGGAAACATCCAAAACGATCAGACGCATTAAACGGACATAGAAACGTTTTAAGAAATTAGAGGAAATCGACAGTGGGTTCAAAAGAAATAACATGCGAAACTTCTACAGAACATTTAGGGAAGAACTGATGAACTACAAGCCACCGAGCCTCTGCTTCCGTCGGCCTGATGGAACCCTTGAAACAGTACTTCGAGAAGCTACACAACTGTGAACCCCCTGAAGAAAGACTACAATGCCACATAGCCGCCCCAAACCGGGACGCTGTTCAACCAACACATGAGGAAATACGAAACATCATTTTACACCTAAAAAATAACAAAGCACCAGGGGAAGACGGCTTAATCGCTGAAATGCTCAAGATCGGTGGTGAAATCTTGATTGACAGACTGCAAGCTATCATTGCAAATACATGGAAGAGCGGCATCATACCAGCGGACTGGAAAAATACTTTGATCCACCCACTACACAAAAAGGGCGATAAGACTGATCCAAACAATTACCGAGGCATTTCCCTTCTATCAATCGCCTACAAAGTTCTCTCACGTGCCCTCCTCACAAAACTGGAAGAACAGACAGAACATCTGATCGGTGAATATCAGGCAGGTTTCCGACCGCACCGATCATGCGCGGAACATATCTGGAACCTGAAAATGATACTGCAACATCGCCAGCCCAACCGCACAGTTGTCACCTTCGTAGACTTCAAGAAACCATATGACTCGATTGACCGCATAACTCTGTTTAATATACTTCATGAAAGCGGTGTGGATAGTAAAACAACCATGTTATTCGAACAGACTTTGTCAGACACAGCATTTAAAGTAAAATTCATGGGGGAAATCTCCGAGCCTTTTCAAATCATTACTGGAATAAGACAGGGTGGTGGATTGTCCCCACTCCTCTTCATCCTGGTACTAGATAAGATAATCAAAATATGGGAGAAAGAAGTACCTGGAGTATATATGGTGAACAAAGGACAAACGAATCAACATAAAGTGCCTGGCTTTTGCTGACGACCTTGCAATAATCACCCGGACTACTGAAGACGCCAAACACGCCATCGAGGAACTTCATGAAATCTCCATCAGGACCGGCCTTCAAATCTCTTACGAGAAAACGCAATAAATAGACTCCAAGAGCTCAAATATGACATATCTTGCAACCAAATATGGCAACATCATACAAGTTAAGCACTTCAAGTACCTTGGTGAAATAATTGGAAACACTGGTAAGGAAAGAATGGCTAACAAAACACGTGCAGCAAAGTTACGCAAAGCCTATACAATCACCTGGAATATGTACAACAAGAAATCACTTTCTACCAAAGCAAAACTGCGTCACTGCCATACAGTCATCCTTACAGAAGCACCCTATGCAATTGAGACTTCATCATTAACCATCTACATTATTGATATTGAGAGAGTAGAACGTCAGATACCGAGAAAAATATTTGGACCCAAGGTACAAGATGGTATCTGGATGCGTAAAAGCTCACAAGAACTGTATTCCCTGACAGAACGATTCTCCTCAGTTGCACGGAAAAGACGTCTGAAATTCTACGGTCATATAGTACGAATGGATGACTCTCGATTGACCAAAAAAATCTTCCACATCATCAATGGAACTCGACTGTCCAAAGTACGCTGGCTGGTAAACACCCAACATGACCTCTCAGTAATCAATATAGACCCATTGGCAACTACGCGAACTAAATACAGGCAGGAGATATATTCACATAATTTCACATCAAAGAATCCAACAGCTAAGAGTTTGAATCTAAAAAACGCATGGATGCAAGAAAGAGGACAGGCCCAGAGCGAGAGGATGAGGAACTTTTGGGAAGATAAAAAGAACAAGATGACCAGTGCTAAGTAATGGTTCTACGCGCTCCTTAGAGGGCTAAACGAATAAATAATAATAATAGATTATATGAGGCTTTTTCTTTTTATTATCACTTACAGCAGAATCCGAGTATATTGACGACAGTAAAATTACCACTTTGTTTTTCTTTGGCACGTACGAGCACAATGCATACGTCCCGAATTTTCAGTACCTGTCCCGATTGTTTAAAATTCGTTTCTTGGTTCAAAAATTATAGCACTTCTCCCGAAAAACAGTAGAGTGAGATCATAAAAGTCACATATATTTATTTAACCCGTACATACCCAGATACCCGGGTGCACATCTCCTCATATTTCTGCTCATAGCCTATATAACTAATATATAACTTGATTAAAATTTGAAATATCGACATGATTCTTAAAATTTCCATTATTTAACCATTTTAACCTAAACACGCATTGTGATTTTAGTTTCAATTTTTTTGAAAATAAACTGAATAACGTTAAAGTAGAGGGTGTTTGAAAAAGCACTCTCTAGTTTTATTGTGTCATAGAAACTGTTCAAAGTGATACACACTATTCTAGTTTGTGGTGTTTGATTCATCAACTGTCCAAGTTTTGCTCCCCAACTGCTCCCTAACCTGCAACTGTTTATTTAGTTTTCGCTTTATTCTGCCTAGCGTAGCATAATCTTCCCCATTTAATCTTGATAGTATTTCGACTTTTGTATTTACGTCTTTTATAAAGATTTCCTCGTCGTGTTCGCTGATGCCGAGCTTTTTCTGACAATTCGGAGACAATTTTTTTTCGGGTAATTCCGAGGCGCCCTCAATGGGTTTGACCTTGTGCCGGAAGTTGGGAGATGTTTTGAGATTGTTCTTTGAGGCGGTAGAAAATTTGGTCGCTGTACAGGTCGTCGAGGACCTGCGGCGGACCAGCATGTAGATGGAGTTCAGCTGCGAACAGAATTTCAGCAGTTTCACAACCAAAATCCTCCCTACATCAAAAAATACTATTAATAATTGTTGCAATTTGCTTGTTTTTGTCTCGGAATATAACAATGAATTTTTATCATGTTATGGAATTTAGAAATGAATTTTGATCATTTTTCAGAATGTAGCAATGAATTTTCACCATGTTTCGGAAAGTAGCAATGAATTTTCATCATATTTCACAGAGGTAACCGGGGTTAATAAATAAACAATTACAATAATTTTCAAGATAAATTACAATTTATTTACATTTATTTTGCGCAATCAATATATTTAATTGTTCATGACAGAGTGACATTTTGCAAACTGAACAACATTTTCACGTTTTCCAAGCATGGCAAGAACCTGTAATTCTTTTCGTATCAGTACTCTCTTGAGGTTAAGATTGTTCTCCAGAAACGGCGGGAGGAGCAAGCTGTTGCTCGATCACGCTCTCAATCGTAATTTTTGTATTATAGTTACGCATTATTTGACCATTCACAGAACGATCTTCAATACAAGGCTTTGCCGTTCTTCACTCAATTGACACATGAAAAGACATCGCTGATAAATTTTTTTTATCATTTGCTTGTTCTGATAATAAATTATATATGAAGAAGAAAAATGAATATATAAAGAGCGCCTACGTCTAAAATATTGTAAAATATAGCAAAAGAACATCTCTAAGTGCGCCTGTGTGTAGTGTATCGAGTTACGATTTGATCCATTGTATCTACGCCAGTTTTATGTTTATTATTATAAGTGATTATATGAGGCTTTTTTCCTTTTATCATCATTCACAGCGGAATCCGAGTGCATTGTCGACAGTAAAATTACCACTTTGTTTTTCTTTGGCACGTACGAGCACAATGCAATTATGTTCGTGAAAACCAAAGAGAGTAGAATATTCTTCTCTAGATTTATGGGAGCCATTTGTTTCGGCGAAGGGCAAAACTGACCGCGCGGTACCTGTTCAGCGCTCGGAGACCCTACTTCTATCTCTTTTCATGGAATCTGCAACGGGCTAGGGAACTTGGAAAGAGCTTATTTAGTTTCTAATGATGTTTATTTAATAAAGTAAATTTATTCTGTTTATATGCAAACTCACGAATTGAGATAAACTTGTGGTGGGCACACAGGTACCATCAAAGCAAAAAAGCAACTGTAAAATGAAAAATTTTAATTTCACTAAAGCATTTAGGCCTAGGCCGCATTACGGCTAAACCGCCGCGGTTTTTTGTCGCGTCATTTTGTGAGTCAAGTAAGTTAATACAAGCGGCCTCACTTGCGGTTTTTTCCCGCGACTGATTTTTCCCAAAGCGTACCGTGTGTTTTTCGAGCGGTTATAGCGGTTTCCGCTCGCGGGAAAAAACCGTAGTTCGGCCTCGGCCTTATATTGAATTTATATACGGATATTATTACATTTATCATTAACTTATATTACATACGATATTTATTATATCTGCCACAATTCTACTAAAATGTGTCAATTCTATTTAATCTAATGTATATATCTATAATTTAATCTAATATTCCAGTAATTTGTTTTTTAGACGGTGGTCAAGGAAATGAACCGTCTTGGAATGATTGTGGATTTGTCTCACGTCTCGTTGCGGACTATGAGGGATGCCTTGGCGGTTTCCAAGGCTCCTGTTATATTTAGCCACTCGTCAGCACACGCCCTGTGCAATTCCACGCGAAATATCCCTGACGCTACCCTTAGAAAAGTTGCGCTGAACAAAGGGGTGGTCATGGTCAGCTTCTACTCAAGATTTCTGACTTGTCGGGATTCAGCGACAGTTTCAGACGCTGTCGGTAAGTAACTTCGAAAATATATCATAAGCTGTAACATAGACTAATTATAAGTCGGTCTCGTAGTCTACAGAGTTAGATCGTTAACTACAAAGCTGAAGGTCCCGGGTTCGATCCCGGGAACGAGTGTCACCGGCATTTATACAAGAAGACAAGTTTATAATTAATTAACGCCAATTTAAATAACACCTAGCTTTCTGGACCCAGATAGAGAAAAGTGTGGGCGAAATACAATAGGCCACTTGGCCGCAGTGTTTGAAAGGTAGAATAACCCGGTATCCCGGGACAAACTTAAAAAAAAGATAATTGAGCGCCACTTGCACCACTTTTAAAATAAACGGCTGAATTAATACTGCTATAGACAACTTATTTTAATAGAATTTACTCTGCTTATTTAAAATTCTTTAAAAGGGTTAAGGCTGGTCTTGGCAAGTCTTGTCTAGTCTTGCCTAATCTTGCCTAGACTTGTCTACTCCTGTCTAAACTTATCACCTCTCTTTGGCCCTGTGTCATTAGTCAAAATATTCAGTGCGTGACAACCCTAGTTTAAATAATTACTATTTTCGAATGTGGTCGGATTATTACATTTAGATTACTAATTCAGAAGATACAGTAAATGTATGAAATGTGTGAAGGCTTAATTATTTGGCGAAATTTATATGTAAACCATTTTCTGTCGGCCGTTCCGTATTAGGAGTACGTTGGCACAGAGGGTAGTTTATATTTATACAATATATTATTTTTTGTATTTGTTTTTAGCGCACATAAATCATATTAGGGAGGTAGCCGGGGTGGATAACGTCGGCCTCGGGGCAGGATATGATGGGATAAACTTGTGAGTACATTATTAATTCATCCCCAGCCGAGATATTTCGCAACAAATTCAACCATTTTTTGCGTGTGTTTGCTTTATATATTCATTCTCCACCAAATACAACTCGATTCACCCTTACTTATCTTGAGCATTTTTTTTTCTCCCTCTAGTTTCTCACCCTCCATATTTACACCACTCCTTTCTGTTTGCCCACTCTCACTGATTATCTGTAAAAATGCAAATGTTCTCCAATATAATAATACTGTTATAATTTTATTCTAAATCCCTTAATTAAGCAAATAAATATTAGACCATCATCAATAAGGACGAAACAACCATTGAAACAAACTTACTAAAGCGAAATATAGTTTGAATATATCCAACCTGTTCGTAGCTCTATCATATTAAGTCTTATTAGGACTATGAACAAATCTCACGTTGAAACAACTAGAGATTTGTATACTATTCCTAGAACGAGTCAATTTTTATGGCACTACGGAGCTCGAGAAATAACATTGTTTTTTAAATTCATTTCTTTCTATTTAAATTAAGTGAATAGCCATCTGCAGACGCGTTTCGAGATCTATTTCTAATTAGTGCAGCTTTGCTCTTTTGAATTACAAAATAGAACACTCTTATGTAAGCTTAAACGCCATGTGCTAGACTCTCGAGGTTAGGTTTTGATTTGACATGTGTGTAGAAAGACGTGAACTTAGTTTCAGTTATTAATTTAAATGATAATTGAGTATTCGGGTGAAACCCTACTAATTATAGATACAATCATACAAACTTACTAAAGCGAAACAGCTTGAATATATAAATATATTCAACCTGTTCGTAGTTCTATAATATTAAGATATTAGATCTTAAGTCTTATTAGGTCTATGAACAAATCTCATGTTGAAACAACAAGATATTTGTATGCTATTCCTAGAACCATTTAAAGAATTTAAAAAACAACGTTATTTCTATAGCCCCTGTTAGTGCCATGAAAATGGACTGATTCTAGGAACAGCATACAAATCTCTAGTTATTTCAACATGAGATTTGTGCATAGTCCTAATAAGACGTAATATTATAGAGCTACGAACATGTTATATATTCAAGCTATATATCGCTTTAGTAAGTTTGTGTGATTATATCGCGTGTCAAGTCTAGACAAGACCAGAAAAAGCTGCACATGACCTCACTAGAACAAGCAATACAAGACAAAACCGAAACAAATGCAGATGGTAGTAGACAAGGCCAGACAAGAACAGTGAAATAAAATAATGGGATAAATCTCGAGTTTTCATAAAAAAAATCCTTATGTTTTCTCCATTTAATTTAGATTTCCAACAGTTTAATCAAAAAAGCAAATAATGTCCGGATATTATTAATTTTTCTCCCCAGTAAATTTTTTTTAATATATAATTTAATTTTTAGCGTTCCGCAAGGTCTGGAAGACGTTTCATCTTATCCAAGATTATTTGCAGAGCTGATTGGAACAGGGAAGTGGACGGTGGATGAATTGAAAAAGTTGGCGGGGTTGAATTTCATTAGGGTGATGCAGGAAGTGGAGAAAGTCAGGGACGAGTTTAAGAAGGCTAAAGTCCCTCCATATGAAGATGTGTTGATGCCTAGACCTAAGGAAAATAATTGCTCCTCCGTTGACAATTAGACTGAAAAAATGAGAAGAAAAAATTATTTCGCTGAGTAAAATTGCTTTGTTTTAGATATTTCTAAATACCAAGGTGCTAAATTAATTTAAAGTTTTTATTTCTTTAAAAACATTTGTTTCACTTATTAGTTAGTGTCTAATTCTAATTTTTCTATTTCTGGTAGGGAAAATAGAAACCTCTTTTTAAATATATTTAATGTAAAAAAAAGAAATTAAAAGGAAACCTTTCATGTGTTCAAATATTTTTTAAAAAGTTTCTCAAGAACAAAACTAAAATAAAAATCCAAAAAAAAAAACGATGTAAAATTATATAATGTTGACTGAATAATCAAGAAAGACCTTAACATAGTTTAAAAAAACACAAATTGTATATTTATATATAAATTAAATGAAAACTATTATTAAATACGTGGAAAGTTCGTTTAAAGCGACGAATCTCTTCCTACTTTTCTCGTTTACAAGTCAAGAAGGGATTCAGAATAATTGATAAATAAAATGAAAAATTAAATAAATATGAATATAATGAAAAACTGCTATGCATAAAAACAAAAACGGAATTAAGAATTTTTGAGAATTTCATTTAATTACTTTCTGTTAAATATTTCAATAAATTTTTCAGTTTGTGGACCAAGTAATATTACATGAAATATTCTCTGTAGTTGAATTAACAAAGACTAGGTGCAATGGAATAGTCTGATGACAATATCAGACAGGAAAAAACTCGACAAGACCTAGACGAGGTTTCATTAGTTTAACAAAGACAAACAAGACCGCATAAATCCAAAAGACTGTTTTAGCAGACTAATCACATCCAGTAAGCGTATAAGAGTAGCGTGTAAGACGGCAATCTTAAATAAAACTAGACGAAACTTGTTTGAATGAATAATTAATTTATTTTAACATTGTGAAATCTGATTTTGTGTTTTTAAGGAAATAAGGATCATAAGGAAAAGTTTGGAGTAAATGTGTAGTGGATTAATAAAATTTTATAATTTGGGCCTTTTTTACTAAAAAGTTAATATTATTATTATTGTTTTTAATTTTGTTTTTAAATAAAATTCTGTTCGGAACTGCTGCGAGCTGCGACCTTTCACAGCAGCCGCGCCAGTGTCCAAAGTAGACAATAGACAATACAAATTATAATACAGTGGACAATACAAATTATATAAAATCCTTCAGATTGACCAATAAAGACCAGAGAAACATATCTAGACAACCAAATTTAGACCAGATATTTTACATTTTGTCTAAATAGAAAGTAATTAAATGAAGTTCTGTAAGTAATAATATTTACTTTTAAGCTTCTTTAGGTGATTTGTAAATAAAAACATATACTCGGGGCTTACGATCTCCAATAATCAATTATTTTCCAAATAAAAAAGTAAAGAATATTTTGCTGCGCCCCATGAATAATATAGAATCTAAGAATATAAAAATATGTAAAAGTGTCAAAAACACATTGTAGATAATAAATTAGTTAAATGAGAAAATGTCGTGGAGGAAGAAATGCAAAATGAAAATGCAAAAAATAAATTAAGTAAATATATAAATATTTTACCAATCTATTATATATAAAGTAATTATATATATAAAAAGTTTTTTAAAATGAAAGAAAATGGGAACAATTTCTTACCATTTTTTAAATGTTTCTTATAATAAATTTGATCCTTAACATATCATAGGTATAGGCTACCCTAAAGCAATATTTAATTAAAGTTTAAAACAAAAATTGTATTTAAAAAAAAATCTATAAAAATAGAAAATTTTTCGTTTCGACATTGTGTTGAGTTTATCATTTCCAGTATAAATCTGTTTATAAAATGTGTTTTGTTGTAGACAGATATTTTATGTGTGTTGAATTTATTACATAAATTTGATGTGAAAGATTTATTTGTTATTAAAGTAATAAATTTTTTAACAAAACTGGTTTTTCCTACAAAATATAACTGATAGATAGACCGAACGAAGGCTACACAGACAACACTACACAGACAAAATTAGACAGATAAGATTAGACGGACAAGACTGGACAGGCAAGACTGGACAGACAAAACTATACAGAGAAGACTGGACAGACAAGACTAGGCTAGAAATATAACTAAATAGATAAACTGAACGATGGCTAAACAACAGTATACATACAAGACTAAAAAGAAAAGACTAGACAGAGAAGACTGGACGGACAAGACTAGACAGACAAGACTGGTCAGACAGGACTAAACAGACAAGACTGAACAGACAATACTAGACTAAAAATATAACTAAACAGACACACTGAACGAGGGCCAGACAGACAACGCTAGACAGACAAGACTATACAGACAAGACTCCACGGAGAAGAATGAACAGACAAGACTAGACAGACAAGACTAGACAGACAAAACTAGACTGAGAAGATTACACAGAGAAGACTAGACATACAAGCCTAGAGAGACAAGATTAGATAGACAAGACTAGACAGATAAGACTGGACAGACAAGACTATACAGACCAGACCCACAAAACTAGACAGAGAATATTAGACAGACAAGACGAGACAGACAACACTAGACTGACAAGACTAAACAGACACGACTAGAAAGACAAGACTAGACAGACAAGACTGGACAGACAATACTAAACAGACTATACATAGAAGACTACACATACAAGACTAGACAGACAAGACTAGATAGACAAGACTAGACAGACAAGACTAGACAGACAAGACTAGAGAGACAAGACTAGTCAGACAAGACTAGACAGGCAAGACTAGACAGATAAGACTAGACAAACAAGACTAGACAGGCAAGACTAGACATCTTATTTGTTTATTCATAAGCATAACTGAGCTAACATAATGTGGCCAGCATAAGCTAACATAATGTGGCCAGCACTCCGTCCAGATGGACACTACTCTGGTTATCGATTACAATAATAGTTTACAATTTAATAGTGATTTAGTCTTAAACTCTAAATGTCATGATCTAGTCTTTCTAATTTTGCGTAGTTTGCATTAAATGTCTGCCACTATTCTCTAGTTTTATCAATTATGGTCAGCTCCTCCTCGCTCCTTGTCCAGGGACATCCTGCATTAGTCATGCTAATTTCGGTTTGTTGTCGCCAGTTCTCTGTAAGCGGGCATCTAAGGAGTATATGAGCGGCTGTATCTTCCTCTCTGCATCTGCATCGCTCTTGCCACTCTCTGTAAACCTTAACAGATAGTCCCATTTGTATTGGCTGACCAGTTACTTTGTTATACATGATAGGCAATTGGTTTATTTCGTCGCTGGTATTCTCTGTTCCTGAAAAAACCTGCCTTGCAAGATAATCCGCTCTTCTGTTTCCTTTATGACCTACGTGAGCCATAACGCAGTGCAGTCGAAGATTAGACCTTTGTCGGATTTCATGTGCTAGCTGCCATGTGTCTGAAAGCACCTCGTTTGGTTTTGTCATATATTTTATGGCATCGCGAATCTGATGTCCGAGAGGTTTGAACATTCAGAGATTGATCTATGCTACAATCTTATGTACCTTAGTGCTCTGTTGATGGCAAGGAGGAGAGTACTTCTCTAGTTTCATGATCTCATAATGTATCTCGACCTCTTCAACATATACCACAAATGCTGCTCCTACGCCAACTTCGGATTTCGAACCATCAGTATAGATTGAAAGGCATGAAGTATTTTTATGCTTTAAATTATAATCTACTGGTATAAATTCCGCAGGGTGTCTAATGTGGAATGTACAGATTTTCTGTTCCATTAGATTTCGAGACACGTCAATCCCGGTAAGATCTTTTAGTGTAGCCTTTTAGTCTTAGTTCGACTGGAAGAAGCCCCGAGATAACGCAAGCCGCCTCTGTCGATACCGTGCGGTAGAGATGAGCATGGGATCCCATCGTCCCATCCCATCCCATCCCATCGTCCCATGGGATGGGAAGAGTGGTATGAACATCGCAAGGGATGGGACGGGATGGGACGACAATTTTGTATGGGACAGAGTGGGACGGATTTTGATAATCTAGTAAATCTAGTTCGCATAATTAATTGCTTTCATTTAAGAATCTTTTTATTTTTATTTGTTTGTAGACACAAGTAGGCTTCCGGATACAAATCACTGTATTTTTGTTAGCTATTTCTAGATTTTGTTTTTTTGCTTTTGACAACGCATTTTTGCTTTTGACAACATCTTTAGCTTTTGACAACGCTTGGTGCCCGTTAATTATTCAAAGACTGATTCAAAAGCAATTCCCTAATAATCTCATAAACCTTGCAAGGCATAATTTCTCAGAACGAAAGGCCATTATTTTCGAACCAGGAATATATCTAAAGCAGAGTGTTAGCAAAGGCTGTCCGCAAGGCTCGAAGTCAGGTCCAGGGTTTTGGAAGATCTTGTACGACTCAATTTTTGAAAAAACCTTCCAGAGAACTGCGAAATTGTGGCTTATGCGGACGACACCATGTTGCTAGTTAGAAGAAACACCATTACAGAGCTAAAACAAAAGGGAAACCAGGCCTTGGAATCTCTCCGTCAATGGTCATTGGAATGCAAACTTAAATTTAAGGCCGAGGCTCTATTTTTCGTAAAAACGCCCAATTAAAGAAGACCGGTATTCACAATTGCAAGTAGGGTTTGGGAATACCCGGTGTGTTTAGACTCGGCGAGTCCGAGTCGAGCCGACGATTATTTATCGGATCCGGGTCCGGGTCTAATCCGTCTATCTTTCTTTCTTTAAAGCAAGCGATGCTGTACGAAATTGGCGTTAAACTACCAAAGAAACTTGATGTTAAACTACCAAAGAAACTTGATGTTACATTTAAAAAATATTGCCTTAGTATTTACAAACATAATATAATAAGATGCATGTAAATGTACTAGCAAAACTAAACTCACCTAAACTCAAATATAAGTATTTAATACATACCAGAGAGCCAGGAAAGCAAACAAAGTAATGGGGTGTATTTGGAAAATAGGAGAGAGGTTTGTGCATTATTCATAGCTCTCGAGACGACAAAAGGAGTTCAAAGTTCTCCTCTTATTATTTACGATATATGTGGCAGATATGGAAAGAATGTATAAGAAGGCGCAAACTGGAGGATTTGTTAGGTAGAGAGAAAGTATGGAGGCAGGCCTTCGCGGATGATATGGTAGTGGTGGCAAAGAGCGAAGGGGAGATGAAAGAAATGATGATAAGCCTAGGGAGGTATGCGAGGAAGAAAAACATAGAAGTGAATGTGGAGAAAACCAAAATGATGATGTTTAGTAAGAGAAAGAGGAAGAATATGGAGAAGGAATGGAAGTGGGAAGCGGGAATAATAGTTCGAGTAAGAGAGTCCGAGGGCCTCGGATAAAGCGCATATGAGAGAATTAGCCAGGAAAGCAAACAAAGTAATGGGGTGTATTTGGAAAATAGGAAAGAGAAAATGGAGAAGCGACTTCAGGAGGAGAATGATGATGTATGAAATCATTCAGACAAGTCCGAACATTCAAAACCCGAGAATCGTCTAGTCTTAGATCGGGTACGGGTATTTTTCTTAGCCGAGTCCGAGTCCGGGTACTCGGACCCGAAAAACTCTAATTGCAAGTGAAAAAATTAAATGCCAAGATTCTATTAAATATCTTGGTATATGTATAGACGGATGTTTAAACTACAAAGAACACATTAAACAATCTTGCGGTAAGGCGAAACAATGGAGTTTAAAAATTCGCAACGCCTCGAGAAAGGAATGGGGAATTTTAGATGTTGTTTTGCAGCGTATATCTTTTTCGTGTACGCTTTAGTTAAGTTTTTCATGACTCGGCGCGACAGTTTGTCGGTTACCAAATCGCGCTTGCGTAGTTCGGCAGGTATTTGTCTTTTGTGTAAAAGAAAAGTCCTATTTTAATTTTAAAATTTTAATACATGTCCAGCTCAGGAGATTTCTAGAATAACGATGTAGTTCCTGAAAAACCGGAAAGAAAGACTGCCGTATGGGAAAAATTGGATGAATGGGACAAGCTGCGCGACCGGTATGGAATGGGATGAATGGGATGGGATGGGACGAAAATTTTACGTTTGAGAGATGGGACAGTGGGACGAAAATGTGATGGGATGGGACAGTGACAGAGATACGTCCCACGGGATGGGATCTGGGACGAGAAACTCGTCCCATGCTCATCTCTACCATGCGGTAAGCTCTAGCTGCATTTAAAGTGCATATATGATGTGCCCCGATGAGAAGTGCCCCGAGCTTTGTGCCAGATAGAGGCACCATATATGAGGTTCAATAGCTCCACAATAAATTAGTGCTATGTTGGTTTTCCCCAACCCCCATTCCTTCCTAGATACGAGCCGCAGTCTTGAGCTGTATTGCTTGGAGGTAATACAGGCTTGTTGTGTGGTTTTGAAGTTGAGACACCTGTCGATAATGATCCCTAAATATCTAATGTGGTTCTGGAATTTGATTTTGACTCCGCCGAAGCTAAGTACTGGTGATCTTTGTATTGGGGATCTGCCCGAGAATAATTCTGTGTTCAAAGCATTCAAATTTAGTTTGCAGACGGCTGCCCAAGATTGCAAAGTGTTCAATGCTTGATTCGCCTTTGATCCGCATATTGTGTCGCTTGATACTAATGCCACTATGTTGCTTATGCCACTATGTTGGTACTCTCTGGAAGGTCTATGTCGAAAATAGTGTTTTATATTATTTTCCAGGATTTTCCTGATCTGGAGCCCCGAGGGCAGACTGTGTTTATAAATTTTTGGACTGTAATGCCTGGCTCGGATATTATGGCTCGGCTTTTGTTAACATAGTCTCGTGCTGGATTAATTAGATTATTAGGGCATTTTTTTGATGATAAGTCTTTGTATTATCAAGGCCACCAGGCGTTATCAAATGCTCCTGTAATATCTAGAGCGATTATGGCACAATACTGCTTGTTGGACCTGCTTTCCTTCTCGAAACTAGTTACTCTGTTTATTGCGTCCACTGTTCTAACACCCTTACTGAATCCATATTGGTTTGGGCTGAGGAGACCATTTGTAAGGAAGTGGTATTCTATTCTGGAGATCAGTAGATAATCTAGTATTTTATCGGCTACAGGTAGTAAACTAATTGACCTAAAGTCTTCAACTGAATTTCATGATTTTTTTGGTTTCCGAATTATTTTGACCAGTTGTTCTTTCCAGCAGTTCGGAAACACTCTACGGTCGAGACACTTATTTTAAAGATACTTATTGTAAAGAAAAATGTGTGGTATCGTGTGGAACGCAGCAAGTATTATATCCGAAGTAATGCCATCTAATCCGGGTGCCTTCTTACGGTTCATCAGAGTAAGGATTGCAATCTGGTGTCATTTTCAATCCGGTCGGATCCGGCCGAATTTCCATCGATTGGCAGGATCCGGCCGGGATAATTTTTCTTTTTCGTTCCAAAATGGACCGTTTCCAGGATAATCGACTGAGTGTATTATATAGGTAGTTATCACACACACACACAGTTTAAATTAGACAAACAATTAAAAATCTAATATAGTGTAGGTAACTTGTTACATTTCACTGATAGAATTTTAGTGTTTAACTTAACATTAAGTGTAACATAATAATCTTTACATAATCTACTGAGATTAAGTTACAACAATTATGTATTTGGGCATGCTAACAAGTCTTATTCTTATATTTATGGCAGACATTTTGATGAATCTGTCAATGAATGGCACAATTATCACAAGAATGAGTTTATAACTATTTAATTTAATCAATTTACTATAAATACCGTGTTTCCTGGTATATAACACGCACCCTAAAATTTAACCTACTTTTTGTGCGCCTATAACGCGGACCTATGTTTTAGAGGCATTTTTTTTGGAAAAAAGGTGCGCGTTATACACCGACAACCACGGTAATTATTTTAATTATATATTATTTATCACAAAATCAATTTTGGTTTTAAAAAAACCATGTGGCACCATACGCACCACGCATTTAAAGTACCTACTCATGCAACAGTGCGATTATTTTAACAAAAAACATTAACGGATCCGGTGACCGGATCCAGTATATTGGTACCGGATCCGGCAAACGTTTAGTCATGCCGGATCCGCCGGATTACCGGATCCGGTTTTCCGGATTAAAAACTCGTTATGTTGTATCTCTTTAAAAGTGAATCCTTTGTCGTCCGGTCCTCCTTTCCTTGACAATACTTCTTTTCTGATTGAGCGCTATTTTTCTGTATCGACATCATAGTCTTCCGGGAAGAAAGCAGTAAGGAACTCTAGTGTTATTTCGAACAGGTTCATTGGAATATTCGTTTTGTTAATACTATGTAGATATCTTAAGTTTGTGTTTTTCTCTCTTATTACCCTGAATACATGGACCCAAGGATCATTGCCTGAGAAGCGTGTGCATATTTCCTGTCAGTTTAATTTTATGATATTCAAGATTTCATTTATATATTCTTTGAATTTACTTCTATATGCCGCATGTCTACAAGACTAGACGGCATGTCGACAAGACTAGACAGTCAAGGCTAGATAGACAAGACTAGACAGACAAGGCTAAATAGACAGGACTAGGAAGAAAAGACTGGACAGACAAGACTAGACAGATAAGACTTAATTTTTTTTTGAGGGGCGTAGCTGTACGTTGTACAGACAAGTAGTCCCCCCGGAAACCAACTAGGCACTCCGGAAACGCTTGTCGCAAGGCTTCATAGTGTTAGTTGTTTGTTTCTAGCTAATTTTAATCCATTAGTTTCTCCTCACTATGTTTAGCGTCTGATTCTTTGGTCGATAGTATTGTTTGTATAAATTTCTGTACCCTCTCCCAATTTTGTTAATACTCAGCATATGTCCAATGATTGTTCGTGCATTTAATGGTGTATCTATGTTTTTCACAACTTTGTCCCTTTCGTTCTCCCATCTAAAATAATAAAAAATTGTATGGTGTACTGAGTCTGTTTCACCACAGTATTCACACAGGCTATCCGCTGCTCCTCCGATCAGGTGTAAAAAGTCTCTGAAGCAACCATGACCGGTTAGGAACTGTGTCAGGTGGTAACTGACTTCTCCGTGTACTCACTTAGTCCATGTATTTATGTCTGGAATTAATAGCCTAGTCCACTGTCCTTTCTCCGTATTTGTCCATCTTTCTTGCCATTGTTGTAGTAGGCAGGTTCTTGCTTTCTTTATAGCATATAAGTTATTTCTCTCCTCTCTTTCGCCAGCAAATCAATAAGTGCAATGCCCGCGATAACTATTTCTGCCTCTCCGGACACAGTACGATATGTACTGCACACCCTCAATGCAAGCTTGCGTTGTACGAATGCTATTTAATTTGCCCACAATGGTGCACCATATAGCATAGCTGATTGCGCTACAGTGCCCAGTAACTTGCGTTTAGAGTTTCTGGCTCCTCCTACGTTTGGCAATATTTTCTCCATTGCTGCGAGAGTTTTTAGACCTTTTCCTGCAGCCTCAGTAAGGTGTGCAGCGAATGTTAGCCCTTTTTCAATAATAATACCAAGGTATTTAATATGTGGGTTGGGGACTATTTATGTGCTTCCTACTTTAAATTTTATTGGTCTTAGTTTTCTTTGCCCTGTCAGTAGCACTGCCTCCGTTTTCTCGGGCGCCAATTTTAGCTTCTTAGTCACAATCCACTGTGATACTGTGCCTATTACACTATTTGCTGTACTCATTATTGTTTGTTCGGTTTTGGCAGTTACAACAAGTGCCAAGTCGTCTGCGAATCCAATTAATGTGGCACCCTCTGGCAGTTGCCGTCGGCAGTTGCCGCAGGATGCCGTCGTATAAGAGGTTCCACAATGTAAGACCCAATATAGAGCCCTGAAGAATCACACAACTTACTTCGACTGTCTCATTTTGAGCTTGCAGCACTAATTTCCTGTTGGTTAGGAAACTTTTTATCATCTGCGCAAATTTTTCTTGTTCTTTTTGTGCCCGTTATAGCTTTCTCTGCGATCTTTAAAACCGCATCGACTGCATCTATAGTTGACCTGCCTTTTCTAAAACCGTACTGCGTGTCGAATAACCCCAGTCCGGCGTCCAGCTTCTTTTGTAGTCTCATTAGTAGGAGTGTTTCCAGCAATTTTCCTGACACGTCTAGTATACATAGAGGCCTGTATGACGATGGTTCCCCAATTGGTTTCTCCACCCCTTCTTAATGAGAACTAGTCTTTCCATTTGTCTGGAAAGTTTCCCGTAGTTAGGAGAACGTTTATTACTTCAAGAGTAAACGTAGGGTGATGCTGGGTGATATTGATCACTTCTGGTGGCACGCCTTCTAGTCTTGGTACTGTTCCATTATGTATACGATTTATTGCGTTAACCAATACCTCTTCGTTGAATAGTGGTGTTTTGATTACTTCGGGTTGTTTCCAAATGAAGAGCTCCTGGCGTGGGAAAAGAGCTTCAACCACCTGAAGCATTCCCTCCATCGTCATTTGTACACTTGGGGCTTGATTTTATGATCTTCTCTACAGATTTTGAAGGCGTCTCCCCATATATTATTGTCAAGATCTTCGCAGAGTTTCTACCAGTGGTCCCGTTTTGACTTGTTTATTAGGTCGCGCAAATCCTTTTTTGATTTCTTGTAGAGTTTTTTTCAGGTCTTTTCATTTCTTTTCCTCTTCGTTTTTAATTCGTTTGAGCTGGAATTTCCTTCTTGCAGCGACATATGAAGCCCTCATGCTAGCAATTTCATCATTCCATCAATACACTAATTTTCTTCTTGATTGTCCTCTTTTCTTTATTAGAGTGGCATCACATGCCTTCGTCATTACGTCTACTAGCGTATCCGCGCTTCGTTTGTGTATTCGCGCTATTTCTATTGCAAGATTTGTTGCCATTTTCTCCTTATCAAGATTCTTTATATTCCATCCTATAATTCTTCCCTGGCGTATCTGTTTCGTGCCTTCTTCTACGCTGTACAGAATGTATCGATGATAACTTAGGCTTTCTCTCTCGGGCACTCTCCAGTCTTGGATCATATTGGATAACTGTCTATTATGGATTGGGAATTTCCTATAACGAACGTGCACACAGCTCCTTTGTTTTGTAAATCAAGGTCTAGTTCACCTGCCCAGTCCATAACCAGGTCGCCTCTCTTATCCACCTTTGGGGATCCCAATATGGAGACTTGGCGTTAAAGTCCCCAGCTATTAATACTTTCTTCCCTTTGCGTCTTATATCCTGGCCTAGTTCTCCTAGTGTTTCTGCTAGCTTTTCTATGTTTCCTTTGGAGAGAAGTAGCAGCTGTAAGACAGACAAGACTAGGCAGACAAGACTAGACAGGCACCACTAGACAGACAAGACTAGACAGGCACCACTAGACAGACAGTACTAGACCGACAAACTAGACAGATAAAACTAGACAGACAAGACTAGGCAGTCTAGACGGAAAAGGAGAGACTAGACAGGCACCACTAGACAATCAAGACTAGACAGACAAGACTAGATAGACAAGGCTAGACAGACAAGACTAGGCAGACAAGACTTATGGTGTCAACAGTTCTGCACAAAAAAGGGAACATTCATTTAAAAAATATATTAATTGCCGATACATTAGCTATATCGCAAATCCTGGATATCTGGAATATCCGAAATTACATAAAAATATGGGAGATTTTAAAATATGGGGAAGATTGTCCAGCGATCAAAAATACGACTTTAAGATCGGATAAACTTCCAACACTCGCTTAACAGTCCACAGAAAAAGCAACACATTTTTCTAAAATATTGTATTTTTTTAAACACATATGCAAATGTGCACCTATAATATCAGCTGTTTCATCTGGCAAAGAATATAAATCAATTATTTTCATTATTATGCCATAATTTTTTGAGAAAAATTAAATTATGACTGGAAACATTTTACAATAACCACGGTTACTTCCATCGGTTGAAACTGATAGACATGAAATTCGGGATACTGATAGCATTACAGTTTTATATAATATTAGTAACATATAACATTATTTGCTATATATTTTGTTTTTCCTGATGATATTCGCTTGGCTGATTCCGAATCATCGACCATTTTTGTCAGCAGTTTGTGCATACAGTAGAATTACAACTATAATGATGTTTTAAAGCAGGAAAAGCCAAAGTTCCTTCAATTCTATTTTCAAACACCTTCACTTAATCATTTTGGGCTCTGGGGCTAAAAAGTTCAAAAATCAAAGAAAACCTAACCTAACCTAACTTTAATTAACAGTTTTCACTAAATTGGTGCAAACAGAAAATTAAAAACTTTTGTGCATCATAGGAACACCATTTCTTCTGCAGGAACAGAAAAATTGATGTTGAGAAAAAGAGATGTTCTTTTTGAAAGAGACCCTAAGCTGACAACCCTAAGAACTCTAGACAGACAAGACAGGCGCAATATATATATATATATATATATATATATATATATATATATATATATATATATATATATATATCATATTAGGTTTTTAACATATTAACATATATATATATATATATATATATATATATATATATATATATATATCATTGAACTGTATATATTACTGGAACGAGCACGCAAACGTACGGACTGGCCGAAAAGTGTGACCGCGGTGTTAGAACGAGCGCGTTGCTGAAAAGGGGAACCATCTCTCTTTTTAACTTTACAGAGCAAATGCTCGTTTCGTTACCTCTTTTTAATTTTCATTTAAATATCTTATTATAAAATTAAAATGGTAGTGGATTGTTGTGCATATGGATGCAAAAATGAACGTGTTCCTCGAAAAAACATTCGTTTTCATAAGTAAGTAACAGTAAATGGAAAATATTAGGTTGATAATTGAGTTGAGAGATTATGATTTGTGATGTTTCTGCTAATTTGTCACCCAGATAGACTATTCACAGTGGAATAAGATTATTTATAATGGTCACAATCGTACAAAATTTCATTAACACCGTTTTTTGTAACACTATTTATTCTTTCTTGAAGATTTCCACTGTTACAACCTGCAGTTTTAAAATTGTGGATAAAGGCACTACTTTTTGAAATTTTTAAAGCTAATGCTCAGACTGTTATATGCAGTGAACATTTTACTGCGAACAGTTATTTAGAGACTTCTTTAAATAAGAAATTATTAAAGAAAGCTGGAGTTCCTTCCATTTTTAATTTTCATCAACACTTAATGGAGAAACCCAAAAGTACAAGACTATCAAAACGTAATTGTATTGAAATGGTCAATAATGTCGGTCATGTTTGATTAAAAGCATCAGAGGTAAGACAAAAGAAAAACAAAATCAAGAATAAAGACACAAAACTTTTATACCTATATCTTATGGAGCTTCTGTTTCCTCGACAACAAGAGATATATCCATTTAAACCTTCCCTCGGCTGCTAAGGAATTCTCTACCGCAACTCAAATTGTACAAGCATAAAATTAAAACTCTCCAACAAAAGGTTTCTAGAAATCAAACAAAAATTTCAACAATGAAGGATTTAATTCAACATTTAAAGGAAAACGCAAAGTCTGACAGTGTTATTGAAGAGGTTCTCTTGAATAATTTTGAAGGTTTTTCTTTAAATTTATTCACAAGTGAAATTAAAAATGCTAAGGTAAAGGCATCTCAAAGAAAGTACCTACACCAAACAAATGGAGGAATTTGCTTTGACTGTTTATTTTTATTCGCCAAAGGCCTATATTTTTTTTTGCGAAAAGACTCAATGGCCTTTTGTTCTCAAATACTCTATGACAAGAAAAATTATCAACATTGTGGCTATATTGATTTGGGCGATATTGCTCCTGTAAATCCAGAAGAAATGACCACCGAGGCATTGGTTTTTCAAATAGTTTCATATACCAAAAATTTTAAATGCCCTGTTGCTTATTCTTTGTGAACATTTGAATATTTCATAAACATTGACTGTGAACATTTAATATTTGTGTGTAATTAATATTATTTGCAAAAAAATGGTACTTTTTCAACTTTTTTTTACAAGTTTTGTAGTTATTTTGTAACTTTGATATGTATTAAAAATCCAATTTTAACTTGATCTTTTTTTCTTAAAAACTGGATAAATATTATAAGGATTGCACCTTGGACCGAATTGATAACCGAAGGTAGCATTTGTATCATTTACACGCTTGAGTGGAACAAAGATGCCTATCCCTCCAATAGCAGCCGCACTCGTCTAACAGCCGATCCTCACTTTTGCAATGCAGCGTGCGCGTTCCAGTTATATATACTGTTCAATGATATATATATATATATATATATATATATATATATATATATATATATATATATATATATATAAATATATATATATATATATTAAGGTGACCAACTGTACTCATTTACAGAGTTTTGTACTCTTTTTTCGCAAACCGTACTCTTTTCAAATCCTGTACTCTGAAAGTACTCATTTGTATAATTTTATACTCATTTGTATAATTTTATACTATTTATTTAATGTATTTCTAAAACATTTTTTTAGATTATTGAATAATTAGATTTATTTTTGAATAATTTAGATTATTGAATTATTATATTTAGATAATTGAATGGAAAGAAGTTTCTTCAGCAGTCGAATTTGTAATGAAGGAAGTAAAAGATATTGTTATTAATGACAATTTTCTTTTTGAAAAAAATCGAAGAGTAAATTTATATTTAAATGAAGAGAAAATTGAAGAAATGTAACGATGAGAAAATTATTTTCAAAATAGAACTTGACAAAATATGGGTAGAAATCTTTCGGCATTTTAGAGTAGAACATATCCCACATGAAAATTTAAAAGTTTTAATCGAAATTTCCTTATGTTGTCCAGGCGCTAATGCTGCTGTTGAAAGGGTATTTTCACTAGGGAATGATTATTGGAGCAGTGAGAAGTCGCAACTTTCTGTAAAAACATTATCTGCCGTCTTAACAGTCAAATTTATATATGCAAAATGAAAGTTGTTCGGATGTGGCTACATTATTAGACGAACATCCTCATTTAGCAAAAAAAATCCACTCCGAAGAAAAATATTTTCTTCTTGTTTTTTCTTCTTGTTTTTTCATCTATGAAATACTTGCAAAGTGTACTCTTTTTGAACAAAAAATAGTTGGTCACCTTATATATATATATATATTAGGGTTAAAATGCGCTATAAACAATCACTTGAAATGACATGTATATGCAACCCACCGTACGCTTTTTGCGCATGCGCATTGGTGGGTTTTCCAACGGCAATTGACATAAAACCTCCAGTGGCGCGTAAACCGTTGGGTACGCATTTTTATTTAAGGTTACGAATTCCAAGTTTAGTTTACTTAATGCAATACAAAGTGGCGAGGACCGTTGGTTTTACCTTGGTTAGATTAGGTTGTCCGACGCGAAGCGGGAAGATAAATCAAGACAACATACGCGCGGCAACGCGAATTCTCGGTCCAATGTAGGACAAAGTGGCAAGGACCGTTGGTTTTACCTAGGTTAGATTAGGTTGTCCGCCGCGAAGCGGGAAGATAAAACAAGACAACATACGCGCGAATTCTCGATCCAATATAGGACAAAGTGGCAAGGACCGTTGGTTTAACTCTGGTTAGGTTACAGTTGTTGGGGTTTATTATCATTTTAATGAATTTTTATATACCCCCTTCAAATTTATTTTCCCTACGCCTTTGTGTTTTGCCCCCTGTGCGCATGCGCATAATGCGTACGGTGGGGTGCCTATCATGTCATTTCAAGTGATTGTTTATAGCACATTTTAACCTATATCAGTTATTTTTACTTTAGAAATATTATTTCTTGAATTTTTAAAATACCTTGAGTAATTGAATCCTACCAACAGAAACTTGGAAATAAATTTCATTTCCCCAACCGCTGCACTTCTCCCACCATTGGCGGCGACACTGCGCCGCTAGAACGTTTGACGTTAGCTCAGTCTCGTTTATCTGGCAGACTCAAGTGAATGTTTGGAGCTTTGTATGTGAATTAATACGCCACGACATGTTTCGATATTTAACTAAATTGAACTTGAATGTTCCCAAGAGGTTTTGCGATAAGTATTTGGGGGTTGTGACGGTTCGGAGCCTAGCCACAGGTAAATAAAAATGGTCTTAGTTATAAGGTTATGTTGTTATTATGAAATGTGTTTAGAAGTAAATAAGACTTAATCGAATTAGTCTAATTAGACTTGGATTGTGATGTTTTGATAGTTTTAGAATATAAACATAGTTTGAATGCTTTGAATTCTGGGTTATATCCCCAGATTTTTTTAGTTTTAGTCTTGATTTTTTGAAAAAGGAAGGTCAAGGTAGTTTGTTTATTCTAAAAATAATTCCAATGAAAATTACATTAAAAAAGTTTATCGATTCAGTTATTTATTAGCTTTACACTTTCTTGGAGGAATAGTAATGTGATGAACAATCCAAAACAAACCTTACAATATGTATTATTTCAGAGGTTCTCAAACTTTTCGAAGTCGGGGAACACTAAGCTCTCATATATTTTTAAGCGGAACATCTGCAATCGACAATATAATATAAACGTTTAGACAGGGGGCGCGGGTAGCTAACTTTTTTAAAACCAAAAGAGTAATAACAAACAGAATAATGTTCGCAAAAACGCTCTGTTATTATATAGCGAAGCAGAAACAGAATCGTGTCCCAGCATGTGATTGACAACCCCCTGCTTCAAAGTGCTACTTTTAGAAAATAATATGTGTGTAAATAAAATATGTAATTGATTGATGTAAATATATTTATTGAAAACACAATTAAAATTACCCTATTTTGTTGAGTTAGTTATTTTAGTTGAAAATCCTGCTTCGCAAAGATATGACGTGGAAAATAACAATATATATTCATGGCTTTTTTTGCTTATTTTCGGGTATACATCTTTAACAGAGATTCAAAAATTTTCAGGAATGTTTTCATTGAACTGTAATTTTAATCCACAATCTGAAGAAAGCGACAACAGTTCTTCTTCTTCTATTCAAGTAAAACTAGAAAATTTCTTAAGAAACAAACGGGTTTCTTATCTAATCATATGTTCTGGGCTTAACAATGGAAAATATAATTTGCACAAAGGAGAACATTTCTGTGTTTCTCTCTTTTACGTGTCTTTTCCATAGTAAAAGTATGTTTTTCACTGAACATAATTTGTCTGTCGATTTTAAGAATGTTTTCATCTTTTCCTTGCATACTCATATTGACGCTATTAAAGAAAAGAAAATTTTCAGCCAAATACGCCAAATTATTGCAGCAATCATCATTTTTAATATAATTCACAAAAAAGTGAAAAAATAAAAAATTTTATTATTTATTTTTTAATGTCAACAAACGATTTAAAATATTTCCTCGTAACAACCACCTGCTTCTAAATCTGCTTCCATCAATGAACAAAGTTGTTTGAAAATTAACCAAGGCAACTACTTGTCAAAAACGTCATCTAATTTCTTCTTATGACAAGTACTTCTCGGTGCAAGAAACAATGATGAAATATTATATTTTAATTTATGGTTTTAGCTATAGTTACAAACCCTCTAATTGATCTTGTCATGGATGATGCTCCATCCCGCATCGGTACAAATACGGACGCAAAGATCCCATGATAATTTTAAAGCATTCAAATACGTTGCTATTGCATCAAACAAGTTCTGACCAGTTGTACGACCCAAAAGTGCCTTGCAGCATAAACATTGATTTATTATCTCTTGTTCATAAATAAATCATACAGAGCCTAAGAGCTGCAACTTGCCACTTATATTAGTTGACTCGTATACTTTTAATGCAAAACACATATTAAAAGCTTACCTGCAACTGTTCTTTCAATGCTACAGGGCATGTCATTAATTCTTCTATGAATCGTATCATCAGACACCAAAATCTTCTAAATTTCCTTCTCTGCCCCTTCCCCAAATATAATTGTCACTATTTCACAGCAGGCAGGCAAAATGAAAGATTCTGCTGTTACTAACTCGGCAATTTTATGCGACTCAAGTTGAACTTACTTTCATTGTTTTTTCAAACTGTTAGCCTTGCATTTCTAAGTCTATCAAAATATTCTTTTTTTTTGTTAAAAGATTTTTACGTTCAGTTTTGAAATGACGCCTTAATTTAGCGGGCGCCATCACGCTATTGGCAAGCATACAATGCAGAGAGGTGTTGGACAATCTATATTTCTGGTCCAGGTAAATCCAAATTTTAAGTATTCTTCGTGATACAAACGATTGATTCAATCTCTCCAATTCTACTAGCGCTACGTACCGAATTGTAGAATTGGATTACGCAGAATTTTTATAACTGTAATATTTTTTAATTTCGATTTTTTCGCGGTACACATATGTGTATCGCGGAACACGCTTTGAGAACCCCTGTGTTATTTAACTTGTCTTCTTCATTATTATCTTAACATTACTCCAGAAGCTATATATATATATAGTTTGTTTCATAGCCAATTTTGAAGTTAACATCATAAAAAGTTTAAATATAACTGCTCACGAAATCATAACATATTGACAAAAAACATGACACATTAAAATGTGCAAGTTCTACAATTTTAATTTAATGTTTATTTGTATGTAGGAATGTGGAACATATAATACCCTTAACATCAATAGGAAGTTGATATATTTATATATATATATATATATATATATATATAGATATATATATATATATATATATATATATAGATATATATATATATATATATATATATATATATATATATATTATGCATTTTATGTACACCTGAAGTTTTCTAACTTTTTCATGAGTGTTTACCAATTATAATTTATAACACTACACTTTAATTTAATGACAATTTTTCTTGCAGGTACCAAAATTGGTGATGCAAATATTATTGGACGACCCCTATATCTTGATGCCCAGGCAACAACTCCATTGGTAAGTAATTGTTTACTAAATATGTTAATAAATGTATTAATATTTGATAATTTTAACACCAAGCATAAGTGTAGGCCAGGGAGGAGGTCAAGTCCACTATGACTGTAGTACTGCAGAAAAAAAAATTGGGCTCAAGTTTTGGCTTAGTTATTCATTTTGTTCTTTAGATGCATGCTATTTAGACCAGCATCACAAAAATGTGTTTATATCTACTCATGATTTTTAATTATCTTAGGATCCAAGGGTTTTGGATGTAATGTTACCATATCAAACATCATATTATGGCAATCCTCATTCAAGAACACATTCCTATGGATGGGAAACTGAGAAGGCTGTAGAAGTGGCCAGAGCAGAAATCGCTACACTGATTGGTGCAGATCCGAAGGAAATTATTTTCACTTCAGGTGCAACAGAAAGTAATAACATTGCAATTAAAGGAGTCGGACGATTTTATGCATCGAAAAAGAAACACGTTATTACAACACAAACAGTAAGATATAAATATATTTATACACTTAACTGCAAAATTAACGCACCACATATACATTTCGATTTATTTTAATTGTTGTCAATACTATCATACATTAAGAAAAAAATTTAAGAATAGAACATAAACAGAATTATTTCGATAATAATTATGAATTTGTCTCAAATAATTGTGGAGATAAAACGAAAACCAAAAATATGGGTTATTTAACAAAATTATGTAAAATGATAATTATTATACACACGAATACAGCTTCTTTTGAAACGTTTTTGGCTTATCAATAACTAGTGTTACCACTAGATTTTATTACAGCCTGACATCACTGTTGGATACTTTCAATTATAGATCTAATCATTTCTTGAGGGATATCTTCCCTGCTTTTGCAAGGAGGCATGTGGATTGTAAGCAGGTATTATTTACAGATGAGTCAAGCTTTTGCCTTGTAAGTTCTGATCGCCGCCTAAGAGTATACAGAAGGCCAAACTAAAGATATTCCGCTTGTAACATTAGAGAAACCACTTTATATGGACGTGGCTTGGTGGTGGTATGGTCGAATATCTTTAACAGCTCGCACAGAGCTTTTGATTGTTGATGGTAGATCAACAATCAAAAGCTCTGTGCGAGCTGTTAAAGATATTCCACCATACCACCACTAAGCCACGTCCATATAGAATGGTTTCTCTAATGTTACAAGCGGAATATCTTTGTATACTCTTGGGCGGCGATCAGAACAAGGCAGAAGCTTGACTCATCTGTAAATAATACCTGCTCCCAATCATGGATTTCCCAATCCACATGCCTCCTTGCAAAAGCCATTCTGTTTCTTCGGTGGTCTACAGACAAATTTGGGACCAATAGTTGCTACCCGAGGTCGTAAATTTGAAGCACGAAGTCTTCTTCTTATGGTGTCTTGACTAACAGCAAATCATGCATAACCATGAACCTCAGCAAGTTGTATTTGGAGACTTCATGCAGTACTGAACCATTCCCTCAGTGTTCGAAGCATTAAAAATCAGTCCTGCACGGCATTATTAGCTTGTGGTCTGCCTTGACCAGGTGGTCTAGCGTGATCTTTCTTCTCTATAAACCTCCGCAGAACCCTACCGACTGTTGTATGAGACACTCCATATCTTCTACCAAGTTTGCGATTTGTTAGTCCTTCATTGGATAAAGTTAAAATTTCAACACATTCATCACGATTTAAATTTTGTGTAGCACGTTGCATTGTGAGCAGATGTATTTCATAAATGACAATTATCGTATCTATTGATAAAACAAGTGAATACCAATTTAAGAAGCGAGGTTTAATTATTGGAAAAACATACTACTTACGAAAAGCTGCTATGACTTCGAGATTAAATAAAGAGGACAGCTAAAAGCTACAAAAGGTGTAACAATAAACATTATGATTATGCATGTAATTGATGAATCGGAAAACACATATTACTTTTCGAAATAAATCAGAATGTCTAAGTGGTGCGTTAATTTTGCGGTTAGGTTTAGTTTGCTTGATTAATTTATCATAAAATTCTTCTTTTAGGAACATAAGTGTGTGTTAGATTCTTGCAGAGCACTGGAAGGTGAAGGTTTTCGAGTCACATACCTTCCAGTCAATCAAAATGGTTTAATTTCAATGGAGGAACTTGATAAAGCCATAACAAATGAAACTTCTTTGGTGTCGATAATGGCAGTGAATAATGAAATTGGGGTGAAACAACCCTTAGCAGAAATAGGAAAATTGTGTAAATCTAAGAAGGTATTTTTCCATACAGATGCTGCTCAAGCTGTTGGAAAAGTCCCTTTGGATGTACAAGCTATGAATATTGATTTGATGTCAATTAGTGGACATAAAATCTATGGACCAAAAGGTGACACATCAAGAAATGTCAAATCCTGAGATTTATTCATTAAATTTTCAAATATAATTATTATTGTTTAGGTGTTGGTGTTTTGTATGTTCGTCGTAGGCCAAGAGTAAGAATTGAGGCTTTACAAAGTGGTGGAGGGCAAGAACGAGGGCTGCGGAGTGGAACAGTTCCAGCACCCTTGGCTGTTGGTATGGGGGCAGCTTGTAAGATAGCTCTTACAGAGATGGATTACGATCACAAATGGATGGAACTTTTGAGTGAGAGGCTGATGGATAGAATTTATGCAAAACTTAGTCACGTAATTAGGAATGGAGACCCAGTTCATTCTTATCCTGGCTGTATTAATTTATCATTCGCATATGTTGAAGGTAATATAAATATTTAGAAAATTGAATTTAATATAGCTAATAATTTCTCCTAGTCTTATCTGTTTAGTCATGTTTGTTGAGTCTAGTCTTGACTGTGTAGTCTAGTCCAGGGGTTGGCAAACCACGGCTCACGAGCAGCATGCGGCTCTTTGCTTAGGCATTTGCAGCTCATCAAATATGAAATAATTCATCGCCCATCGTTTTTATCGTTGTTTTATTCGTTTTAATACAAGCTTCTAGACAGGGGTTTAAATTGAGATATTACGTTTTCATTATTTCTAATAAAAATAGAACGTTGATACAATTCTCAAAACAATTAACGGGTCACTAATTTGTGCCTCCATAAAATTCAAACGGGTAATTACATGCAAATTAAATTCAGATTATCTGAAAGACGCTATATTTAATTGTTTTAATTGGCACATGGAAGTCTCAGCAACACGTACTTTTAAAGTAATAATTAACAACAACTACCAAAAATCAAAGTGCAAAACAAATTTAAATTAATTGTTGATGTAAACTTTTGTACATAAAGTGGTAACTTAATAACGAGTGCTCCCATAGCACGAATAACGGCACCACACCGCCGTGGCATGCTTCGCAAAAGTCATCGAAGGTCTTCTTGTGGTAGAGCGTCCCATTGTTTAATAAGAGCCACCGTTAGCTGCTGGATGGTCTGAGGAGGATGCAGGCGACCACGAACACGTCTGTCGAGCATATTCCAAAAATGCTCTATGGTTTTCAAATCAGAACTTAACGCAGGCCACACCATTGTTTAAATTTCCAGTTTTTATTGGAAGTTCAAAGTGATTCGCGCAGTATGTGCTCTTGCGTTATCCTGAATTAACAAAAAATTCCATATTCCATATTGCACTGGGACAACATGTTCTCCTAACACACTGTCAACATTAAATTAGTGTTAAGACTTCTTAGAATTACAACAAGGTCGGTTCTACTGTCAATACTAATCCCACCCCAAACCATAATTGAACCACCACCAAATCTTTCTATTTCCTGGATAATAGCAGCTGCGTAGGGTTGAACAAAATTCATCCTTGCTATTGATACATTTTGCTGTGGCGTAGTGTCAAAAAGAGTTTTCGACGGGTCGTTTTGCTCTCAAATTTGATACCCTAAACCTATTCCTAATAGTCTGGTCTAATACAGTGACCAGATGAGTCATCCTGAGGGAAATTAAGAGATTAATTAATTAATTATTGAATAAGATAAATTAAGAGGTCTTTCGCCATAGAAACTCTATTGCGAAGACTCAAAATCAGTAAAAATCGGTCATGATTTTGAGTTCTATTTCTTTTGCGACCTTGCCCACCGCTCCTGGTATATTGACCTGTACCAAGTACAATTGCTGAATAACAGACAAGCTCACATTGAAGTTTTGAAACTTGTTCTGAAAGCCTTTCACTATTTTCAATTAATGTATATCACGAACAAATTCAACATTGTTGAGATGTTCTTTTTCACAAAACTTAAGTCAAGCTGTCAGTTGCAAACATTTTCGTCTGTATATTGATCTGAACAAGGCCTTCCTAGTTCTTTGAATTAAATTTGGGTTACTTTATTTCACTTTAGTTTTGGTAGTTCTTGTTAATTATTACGGATACTCCTGAAGTATGCAATGCTGATAATTTCCTTTCTATCAATTAATACAATTAAATAAAGCATCTTTCAGATGTCCTTAATTTTATTTGCATGTAATTTCCCGTTTGAATTTTATGGAGGCACAAATTAGTGACCGGCTAATTCTTTTCAGCAGTGTACTTAAAACTGGTTAGTGTAAATTCGTAAATTACCAAAAACTGAGACAAGCTGAACAAAACCAAATTAAATAGTGTCACATAAAAATGGCAATATTGATGAATATAAAAGGAATTTTGGTATGATTAAAAAGAATTCGTAACACTAGATTAAATTTGCCTTAAAATGATATATTTTACGTCAAGGTAGTATTAATACTTAGATAACAATCGACGTTTGAAAATTGACTATAGCGCAACAATTTGTTAAATTGCTTATATCTCCGAAAATATTAACAATATTTAAATTATTTAATAATGTACTTAAACTAGATTAAATCATCTTCAAATTGAGATACTATACAATAAAAATGCGTTCGAATTAATTGAGATATAAGATAAACGATTGCCATGCAGATTGCGAAAATATCACCAGAAAGAAAAACGAAGCATACAAACTTACATAACAAAGATGCACACGAGAAAGGCAACAAAACTGTAAAGACCTCAGAAAAGAATAGAAACAATTGCACAGAATAAAGAAAATAACCGCAAAAAATCAGGCCCAAGCTCTAAAAAACCAGAGTGAGACAAGGAAATTCTAAAAATCTCAAAATAACGCACGAAAAGAATATTAACCACGAATGAGCATGTGGAAGTACAAAAACGGCCATATAGTGAGTACAGACGAAGAAGTCCTCCGGAGATGGGTTGAACACTGCATGCCGAAGCGGAGCACACCAATCCCGCGCCTCGAGCAACAGAAACAGCAGTAGGGAACAATCACCCAATAGAACCTCCATCTACTCAGGAAGTAGCGCAGGCAATCAAGCGACTAAAAAATAACAAGACCCAGGGTGAAGACAGTATACCTGTGGAACTCATTAAATTAGGAGACTATGCTTTAGTTAAACAAATACATGAAATAATTACGAAGGTATGGCACGAACAGCAAATACCAGAAGAATGGTGTGTAGGAATTATGGTACCTCTACATAAGAAAGGGGACCTGTTGGAATGTAAAAACTATAGAGGCATAACACTCTTGAATATAATAAAATCTTTTCAAAGATCCTGTACACACGCCTAAGCAACAATATGGAAGAACTACTAGGACAATACCAAAGCGGTTTTAGGCCTGGTGGCTCAACAATGGACCAAATCTACATACTACGACAGATATTAGAAAAGTTCAACATCTATACATATCATTTATTTATTAACTTTAAAGCAGCTCATGACAGCGTGCGAAGGGACAATCTGTACAAAGCAATGTACAGACTCCTTGCCATTCCTGATAAGATAATAAGGCTTGTAAAAGCCACAATGCATGGCGTTATATGCAAAGTACAAATACAAGGCAAGTTGTCAGCCCCCTTCAAAACAAAAATCGGCTTACGACCAGGAGACGCCTTGGCGTGTCTTCTTTTTAACATTGCCTTAGAAACTGCAGTTAGAGAAGCCCAGATAGACCAAAAAATATTTAACAAATCGTCCCAAATATTAACATATGATGATGACATTGACATAGTCGCATGCACAGAGGGAAAATTAAATGAAATGACCTCCACACTGTCTACGACTGCAAAACGCATGGGCCTTCAGATAAACATAGACTAAACGAAGGCCATTGCATCTGAACCAAACAACAGAGCAAGGAATAACAGACAGCCACTCACTGTACATAACAACTTTGAGTATGTAGACGAATTTGTGTACTTAGACTTCCTCATCACCAGTGATTACAATACGACGGTGGAAGTGAAGAGAAGAATAGTAATAGCGAATAAGTGTTACTGCAGTCTGCAGAAGCATCTAAAGAGTAGGTTATTAATTGTAAGCTGAAAAACCAAACTACTCATACATAGAACACTTATCCTACCAGTTATATATGGGTCAGAAACATGGGCGATATCAAAAGCTGATGATAACCTACTTGTAACATTTGAACGTTAGATTCTAAGAACGATATTTGGAAAACATGCGAGGACGTATTTTGGCGAAGAATATACAACCACGAAATCTAGCACATTTGCCGCGATATAGACAACAGGAGAAACGTGGTACACCTCATAAAAGTGGGAAGATTAAGGTGGGCTAGGCATTTAGCAAGAGCGCCGGAAACGTACTCTCCGACGCGTAACGGCCCAACCTGAGGGAAGAAGATGCAGAGGAATATCCAGACTGCGCTGGCGAGACGGGGTAGACGAGGACGCCAAGAAAATGGGCGCAACAAACTGGTAGCAGAGCAGCACAAAATAGGGAAGAATGACGGACAAGACTAAGGGAGGTCGATGCTCTCTCAAGGCTGTAGGAGCAATGATGATGATGATAAGCTAAACAATATTTGGAAAATGAAGATGGTATCACCTTGATTACTCTCTTATACTTTCGTTATCCCGTTTTCCTGGCCCACTTGGCTCTTCTCACTGGAAAGTGTGCCGACCCCTGTCTAGTCTAGTCCTTATAAAGTTTACATTGTAATAATAAATATTACATTGAATTGAAAAATTCACTTCAAGTTTTAACCACACTTATAATATGTAAAAATGTTATATAACTGTGAATAATAAGTTATATAACATTTTTACATATTATAAGTGTGGTTAAAACATAGTGAATTTTTCAATTCAATGTAAGTATGAATTACCACGTAGTAACAGTCACAACCATCCTCTTCATTATAAATATTAATTTATTACTAATTAGTCTTTATTATTTACAGGTGAATCTCTTTTAATGGCTTTGAAAGACATTGCTTTGTCAAGTGGTTCTGCTTGCACTTCTGCCTCCTTGGAACCTTCATATGTATTGAGGGCAATTGGGGCAGATGAAGATTTAGCACATAGTTCTATTAGGTAACATGAATTTCATT
The DNA here is from genome assembly GCA_944588485.1 of Phosphuga atrata. NCBI lineage: Eukaryota > Metazoa > Arthropoda > Insecta > Coleoptera > Silphidae > Phosphuga > Phosphuga atrata. Next base: position 37,828,358 of record OX155897.1, read on the forward strand.
AAATTAAATAATTATGTTCAATTTCTAGTAAGGACATTATTCCTCAAATTATCATTCTTTTAACTATTTTTTCTACTGATATATGTGAAAATGGCATTTTTTCCATGGCTTACCCTATATGAAAGTGACATTTTTTCATTCTAGAGATGAAAATATTTTCACATCTAGAGATGAAAATGAGCATTTTAAATTTATGATTGTCTCGATTATAACACTAAACTAACCAAATTTGCATGGACTTTCTAATTAATTACATCAATTGCATCAATTTCAATGAAATATTTTATGTACAATCGTAAAACGAGCCTGAAACTATTTAAAAAACTGAAATAAAATTAGGACATTGGACTTGAAAAGTATCACTTTCTATGAGAATGCAATATGTTACCATGGAAACGACCAAACCAACAATTAAATTTGTATTGACAGTTCTGACAGTTCACTTTGAATTGAATTTATTAAAGTCGAATTATGGATTCTACAACCGAAATCAGTAAAATAATTGCATTTACTACTTGAGATGCTTTTTTTTGGTTCGGTGTGATTGCTAACTCGCTGGCGCTGTGAGCAAACTCCCACCTCACCAAAAAAACGCCACTTGTTGTCTCTTGCTGTAAAATATACTATTAATGGTGTAGTTATAATGGTGTAGTGTAATTTCCTTAAATGAATTTCACTGAAATTTATTGAATTAAAATTGATTTTGCTTTAGGGAAATGATTGAAAATGTAATTGAAATTATGCAGTCTAACATTTAGTCAGTTTGAAATAAATTATCATCAGATTATATGGGATTATAATTAACTAACCGAATTTGCAGTAAAAATATATTTTGAATTGCTGAATTTTATATTTTTGAAGAATAACAAAATTATGTAAACTTAAAACAAACAGAACACAGTCTGAATATATAAAAATATATTCAGCCTTTCCGGAGCTCTATAACAATTATTGAGTCTTTTTAGGACTACCAAAACAAATCTCACATGAAATTTGTAAGTTATTTTACATCTTTCTGTCCACCTTCATGGCACTCAACAAAAACCATAAAAATAACATTGTTTTTAAGATCATGTCTTTCCGATACCTTAAGTGGATAGCCATCTGTGGACGCGTTTCGAGATTTATCTCTCATCAGCACAGCTTTGCTTCCATGAACAATAATTTGTAAACCACTTACTTGAAAACCCATGTGGTGTTTAGGGTTAGATGTTTATAATTTTGACATTCTGTGAGAGAGACACGAACTTTGCCGGCTATTGATTGAACTGATAAGATAGAATTGGTGAAACCATCGTAAGTTATAGATAATCATACAAACTTAAAACAGAACACAGCCTGAATATATAAAAATATATTCAGCCTTTCCGGAGCTCTATAACAATTATTGAGTCTTTTTAGGACTTGATCAAAACAAATCTCACATGAAATTTGTAAGTTATTATACAGCTTTCAGTCCACCTTTGTGGCACTCAACAAAAACCATAAAAATAGCATAGGATATGCATAAGCAAAACTGCGCTGATGAGAGATTAATCTCGATACGCGTCCACAGATGGCTATCCACTTAAGGTATCGGAAAGACATGACCTTAAAACAATGTTATTTTTAAGGTTTTTGTTGAGTGCCACAAATTCTACAAATGTCTTTATTTTATTCTTTAATTCTATGTCTTTATTTGAAATCAGACTTACTAAAATTAATAAGTAATATAAACATGCGTGCATTTTTTAAAAAAAAAAAAAAAAAAAAAAAAACATGCGTGCATAGAAATCGGCCCACTCTAAACTTTTGACTTTTTTTAACTATTTATGAGATGAAGCCGTTTAAAAAAAATAATATGTTTTAATATTAGTTCAAATTTATTAAAAATCATTTCAGTTTCTTGTGTTTAACATAGTAAAATTATCTCATGAAACATTTTATTTTAATTTTATTACAGTTATCTAAATTAACACTTAATTTTTTATTATGGGTATGACACCTTCTTGCCCTAATAACATCTCACATACGATTAGGCATAGATCCAATCAAGTTTGCTATTGTTTCTTGTGGGATTTAAACCACTCTCCTTCTGCTGCAGCAATAAGCTCAGGGCTCCTTGAGGATGAGGCACAAGGCCTAGCTCGAATTCTTCGGGTAAGCTCATCCCATAAATGTTCGGATTTAGGCCGGGACTGCATGCTGGCCACTCCATAACCCGAAAACCGATTTCTGTAATGTAATCTTGCACGATTCTTGCGGTGTGCGGCTTAGCATTGTCATGCATAAAGATAAATTCTTCTCCAATCTAGTCGACGTAAGGTACCATATCAACTGCTAACATCTCCTCAATGTACCTAGCATCCGTTAAACCTCCTCTCCCGTGGCTACTAGCGCCCCTAATGATGAAAGTAGGGTCGGTTCGTGCTCCCATAGATATTGCACCCCAGATCTTGCAACAACCACCTCCATAAGCAGTCCGCTCTTCAGTGCAGCAGTCATTGCAAATCGCTCACTTTGTCGCCACTACACTTTTCTTTTTCGGTTGCTACCATAGAGGCATATGCTGGTCTCATCTCCCCATTTTTCCAACGTCCAATTTAAATGATCTCTTGCAAAACGCAAGCGTGCTTGACGATGAGCTGGGGTAAGGTTTTGACAAACTATAGGTATCTTAGGGGTCAAGTTACGTTCCTGCAGTCTTCGTCTTACTGTCCACTGACTAATAGACACTCTTCGTACTTCACGGAGCTGTAGTTGCAGTTGAACAGCATTAAGGTGACGATTTCTTAATGATGATATTATAAAGCGGTCATCCCGAGCCGCTGTAAATATGCTTCTGCCTGTTGTACCAAGTCGTCTATGAAAGGATCCCGTTTCCCCATAATGTTGGATCGCTCTTCCAAACGTGGCGCGTGTCATATCCAGTTGTCGAGTAACAGCTGGCTGGCTAAGTTCATTTTCGATTAGAACAGAAACTTGGGCGGCTTTTTGCGGTGTAGTATGTATTAAACTAATACTCTTGAAAACTAATCAAATTGTGAAATACGAATAATGTACAAATTTCAATTGCAAAAGCAATAATTATAACAAGTTTGTTATTCTGATTATAACCACCACATACCAAATATGTTCGTTTTGACTTTCCGGTTTCTACGCCTATAAACGATATACATTCTTGATAAATTTAAACTCATATTAAATTGTCTTTCAAAAGGTATATTTCTTTATACCATATCATAAATAGTTTCTAAAAAAAAAAATCATAAGTTTACAGTTGACCGATTTCTATGCATGCAAGTTTAGTTAGACTTAAATCGACTTAAAATTAAGATATTAACATCTGAATAAACAGCGAGCATTATTTAAAAACAGTAGGTTCTCAATTTTCAATAAAACTAGATAAATAGATTTTTTAGCGGTTTGAAGATTTGAGGATCCCTAGTAAATGTGTGAATAAATTATACAATTCCAGTATTAGCAGATATGTTTTTGTAATGAATGGTCAAGGAAATTGACAGTTTTCTTCTTCTACAATTAACTGAGTAATAAATTTGGATAAGTTATTTAAAAAATCAGTTAATATTTCATTTAAATGTACAGTATAATCTTGATAATCCGGGCATTGGTTGGGAAAACCGACGGGTTCAGTACGCGCTCTGGGGAAACACGTGTATTTTCTTTACGCTGCCCCGCGCCGGATATAAACCTCGTGCATAGAAAATTTAAAAAGTTAAAAACAACACCATCCAGTGTTCTTGGAAAAAGGTCTGGCCAACATACTCTGCTTTTAACTCTGAAAACTTAATTAACGATTCTGACCACTTAACAATTGTCACTCCACTTAACAATTTACCCATGTAGATACATATTTTATTCTTTCTGAATTAAAATTGTAGAAAATCGTAATTGTATTGTATTAATTGTGTAATTGTCTAAAATATGTAAAATTGTTATTGTTTTGTTTTAATCCAGATAATCCGGAATTTTTTGATAATCCGGCGGTTGTTCGGTCCCATATGTGTCGGATTATCAAGATTATACTGTACTTCATTTTATATAACTAAACTATTTTTATTATTAGATTTGGAATTGGCCGCTTCACAACAATGGACGAAGTAGATTATACCGCAGATAAGTGTATAAAGCATGTGACAATACTAAGGGAAATGAGTCCCTTGTGGGAGATGGTCCAAGAAGGTGTGGATTTGAAGAGCATTCAGTGGTCTCAACATTAAGGCTAAATATCTAAAGAAATACATTATATGATTGCTTTTTTAAGATTATTGTTTTATATTTATTTTATAGAACTCATTTAGCTCACAATAAGAACGTTTGTTATCTATTCTTTAATAAAGGAAAATATTTTAAATTAGATCCTAATGTATGTGTTCAATAAGATTGAACTATTTTTTTGTAAACAGTAATTGTAGGGTTTAAAGATTCAATTAAAATATTTGTTTTGTTATTAAAATTCACTAGTCTAATGAAATTTATATTTGTCTCGTCTTGTTTGATATTTAAAGATATCTAAAATTTAAAAAATATATTGCTTCATTTGCATTAGTTCTGATGGATACGTTTGCTGCTAATATGATTCAAAGAAATATTAGAATTATCTATAAAGATTTGTCTTTACAAAGTTGTCCCAATTATATTTTATCATTGCGTCAAAATGTCTTTTTATATACATATAGTATTGCATAGTTAGACGTCGAAACAAGTCCACTACATACACTGAATTGAAAAGTTCACTATGTTTTAACCACACTTATATCTCATAGAGCAAAATGCTATCAAGTGGTATACGGATGGTTCGAGGACAAAGGAAGGTACTGGTGCAGGAATGTTTGGACCTCATACCATATGCTTTCAATCCATGGGAATTTATCCAAGTATCTTCCGTAGTAACGATGCGCACAATTTAACCTCGACAGCACTTATCGCAAAAAACAAATTGTTATCCTGTCAGATAGCCAAGCAGCCATCAAGACCATTAGCTCATACACCATCAGATATAAACTGGTATGGGACTGTGTGGGAAAGCCAAACAAGCTCGGCAAAGAAAATAACGTTACACTATACTGGGTACCAGGATACACTGCTATAAATGGACACGAGGAAGCTGATTACCTAGCAAATAAGGATCTAGTAATCCCTTTCTAAGTCCGGAACCCTTTTGCAGTGTGAGTATGAACACCATCCACAAAAGTTTAGATGAAGAAATAAGAGAAGAATGGATGAAAACCTGGAAAGAACTTCCAGGGCTAAGACAAGAACACAAATTTGCCTGAAACTAAACAGAAACAAGTTTAGAATTCTGACAGGAGTTCTGACGGGACACTGCAGACTTCAAGGCCTTAGCCCTGGAGGAACATGACAGATGTAGATTCTGTGGCTCAGCAGAGGAAACCTCCATACATATGCTAACATATCCGCAAGAGACAAATGTACCTTAGGGCCCACTGCCTGAATGCAGAGGAGTTTCAGTCCTTAAATTCCACACAAATCCTGAAATTCCTAAAGGAATCAGGACTAGAGGAGGCGCTCTAAATGGGTAAGTATACCACTGTTTAGAGTTTAGAGGAAGAGGGTGGGGTAGATATATGCTGGTTGCAGTACAAGTCATCCCCAAATCTACAATCTACATCTACAACCGCACTTAATAACTTGTTATTCACAGTTATATAAATTTAAGCACTTGACAAGGTTTAGGGTTTCGAGTGGTGAATGTCATTTTCAAGTCAAATTATCAAATTTTTCACCAGTCGAAACTTGAGTGTCGATGTTAACTCAACATTTCATGAATTGATATTTGACTAGAGTAAGTTAGAAAATATAAAATAGTGACCCCTATCCCTCGATTAATCTAATAGCATCGGGGTCGGAAGGGAACAAGAGTTAGTCAAGGAAGACTGATAGGAAAGATTATAGTGTCTAGTGTGGAAAGAGACCACAACCAAGACAAGTAGAAGCAAAGTGTAAGTCTAGCTAGGGTACCTTGGGCGTGCCATGCCCATACTCGTAAGTAGTGAGCTCCAGAGATTAATGACTAAAGTGACCGATGTCGTGTCTAGAATGTACTCTCAGAAATGGCCCAAATGGAGATGGGCGGGAAATGGCCCAAGAACATCATCCATTAGAGGCCCAGAACAACCAAAGGAGGTGTGTAAAGGCCGCAACTAAGGTGGATGGATGATATCCGGAAGATTGCGGCTAAAAACTGGCTGCAAGTAGCACAAATCTGAACTAAGTGGAAGGCTAGGGAAGGGGCTTACATCCAGGAGTGGCTAATGACAGGCTGAGGAAAAAAAATCCCATCACTGGGACCAATGTTATAGTTGAGAACCACAGCTGTTATCAATGATTTTATCCTTGGACTTGGGAATATTGAGCGTCTGCTAACGGCTTTGAGCTATCGTCGATCTTCAAGCAAGGGGGTGAGCTGGAATGACTCACCAATTGAGTTTTCTTTTGTTGATATTCTTATCGGTTTGGACATGGAGTCGAAGTAGAAGTCGTCATTTGGTTTGTTTTCAGGGTTTTATTGGTTGTACACAATTTACATGTCTGATTTACACTTTCACTCCACTGTACTGCTATGGACTGTCTACCAGAATGTCCATATGTGACTACATGTCTAGACTCTCCTCCGCTCTGACTCTTTTGACTAGTTTGTATTAGAGGGCTTACTTCTATTTATACAAGAAAGTCGGGAAGGGATTTGTCATTACCTTGTTATTCCCATTCTTATAATTGCTGATGATTTATAGGAATTGCTGTAAGGGTAATAGATAATATTATATCTACAGTAAATGCCATAATAACATCACAAATCACATAACATCACAATAACAATTTAAGTGGTCAATTACTGCTACTTTTATCTTAAGGTAATTGAATAGATTTTTGTTAAAAAAATAGTTTTTGATCATGTTGTTGATATTTATGTTCTTGATCATTTTATAATTTTTAGTTTTGATTTTATACTACCCAGGTAAAAATATTGTCGAAGTGTCCGAACAAGTGTCGAGGAAGTGTCATTGGAGTGTCTTTTTGAACAGTGACATTTCGCCGAACTGTTTATGAAATGTAGTCGAAGTGTTGGGGAAGTGTAGACATTTGTGCTGCCCGACATTTCGTTTCTCTCGGAAACACTCTACGATACTTCGTTAACTTTCATGAACTTCGACGACAGTTAATTTCCATCAGGGTGTTTACAACGTTTTTTCAACAAATTTATTAAAATTGGGTATTTAAATTTTTTTTTTTTAAACTAAAGATCATATGATCATAAGTTTTATAACAGAACTTTTTTTTTTGTTTTTTTCCCTTTCAATTAAAATGATAACAATTTGAAAATAAATTTTAGAACTCATTACCGAAAAAATGTCGAGCGCGAAACGTAATAACTAATTTCTATCCACGCATTTAATGGCGTGTATGGCTTTGTTGATGCAGTAAGACTGTCAAATATTGTATTTATTTTATATATAATATTATATATAAGTTAGATATCAAAAGTTATCGTGCTTATTTCGTACCAACGTGTAAGAGTACTACAAAAATAACTACAAAAATGTTTTTAAATGTACCACACATTGCTGAACGTCCAAACCAATGGTTTCAATCAGTGCGCCGAATAAATCCCAAAACGACGATTTTATTAAGAATATTCAGTTTCACATTTACGACATTTCACATTTTTATCACAAACAAATCATGACGCGTTTGGATTCACGTGATTATTCTTAAAATTTCATGACTTTTAAATTGTTTATAATTAATTGTTGATTTTTTTTTAACGTTTCCGCATCACAAACATCCAAATTATTTACTTTTTTTATTTTAATTATTTAAGGTAAATAGGTAAAAAAAGATATATTTTTTTTATTCAAAAACCCAATTTGTAAACAATACTTTAGTGCAGTAGTTCCCAACCTTTTGAAAAATTGTACCTCCTAAAATAAACTGCTAAAAATTCTGTACCCCTTCCCTTTTTTTAGAGGCAAGGGAAAAAAGTTTTAGTATGTTTAGACAAAAAAAAAACAAAAAAAAATTCTTATCATAAAACATAGTTTTATTATAATTATAATTTATAATACATTTATTATTATTATAATCAAATTTCCTCTACCCTTTCGGGTGTAGAATGTTATTGTTGGTCTATTTCATGTTTTTTCTATTATTATTTTGTTCCAGCTCTTTTTGTTTTTTTATGGTTTCCCTCATCTGGGCGTTTGAGATTCCTCTCCTTTCAAAGATATTTTCGACATATTTGTCCCATTTTTTTTTTTTGTCTTCCCACTTTCCTTTTGCCCGTTATTTTTGATTGCCATATTAGTTTTGTTTGGTTAGTGACTTCTCTTCTGTGTAGGTGTCCCAGCCATTGCAGCTGTCTGTCTTCTATTATCTTGTTTAGTTCTCTTATTTATAGATCTGTTGTTATGTCCACGTTTCTGACTCTGTCTTTTCTGGTTACTCTGTATACTTTTCTTAGATACTTCATCTCTAGTGTCTGTATCTTGCTTTTTTGTCTCCTATTTAGCGTCCATGTTTCGCATCCATATAGCAGTGTTGGAATTAATACTACTTTATATATTATTAGTTTTGTTTTTCTCGATATTTTCTTGTTGTTTAGTACTAACATTATTTATAATACATATAAATTATAATAAAACTATAAACCCCTCAGAACCCAGCCAGCGTTGAATGTTGCAGCAATGTTACTTTCGCAACGTTAAACATTGCTGCAACATTCCTATGTCCGCCTCTCTGCAACGTTCAGAAATGTTGTGGGAACGTTGCACGGAACATTGCAGGAACGTTGCGGGAACATTACGAACGTTGCGGGAACATTACGAACATTGCAGGAACGTTGCGGGAACATTGCAGGAACATTACGAACATTGCGGGAACATTACGAACATTGCGGGAACATTACGAACATTGTATGTATGTTGCAGGAAGATTGCGAACATTGCATGAATGTCGCAGGAATATTGCGAATATTGCAGGAATGTTATAGGAATATATTGAATATTCAAAAATAGAAAATTATATTTTTAGTTTTATTCTCTTTTATTTACATATTTCACTTTCACTTTTAATATTTTTTTTTAATTCATGTACTGTCATTGTATTCTCATCGGAGGAAACTTCTGCATTTGCTTTTTTAGGGTCGACTCACTCTTGTTGGAGTTTGAATAAGTCATTTCGCCAGAGTCTCTTCTATATCTTTTTCCGACCATTTCTCTCCGCCAAGTCTCTGTAAAATTGTAGGACAATATAAAATATAAATAAAAATATACAAATGTTTACTTTTAAAGAAATAAACTTACTGCAGAGTAATTTCGCCATCATCAATTGGCTAGAACATCATATCTTATTTGAACGACCTTGTCAACTAAATTTTAAGGCAACTGGTTTGTTGTACAAGCAGGTTATGTAAACGCGTTTAGGAGGGACTCAGCATTCATACACTTCCTTTTCCTAATATGGGGTTTCAGGAATTGCAATATTTGCAATAAGGGCCATTCTGGACGAGTCGATGCTGCTGCCCCTGACCCATCCCATCAACCTCAACAATCCACTTCTCTTTGACAAACCTCTCACGAAGCGTTTGCCACCTGGAGCTATATCCTTTCACTGTTGCTAAAATAAAGATAGAAAGGATATAGAAAAGTATGTGCTGTAAATTTCGAATAAAAAGATGCAACATAACCTACCATTCATTGTTTCGGCCACATTCTCCCATGTGGAGTCTTTTTTTTTAAACCTGCATGCCCCTTATCATATATTTGGAGATACGCCCGCACACACTCAACTGACAAAACGTCATTAATCAACATTTTTTAACTCTTAATTTATAAACAACTTTTCGAACTGTAAACAACGTGAATGTAACAACACAATAGAAAATGCCACTCTTGAATTCGTGTGCATGCGCGCAAGAATCGAGAGCGTTGATTGGCTGAAAGATAAGGCGACCCGACGTGAAACTTTGGACATTTTTTCACATTACGTTAAGTTAAACATACGTTTTACGTTAAGTTAAACCGCATATAAAACAATGGGTTTTAGGTTTTCATCACGTCTCATCTCGTCACGTTAAGTTCATCGTAATCCCGCCTTAATACACTACATAAAAGTGGTAGAGAGGAGTACAGAAAGAAGAGAGAGCGTAGATAAATACAGCAACGTTTCATTGAGTATATACGCGCATTGTGTATGCAAATTTCGATCGGCGGAAAATACACGCACAAAATAACTAAAAATATAATACATTTTTGAGTATAAGAATAAAAAAAAGTGAGACGAGTAAAAATAATCACAGTAAAAATAAATGATAATATTAATAATGAAAAAAATAATTGGCGCAGCCTTACTGGAATGTTGTAGGAATGTTGCTATAACATTCACATTGTAATATTGCACCTGTAATGTTGCAGAAATGTTGCTGCAACATTCACATTGCAATGTTGCCACTGGAATGTTCAGTAATGTTGCTGCAACATTCACATTGTAATGTTGCAACTGGAATGTTGTAGGAATGTTGCTGCAACATTCACATTGCAACGTTGCCACTGGAATGTTCAGGAATATTGCTGCAACATTCGGAATGTTGTGCAGCCTTCGGAACATTGCTGCAACATTCAACGCTGACTGGGAAGGCAACGGCAAACCACTGAAGCCATATCCCACGAAAATTCACATGGAAGTTACAACTAACACACTGCACTCGGTCTCCGGCTCATCGAGGGTGCTAAGAATCCCCTGAGGTAAAACAAAAAAACACATTCAAATCCGGACATGGAATGTTTGCAGGCTTTGCGAAGCAGGTAAACTCGCAAACACCATCAAATAAATTAAAAGATTGAATATTGACATTCTTGGAGTAAGCGAAATATTCTGGCCAGGTTCAAGTAAATTACAATCAGAAAACAAAAGTATATATTGCTCAGGAAATGCTACTCATAGACATAGAGGAGGTGGTGGTATATTTGTATCAAACTACATAGCTGATTCTATCACTGCTTTTATACCAAACACAGATGGAACGATGCTCTTAAAAATAAAGGCAAAACCCTCCTTTATGAATATCATACAGGTGTATGCTGACACTTCGGAATCGAGTGAGGATGAAATCGAAGAATTTTATTTCCAAATCTCCGAATAATTACAACACACAAAATCGCACGAACTGACCATGATTATAGGGGACTTTAATGAAATAGTTGAATCTGATAAAATAGATGGAATGGTTGGTGCGTTTGGACTAGGAGATAGAAACGAAATAGGAGACAAATTAATACAATTCTGCCAGGAAAGGAACTTCAAAATAAGCAATACTTGGTTCGGGCTCACGCCCAGATGACTATACACTTCTGTGTATTCTGGAAATCTGCAGACAGAAATCAAAGACAACCAACAACATATTGTACGTAACCAAATCGATTACATACTAATTAATAAAAGATTTGCTTCAGCAATAATCAGTGCATGCACATAACCAGGTGCTTTTAGATCACACCCTACTGAAAACGAAACTCAGAACTAAGATTACATCAGAACGCGAAACACCAATCAAACAAAAAATGATCTTGAACAAATGAAAAATCCAGATATTAAGCAAAATATTTCAAGGAAAACCAACAACAAGTTAAACGAGCTTGATTGTCAGAACATAAGCCATCTGGAATTGTGAAGTCAAACAGCCGAAATTTTAAAAAGCGTATCAAAAGAACTCCCTACTAGAAGATATCAGCCTAAAACTAAATGGATAACTGACGAAATCCTTGCATTAATGTATGAAAGACGAGTCTACAAGAACAAAGATGGTGCAAAGTACAACAATTTACAAAGAATCATAAGAAGGAAGAAGGAAGAAGGACTCCAAAACTTGCATGGTGATTTAAATTACCTAAAAGATAAAAGAGGCATCAGGCATACACAAGAAAAAAAACACGAATATGCTATTCGATTACTAAAAAAAATTGATAACTGATGCTGAAGAGAAGTCTGATGTTAGGTTCCATTCAATGAACAAGCTATTAAGAACATTACATAAGAAATTTCTTGAAATTGCTATTGTACCCCTTGCAACAACGCAATGTACCACATGTACCCCAGGTTGGGAACCTATGCTTTAGTGGATTAATACGTAGGTTAATACGTGGGTTAATACATTAGTAGTGTTCCTTGGGTTATCTTTTATTGTACATTTTCATGTTCAATTTATAATTCATGTATTATAATCTGTATTACGCTATTTACGTGTTTGCGTAGTTGGAACAGAAAAAACAAATTTATTGTCCGTTTTAAATCATTTTTTGTTAACGGTATTCAATTAAGAAATGTTAAGATTTATAAACTTCTTCTAGTGTAAATAGTATTGCTTGCAATTTTTACATATTTTATATTGTCAAATAGGACACAATTAAATACTAACTATTAGCTTCGTTGGATATACCTACAAATGCCATAGAAAATCGTTTGTAGTAGATAAACAAGGCCGAGTCCGACTCTATTCAATTTAGTTATGGACGACGTAATAAAAGAAACGAAGAGTAAAACAAACAAATTACAACTAGGGCATAGAAATATGCAGAGGGTGGAAAGAGTAGAATGTGCTTATGCTGACGACCTGATTATCTATGCAAAGAACGAAAACGATCTACAAACGAATTTGGACATGTGGTAGGCATCGTTAGGAAAAGAAATATGAAAATAAAGGGCAGACTGACAGACATACACTTATAACACTCCTCTTTTTGTGTCGGTGGTTAAAAATAGACCTAGCCAGCGAGCGGTTTCTCCACATCTGGAGCACACGCGCCGTGGTTCGAAGAGTGTTCCAACATTATGGGGAGACAGGATCCTTTTATAGACGATCTGGTACAGGCAGAAGGAGATTTTCAACGGCTCGGGATGACCGCTTTATAGTGTCAAAATCATTAAGAAATCGTCACCTTGATGCTGTTCAACTGAAACAACAGCTCCGTGAAGTACGAAGAGTGGATATTAGTCAGTGGACATTAAGACGAAGACTTCAGGAAAGTATCTTCTAAGATACCCGCAGTTCGTCTAATACTTATACCAGCTCATCGTCAAGCACGCCAGCGTTTTGCAAGAGACCATTTAAATTGTACGTTGGAATAATAGGATTCTGTTCTGATCGCAGATTCAGAATATGCTTCTTTGGTAGCGACCGAAGAAGAAAAGTGTACTGCAGACCCAAAGAGCGATTTGCAGAATGCAACATTGAAGAGCGGAGTGCTTATCGAGGTGATTCCTGCATGATCTGGGGTGCAATTTCCCCTGTGAAACGTTAGATACCGAGGCAGGATTTGTTGTCTAATTTTCCGACGTAAGCACGATATACGATTCCTTTGTTTGGTTTGTAAACGATACTACAACTGTTGAGTGGTCTGGTGACGAAGAATTTTAAGAAGAATTCATGAACAAATGTTTAGTTTCTCGTTTTACCCAAGGAGTGAGGTTACACAAATTATATCTATTTATCTATCTTATGTTGCTTTATTATTACGTAAACCTCTGGATTTCAGCCCCTGGCATATTAGGTCTTTTCACCGTGTGCTAAAGAGTAACAGATGCATTTCGTGTCCATCCCTTGATTTAATTAGTGAAGCTGTTCCGTAGTGGATGTTATTATATTTTCTATATAGTTAATAACTATAGTATATAGTCTTCTATATAGTTAATAAGACGTCCATGAGGAATGAAGAAATATCGAGAAAACGAAAATGACAGTTTATAGTACAATATACAAACCAATTCTGCCATACGGTGGTGAAAGCTGGTCAAGATAAGCAGTCAAAGAACGAAGCAAAATACAGGAGCTAGAATTGAAATATCTAAGAAGCGTTAAAGGTATTACTCGACGAGATAAAATACAAAATGAGGCAGAGCAGAGCTTAATATTGAACCAGTTCTGGAAAGCATAGAGAAAAAACGTCTAAAGTGATATGGACATCTAGTAAGGATGGAGGATGGAAGCCAAACGAAAAGAATACGGCTAGAGAAAGAAGACCAAAAAAAATGGAACCAAGTTGTGGCAGAATCGTTGAACGAACGAGGAATATCCTGTAATGAGGGGCTGAAGATGGCAAAAAATAAGAAAAAATGGTCAACCTTTATTTATTCATGAAATTACGTTGATTTATTGTATTGATTGATTTATTGTAACTGAATTTATATTGGGATCTTGTAATTAGTACCTTAACAACCTAGGGTAATAATGGTTATTGATGATGGTTGATATTATTGTAGTAGATAGAAAATTTCTCTTTCTAATTTTAGGATTGAGAAAAATGTTATTTTAAATATTACAGCATACTTTTTTTATATTTTGTGCCTCTGCCCCATCAGCTAACTTTTATCTCATATATTTTAGCATGGTCCAATATGATGATCAGGCTATGCAAAATTCAGTGTTCAATTCGCGTTTCAATGATAGGACAAATAATTCAATGACTGTAACAGTTTGATACAGTTGAAAATATTTTTTGAAGTGAAAACTTCTATAGCCGCGCTGAATGACATTTGGGTAGAGGGTAAAATCATACATTTGCGTCATCGTCATCAATAGCTGCGTTCTATAGAAAAAAATTCTATTGCTCAAAGATGTGTTCAAAAGAACGCATCTAGAAGATACGCATATGTTTAAAGTTGGCTCTGAACGTCAAACATAATAGTCAAAGTTTTTGGCAGTGTTGACAGAACGTAGCGTTTATAGGGAAATATCAACCCGTAGAATTAGTGTGCAGTACAAGAGTAAGTACTTTTACCGGATGTAATAGTAGATGTACTAGTGCCGGATTATTGGAAAGTTTTTGGCAGTGTTGACAGAACGCAGCGCTTCTAAGGAAATATCAATCCCTATAATCAGTGTGCAGTACAAGAGTAAGTACTTTTGACGAATGTACTAGTAGATATACTAGTATACGGGCTATTGGAATGTTCAGATTGTATCGAACATTGTATTCATGGTAAATCACGAATCAGACCCATCAAAGTTTTAGGTGCTCTCCAAAGGAAGGAAACTCCAAAATAAAATTAATAGTCAGCGATATAGAGATAAGAATAAGAAAAAAAAAACTCTTGCAATAGTTAATTCAGAAATTTCTAAACATCGAACAATCACAGCTGAGAAGGAGGAAAAAATTAAACGTCGTAAAGAATATTCAAAAAAAAATTAATTTACATACAGATAAATCTTCAAAAGCAGTTATAAGGCATGTTTCTAAAAGTCAAAATTTCCATAACTCACAAATTGCAGAATCATTAACAATAAATGTGCCATAGGTATATTCTACCAATTCATTTTGCTGACCTATCAACACAGAATCAACCAAACATTCCAGATTAAAATTCATATTGTGATGATGACATTAACAGCCATTCTCCTTCAGAAGTGAGTTATGTTCCAGAATTACATAAAACAATACTAACAAACTATGTACCAAATTTGATTAATTAACATACTGATAAATCCTCAAAACCAGTTTTAACCCAAATAAACCTGAAATTATTATTTTTTATTTGTTGTAGTAAATGTGTGTCATTGTTGTTCTAAGTGATATTAATCATACAAAAAGTGTTATACTTCTACTCATTTTTTCAGGAAAAGCATTTTCATGCTGTTCTTTTAAAGGAACGGTAGGGTTATGTAGTAAGTAGTCAGTACGTAACTTTAATTTATTTCTATACAATATTTAATGAAACAATTTATAATACGTGGTATTTATAAAAACATTCTTTCGGATGTAATGCGACTTCACATTTTTCACATATAAAAATGCATTTTTATGGCAGACTCCACACCCTGCTTGCTTATTCTGATAAACTATTAAGTGGTCTAATGTGAAAGTTGGTGTAAATTAGCTGCTTGTTTAGATGGGCCTCATTTAGTTTTCTTTTTTACAAGATTCAACAATAACCCTGTTAATTGCAAAAATAACCCTGTTGTGATGCACCTCCCAAAAAACAGCTGGTCGAGTTTGCTTTTATTCAAGCGACCCAGTTGACAAGCATTTTGCACGGCCATATCTATACAGTGTGCAAAAAGTGGGAAATACCATTTTTTTTTCCTTGTATAGATAGATATACGTTGTAAAGTTATCATTATCAGCGTATTATTACTGGACCAAATTACATTCATCTTTTTGGTTTTTGAATTGGGTCAGTTTCTTGTTTGAATCGGATAAGAGGCAAATCATCTTCGGGTTCCCAGCTTCCATCGTCATCATACACTTCACCCAAATCCAAGCCAGTGATGACAAGCCAGTTGACAAGCATTTTGCACGGCCATATCTATACAGTGTGCAAAAAGTGGGAAATACCATTTTTTTTCCTTGTATAGATAGATATACGTTGTAAAGTTATCATTATCAGCGTATTATTACTGGACCAAATTACATTCATCTTTTTGGTTTTTGAATTGGGTCAGTTTCTTGTTTGAATCGGATAAGAGGCAAATCATCTTCGGGTTCCCAGCTTCCATCGTCATCATACACTTCACCCAAATCCAAGCCCACAGTCAATGCACATGTCAATGCTTGTCATCACTTAATTTTCTCTCTCCACATCATTGAAAAATGCGTTAACCTCTTTTCCCGAATCTTCACCTGTTTACCAACCGTCATTTTCAGGAGGAAAGATAATGATATTACCTGGTATTGAATCTATATTCTCTGCATAATATATAAATACATCAAGAGTGAGTGCCTCTTCTGTAAAAACAATAATAGATAAACAAATATTTTGGAGAATTATTCGACCTACAATAGTCAATAAACCTACCGTTCTTTTAAAAGAACACCTATATGTATATGATGAATACTACATGATGACGTTAGTTATTAGTGGTAAACTATGATACGTATTCATCATTATATTGAGAAAGCTATTCTATCCAAAATGATAACAAATATATTCAAATTAAATTAATACTTACTTCGACATGTTAGCCCGTTTCCACAGGAAATATTTGTTGTAAGTTCACACCACTTTTTAAACACTTTCAAACTTTGCAGGTTAAATACACAATACAAAACATCAATTTCTAGCATTACTTTGTATTGTGATACAGTCGCCATTTATATATAATAGCTCTAAGCTGCTACAGATCACTTTTTCCCCAAGTGTTCCTTATAAGGAACAGTAGGTTTATTTGGGTTAAAGCTGTTTTTTTCAAAAGTTTTCACTTCAGTCGACAGTGCCTGACTGCCATTTATTTTTTTTTATACATTCGAAGGTAAACAAAAACTATTGGATTTTCATAATTGATATCATAATGTATTCATATTGTGTACAAATTTACTTTCTTTCTATATTTCTAGAATTTAAATCTTAATTATTTTTTTTTTCTACAAAGGAAACAAATCCTCAATTGGAAGAGCGTTGAAAAGTTGTTGAATATGGCCGCTATGTAGACCAATAATAAGTTTATCAACAATTGGCCTAAATGTCAACGCAGCTGCCCTAACGTTCTCATTCACGTACTTATTACCAGACTCATTTTCCTCGGCAGAAGGAAACAAGTTTTCAAAGTAAAATGTCATTTTGACATTGTCCAGTACATATTTGCTGTCGATTTTATTGAAGTTTATGTAAGTTTTTCCTTCTTTTGCTTGGCGGTCTCCATACATCTTCAAGTGTACTCCAAAGTTTGCTAAAAAGAAAAGTTACACATTTAATGAATAGGATGGTTGCGAGTTGCGACCGTTACTATGTCGTAATCCATACTTACACTGAATTGAAAAATTCGCCGTTTTTTTAAAATTGGAAAACAGTGATTTTTTAATTCAGTGTAATTACTAGGGCCCGGATTTATATGTAATTACATACTTTTTATACAAATTATTTTCGGTCTTATTTTGTTTTCCACACAAATTTTGACATTTTCAACGCGAAAATGTAATCTTTATTTCGAAATATCATAATTTGTGCAGAAAACAAAATAAAAACCGAAAATAATTTGAATTAAAAATACGTATTTACATATAAATCCGGGCCCTAGTAATTACATATTTACTTTCTATCTAATTTTGTCTGGATGTATTTGTTTGTTCAGTTTTTAGTTTAATTATTTGTTGCTTCTTCTAACACAAAAAAATGTTTTTGGTCCTAACACAAAAACATTTCTTTTGTCTGATTTTTGAGATTTCATACTCACTTGTATTTACGGTACATATTCCTTCACTATCAACTTTATATTTAAGGAAATCTCCTACCAATTTGTATTTCCCATGAGCCAGGGTGTCCTTGTAAGCCCATTCCAATTCGAAGAAATTTTTGTCTAGGTCTAAGTTAACATTTTTGAGATTAAAATCGTCTAATCCTGCAAAGCTGAAGTCCTTATACAATTTCATTGTCAAATTTCCCAACGAATAGTCGATTTCTTCCGTGACGACCAAAGGATTGTATTTCGGTATAAAGAGGGACGGAATTCCGTTTTTTAAATGGTCTTTGGCCGACAGGATGTTTTCTTTGATGCATTCATTGAGTTTTGCGTCTCTTTTACATTGTTTTACAAATGATGCTGGAATAAGAAAAAACAATATTATTATCTTCAAAACTGTAAATCTTCCTTTTATATTAGATACCATTGGTATGTATTCTTTTAAATTTGAAAATATTGTATATATTTTTTATTATCTAGCTTAATATATCAAGTTTTGTTTGTTTAGTCTCTTATTTCAGATAAATCGGCAACATAATCAGGTGTTGAATCGAATAATAATAGTATTGCTGACAAAAAAAAACAGAATGAAATCGAATAATTAATTCATCGGAGTACAAAAATAGAGCACAATTTCAATCAATCTATTGAAAATCTATATAAATTGGGAACAAGTCATAACTATTCTTTATAGTCGCCTGTATCGTTTTCTGTTTTTATTTATTATTATTTATATTATTACGCAAGTCAATATGAATTTTATGCCAAAATCTATGATTTTAATCATTCATCTATTGAAAAAACAATTTCTTATAGGAACTTTAATTCATATTTTCGCATTTTTGAGACAAGAAACATATCGATAGTCTGCTTGCAAATGGACGTAAGTTAGATTAAAAAAAAGTTTTGGTGTATCTGCATAGGGGAACGTAAGTCAGATTAAAAAAAAATAAAGTTTTGGTGTATCTAGTAACAAACACGGTATCCAAAGATGCTTTTCTTATGGGGATTTCTAGTCCCCATGCAAAATATTGATAGTCTGTTTTACTTCTTGGATTAAGAAACATGAGACTAAAATTGTTGATTGTAGCCTCATTATTGTCATTTTATACCATATAGGCAAAGGTATTTAAGTAACATTTGTCAAAGGGGCATTGAAAACAAAACAATGGGCAGTGCAGTTTAGCCAACTTTTGTCTCCTTTAAAGTTTTATATTCTGGACTTAAGTCTTTTTATAAGTAGACCATCGATATGTAATAAAGGTACTAGATACTAGGGTACTAGGGTACTAAGGTACTAGGTAATAAAGGTAGTTAAGGCTAAAACAATTAAAGATTTAATAAAGGTACGTTTACACTAGCACACATGTATGAGAACTTGTGCGAGAAACAAATGTAAGGTTGCACCAGCAAATGTGCGCATACAAGTCATGAAACAAATTCATAAACGTGGCTGCGTTTACACTTCTTCAACAAGTTCATAAACAATTCAATCTGGTTTAGTTGACTTAAGGTTATGTAAATATATACAAAATATTATTAATAAATATTAGCAATTTCCAGTTACATTTTTTTGTGAATTCAATACAAAACGTCCTGCTATAGTTTGATTATAGCTGTGTGACCGTTTCGTATAGTAGAAAACAATG
This sequence comes from Phosphuga atrata, assembly GCA_944588485.1. Taxonomy (NCBI): domain Eukaryota; kingdom Metazoa; phylum Arthropoda; class Insecta; order Coleoptera; family Silphidae; genus Phosphuga; species Phosphuga atrata. Next base: position 37,848,194 of record OX155897.1, read on the forward strand.
TGTATACTTAAGTATGCGATGCAGTCACACAGCTATAGTCAAACCATAGCAGGTCTATATCCTAGTTTTCTGTACCGTGTGTACGTAGCTTAATAGTAATACAAATATTCGTCATTAACATGTTAGGTTAAAATGGATAAAAACATATTCGTTAAAAATCACAATAAAATAACTAGATGTACAAAAAATAAAAACCGGTCAAGTGCGAGTTGTGACTCGCGCACCGAGGGTTCCGTACAAACTTGTAAGTAAGGTATCTTTTTTTGTGGAGGACGTTACAAGCACATTCAGTTAACTTGACAAGTGGCTCTCATAAAATCACGACCATCTTAGTACCGCTGCAAGCATAACCTCAACATGTCGTTGTCGTACGATGGAATTCTACCCTCTATTTTATTACCATACATCCTCCATTCACTATGAGTGTTTAGGGGTTCTGGAACTTCACTATTTGTTTTTACTGCTCAATTTTGCTTGTATACCTATATACCCTGTATAAAGGTATACAGGGTATTTTTTTTAATAACGCGAATATTTTTAAACTTATAAAAAGAAAACTTTATTTTAGTATTAGACTTATACACTAACTTATATTAAGATGTAACTATTTCTAGATCTAATATAAACTAATATATTAACTATTTCTAGATCTATTTCGATACTCTTAACATTCAGTTGTTGAATTGACTGCTTTTTGGGCAATTGACTACCAAAAAATATAGGGCGAACGTGATTTAAGTATAATATACTTAAATCATATTATCTACAACATGTTATGTAGATTATGTAGATTATAGTATAGTATTATTATGTAGATTATCAACATATTATGTAGATTATAAAGAAAAATTAGACGAAATATAATATATACAGGATGTTACGGGACTTGAGTATGTCGCATGTCGGTTATAAACAAGCAAAATTTAGACATAATATATACCCTGTATATATTATGTATATAGAGGAGATAGAGGATATGTATGTAGAGGAGGATTATGTATATATTATGTATATAGAGGAGAGATGTTATGGATATGAAATTTCGGATCTGGATGCGGATACGGATATAGGAATAATGTTATACCGGTTTCGGATACGGTTACGGATAAGAATTTTTTTCGGATAATCTGTTAGTTTCGGATAGTTTCGGTTACGGATATCAGATTTCTAAGGAATGATAAAAGTAGAATGCTAATTTGTAAAAAAATTGATTTTATTTCTATGTTATTATTTGTACTACCTACAATCATATGTCATACAACTAAGTACAACAATATAAGTAGGTACTACAATTATATGTCATATAAGATATATAAGTTATTAATATTTATAAGTTTTATCTACGTAAAAATGCAAAATCATAATTATAATAAACAAAAACAACATTATTCCTTTTTGTCTATTATATATTTTCTATTAGATATTGAAATATATTTATAGGAATTATTACAACATATCAGTAAAAATTATACGAAATTATTCGAAACTTTTATATCGGATTCGGTTACGGTTACGGATATATTTTTATTTCGGATATCCGATAGTTTCGGTTACGGTTACGGATCTCCATAACATCCCTGATAGAGAGCGTACGTGATGAAATGCATAACGAATATAAACAAAGAAATTTCAGTATAGACAGCTTGGTGCCAACACATACTTTTTAACCTTAGGACCTAACTGTATGCAACCCATATGCTTCTGGAGCCTGACAATACCACTACGACAACATTAGTGTATTGTCATAAGTTTCTAATAGTAAATTCGCATTTTTCTTGTAATTAAACTACATATTTACGGTTTTCAGATTTTTCCCTTTACATGTGCTGTAAGACACCGCTTCTTGCCAAATTTCATGATTCTAGGTCAACGGGAAGTACCCTATAGGTTTTGATTCCCTTGTGAAATCGCAAAATATGCTACATAAACGGTCATATCTTTTGATCGCGTTGACTTACAAGTTTGATTTTTTCGCAGCCGAAAGAGATCGTAGACCCGAGTATTTGTTGAAAATTTCAACTTGTTACCTCTACGCGTTCCTGAGAAAATGGTCTTGACAGACAGACAGACGGACAGACAGACAGACAGACAGACAGACAGACAGACAGACAGACAGACAGACAGACAGACGGACAACAAAGTGATCCTATAAGGGTTCCGTTTTCGGTACGGAACCCTAAAAATTAACAAGCAAAATAATTTAAATGTCATTTAAACACAAAATTTAAAAACTGTGTATTAAAATGACACCTGCTACTAAAATTTTGGATAAATTTTGATATCATTCACTCATTGATTCATCCTCAAAAAATGGCAGATTCTGATAGAGGAATTTGTATTTTAAAATGATCTGTATATCATGTATCATCATCTATCATGAGCTCTAGCGGTTCCTAAGGAATAACGGAGGTAGAGGACAAGGAGTGACAGACAAATTTTAGATAGAGGATTGGAAACTGCACATCATGGAGTTATTAGGAGGGGGGTAGATCAAGAAGAACCGATGAGGCACGAACTCGGTATGAGGATAGTGGAAGAAGAGGAATTTTTAGTGGAGGAGGTGGTAAATATGGCGAAATCCTGATAGAAAAGAAAGGCAGCAGGTCAAGACATGGTACCGAATGAGGCTTGGATGATGGCAAATGAGCAATATTTGGAGAGAGTGACAGACGAATTTAATAGAATATGGCGGAAAGAAGTTGGAATTCCAAACAGTTGCACGGTGGGGGAAGTGATACCTGTCTACAAAAGTGGTGAGAGGGACGAAATGAGAAACTATAGGGGTATAACACTCATGGATTCATCCTATAAAATATATTGCGAAATTATTGAAACGGCGTTTGGGGGAGGAAGTGGAAGGAAAAATGTTGCTACCAGAAACGCAAGCAGGCTTTAGAGAAGGAAGGGGAACTACTGTACATTTAATAACCCTGAGGTATATTATCGACCAGGAATTAGCAAGTCCCAAGGGTAAGCTCTTTGCTTTGTTCCTAGACTTAAAGGCTGCATATGATACGCTAAATTGGAAAATGTTGTGGGAATGTCTGGAAAAAAAGGGGATATCTGGAAAATTGAGAGATGGCATCGAGCGGCTGTATAAAGAAACGTGTCGTAGGGTCAAAGTGAGAGAGAGTAAGTCGAGCGCTTTCAAAGTAGATATGGGTCTGAAGCAAGGTTGCCCGCTTAGTCCGGCACTCTTCAATATATATGAGGCAGATTTGGAAAAGGTCTTGGCTGCTGGACAAGCAGGGGGACTGGTGGTGGGGAGGAAGAAATTGTGGAGTCTGGTGTACGCGGATAATGTGGTAATACTGGCAAAAGCGACAGGAGAATTGAAATAAATGATTGAGAGATTGGAGAGATTTTTTGATAAAAGGAAACTGACTGTAAATGTAGATAAAACAAAATGGATAAGGTTTAAGAAAGGTGGGGTGCGCAGGAAGGAGAGGTTCGAATGGAAGGGAATGGAGATTGAGCAGGTTGGGCATTTTAAGTATTTATGGTTTGTATTTGTGGTACACAGTGGAGTGGGAGTGGGTGTGGTATTAAAGAGCATTTAGAGTACGTGTTAAAAAAAGCGTGGGTGGACGCAGAAAGGTTCTTGAAGGTATGGGGAAAAGAATTTAGCACAAATTTCCGGGCGAAGGAGATGATGTGGAAGGCTTGCTGTCGGAGTATATTGATGTATGGAGCTGAAATATGGGGGGTGAAGGAAGAAGAAGGCGTGGAAAAAGTGCAACTACAATTCTTTAAAAAGGCCCTGAAATTAGACAGATCAACTCCTTCCTACATAGTACTGCAGGAGCTAAATGCATTTAAATTAAGAATTGAAGCAAGCCGACGAGTAGCAAGGTATGAAGGTAAAGTGAAGGGAATGACTGAGGAAAGAATTGTAAAAGAAGTGTTCAGGATAGCAAGTTTGGAAGGAATTAATGGTAGGAGAGAGACAAATTGGGGAAGGAATAGAAGGAAACTCTATGAAGGAGGTGGTATGTCTATTATGGAAATGGAGAGGCTTAGGAGGGAAAGCGTGCGAGTTGACGAATGACTAGTGGTAAGGCTGAAGGAAGTTGAACTGCAAGAACGTCAAAGGAAAATAATGGAGAGTAGATATAGTAAGGACTATGCGGAAATACAAATATTTGAAGAGCTACCTAAATACTTAAAATCAACAATGGGCCTAAATGCCCAGTCAGTAATTGCCAGGTTTAGATGCGGCTGTGAAGAAAGAGGGCGAAAGTATTGGATGGATGACAAGTATAAGAGTTGTGGTGTATGTGGGGTAGGGAAAGACGTGTGGGTGCATTGGTTTGAGGAGTGCAAAAAAGGTGAGTGGACCGAAAGAGAGAGAGTGTCAGGGTCGAAATGGAAACAGTGCATGAATGAGGATGGTAGTGGTTTGGTAATGATGGAAAGGATAAAAGGATTTAAGGAACATTGAATGGAATCAGAGGAATGTCCAGTGTAGTTTTTTTTTTCTCTTTAAACTTGGACTTTATTTTTTATGGTGATTATTGATTTTGTTTTCTTTTTTTTTTATATTTTGTTTGTTTTGTTTTTCTTTTTGTTGTTTTTTGGTATTGTAAGAGGAAAGGTTTATGTTTTTTTTTTATTTTAGCCAATAAAGGATTGTATGTATATGTATGTATGTATGTATATCATGTGGTCGTATGTTCGTCAGGGTGTCCTGACATTACAACAGGCGACTAAACAATGTGTCGAAAATATCACAGCGACATAAAAACGTCTGCGGTCAGCAAAACATTACGATTAATTGGTGGTGGACGGAAAGTACAAGATTCTGATCTTGATGCACTACTTAAAACGGAAATTTTGCAACAACATGAACAACGTTAAACAGCTACATGCAAATGCACACAACGGGCAAAACTTTTGTAGGAGGAAAAAGTTCATGAAACTGCCAACAACATTTCACAAGTGCAAAAGTTTCACTCTGCAAGCAGAGGTTGGCTCAAAAATTCATGAACAGAAGTTTTTCAATCTTGGACGGCGCACTACAGTATCACAGAAACTGCCGGCAGATTTAATAACGAAACTTTGTGATTTTATAAACTTATTAAATCCGACTTTAATTTAACACAGCCTGAATAAATATATTCAACATTTCCGTAGCTCTATAATATCATTAAATTTTTTAGGACTACGAAACAACTCTCATGTGAGATTTGTAAGTTATTTACTTGCTCCCCGTCCAATTTCATGGCACTAAACAAGAAAAATAACATTGTTTTTAAGATCATACTCTTTCTATTAACTTAAGTGAATAGCTATCTGCAGACGAGATTCCATATTTATCTCTCATCATTGCAGCTTTTCTGTTAAAATTTATAACTTGAAAAACACTTACTTGAAAACCTCGTGGATGGCTGGAGGTTAGATTTTAATTTTTACGTTTCGTGAGAGAGATATGAACTTAGCAGGTTATGTATTTAAATGACAATTTACTATTGTGTAACAATTTACTTTATAATTTTGTTCTGTGCATTAGAAAACAACAAATTGGAAACAAATATGACCTGGATTCATTTATGCTCGCGATGAAACTGCAGTTTTCGTTGGACATGATCTCGGATACAACTGTGAACTCTGTTGGGATGAAACAGGTTCCAATCAAATCTTCTGGCCACAAAAAAATGCGTATTACAGTGATGTTGTGTGCTAATGCCAGTAGTTTTAAATGCATGCAACATGCAACCATTGCCAGCTCTCGAAAAAGCATTTCCTCAACTTAACTTTGGGTACGTGGATGGATGGACAATAATCAGACTAAAAGATTTTTGCGTATCTAACTTTTGAGCCAAATTACTTTTTTCTAAAAACTTCTAGTCTGTGATGCTTTTCGTCGTCATATTTCTGATAAAACGAAATTTTATTTGAGGCAATTAATAACGGACATGGCAGTGATTCCCTCAGGGTGCACTGCTCTAATCCAGCCCGCTGACGTTAGCTGGAACAAACCGTTCAAATCGTCTTTAACTGAGCAGTACACCGAATGGCTTTCAGCTGGCAATCATGAATTTACAAAAGCTAGTAACATGTAGGGCTCCCACATACTTTATGCCAGAAAAAAGGACATTTTTCACAAACGTTTATTGAAATCATACACAACTTAATTAATACAAGACCAATACGATCAGATCAGTGAACATACTTATTGCTCGATTGAATTTGTCTAAATAATTTATCGTTTTTCAACAAATAATCGTAAATTTCAGAGCACGTTATTAAATAATTGAACTTGAGCTGTACTAAACTTTTAACAGTTTCAATTTTGAGGCAATTTCTGTCTTCAATCCATTGCTTTTTGCAAAATGAAAAAATTCGCTCAACAGCAGCATTCGAGGTTGGGATGGCAAAGATTGCGTAAACCAATTTCTTCAAATCCAAAAACGTTTTGATTCGTTTTGAAACAGAAAAGCCCATTTTTTTATCAACTGGTAAATCATAAATCATGAAAACTTTCTTTTGAATCTTTCAGCATTGAAATTAAAATGCTAGTTTTATCAAATTAAGAGTCTCACAGAAATTTCTGCATTAGAAACTCTACAGATTGTCGAATATCTTCATATGATATTGTTTCTACGGATTTCAGCATTAGCCACTTAGTAGAAGACAGATAATCGGTAATTTTGAACCACTTTTGAATGTAATCAACGGCTGTTGAATAAAACGTCAAAAATTCCTTTCCTAGTCGATGAGCCGAATCAGAATCTTCAATAAATTGCAGCTTAGATTGAGTCATGACACCAAAAAAATTATTCTGCATCCTCTCAGTGAGCTTTAGTGACAGATTTTGGACAGATTCTATCATATCAGGAAGCAAAAGGTCCTTCTTTTCAAGCATCAGCAACGTTTGCTGAAACAGCTGCTATGAGTTCTGTAGAAACCAAAAGTAGATTTCATTTGAATCATCAGTGAACAAATTCTCCAGAACCTTTGGAATGTCATCCGTCGATAAAACTAGTGATTTTAAGCCACTCCACAACTGCAAAATCCGTTCGATCAATTGAAGAAGGCTTAACCATCGCGTGCGAGAATTCACAAAATTCTTTAAATTTTTCGTGTCGTAGCGTGGATCTATTGAAATAGCTCAAGATTTTGAAGAACAACGATTCAATGTCAAGTGAAAACCTTTCACAGGATTTTTTGGCTGCGTTATGGAGCATGTGGGCTGGGCAGGTTACTGCAATAAATTTTGATTGAATGTTTATTAATTTGGCAAAAACATTGTTTTGACCACCCTGTTTGGCTCCACCAAAGTTTACATTTGCGTTGTCAGCACTGAATGCTATCAAATTATTTGGGCTCATCTTGAATCTGTCCAGTTCTGTTGTCAGATAGTTGAAACTCAGTTCTGACGTTTCTCCAGGCAAATTTGAAAATTCCAACAATTTAACTTTCAATCCTTCATGCGAAAAATACCGAATAATGACGGGAAATGTTTTGATTTCTTTAAAATTTGACGAATCGGTTGCAATAGCGAATGGTTCGCTGCCTAATTCAGACAAAAAATTCTTAATTGATTTCGGCGACAATACGCTTGTAATGATCGCATGCGTTTTTGTTTGAGCAGACGAAAATTTCCGATCAGTTTCCGAATCGGCGAAAACAGTTGAAATCAAACGATTTGTATAATCTGCAGCTTAAAACGATAATGAGTGAACGGCGACATGATATGGAACTGCTCCTTCTGCTGCAGCCGTTTTTCTAGAAGCAGGTGAGTCATTAGTGTGAAAAAACGTCGATATTCCGGCAGTAGACTTTATGATTTTTACGTTGTTTTTGTGAACTTTTGCTACTACTACTTTTCTTAATACCTGGATAGTCAGTTGAGAACTATTCACGATATACGCACTTTCGTTTTGACATCACCTGGAATAAGTTCTTCCGAATAACGAATAAATATAGAATAAAGGCAATCACTACGTTTATACGTACAAAGATTTTGAAACAATATTTTTTGTAATGTCACATCTAACCAGAGGCTAAAGACCTCGCCAAAAGTGCAGAAATGGCTATGGAAAGCACTGGGGTACATACAAAGGAGATAGAACTCCTATTGAGCAGCGACGAGGAACTCGCTGTCAATCTTAAGGGTCTAAAAACAAAAGACCCAAAGAAGCGGCGGATGAGCGGCGCTGCCAGGAAAAGGATGAAGTTCCTAATCAGATCGGGCTTAACGGGGGAAGAGGCTAGGGATAAGTTATTAGTGCCTATCAATCCCAAACCCACAGAACCCAATAAGCGTCAGCGGTCTGATGGGAGCAGTCCTGAAAAGTGCCAAAGCAAGCGGGCCAAAAGGCAGGCAGTGCCTATGGCTCAGCAAGCGGAGGCAGAGAAGGCAACTGAAAGGCGCAAAATGCCTACAGTAAGCGCCGGTACGGCTACCTACAGCCAACTGGTCAACTTCATAAAGGTAGGAATTACCTGCAAAGGCTACCCTGAAAGCCATTTGACGGAGGACCAAATTAAAACGGTCCAGAAAGCCATTATGGATGCTATTGCAAATGGGGGGAGGAGGGCTTTCAAGCCCACTTTCTTGCAGGCGCATCAGCGTCCAGGATGGTTAGCACTGAGTTGTGCGAACCAAGAGACTGCTGAATGGGTGAAGGGCCTTGAGGCCCAACTCCACCCATGGGAGGGAGCCGATCTGAGGATTGTCGAAGTGGCAGGGATGCCGCGCGACGAAATCTTCATGGGCTACTCCCCAAATAGCATTCTCCTCTATGCTATTTGGGAAGTAGCCCATGAAGATTTCGTCGGAAAGGAGTCCGAAAGGATTATAGCTCTAGTAGAAGGTCAAAAAGACCTCAAAACTTCGGCGTGGAGGGTCCTTAGGAAAAATCCAATAGGCCCAACGCTGGAAATGACCCTGTCGGTGGACAACGCGTCGGCAGGAAAAATCAGGGAGCTCGGGTCCAGGGTCAATTATGGCTTTGTACAGATCTCGTTGAGAGAACGCCGTAAAGTGAAAGGAACGGAATCACAGCCCAGCACTTCCAAATCTGGCGATGGGAAGGGGTTAGCAGACGCCACCATAAAAACAATGGCGAAGTCGCAGGACCCTATTGGCTCTAAGAAGCCAAAGAAGTCCGGCGACTAAAGCCTAATAAAAGAATGAGGAGCCATGTTGTGGTGTCAGCAAATAAACCTGCATCACTGCAAAGCGGCGACCAGCGCCCTACACATGGCCTTCAAACAGGCAAGTGTCGGTATTGGTTTTCTGCAAGAACCATGGATTAACCAGGTACTTGTCAGGGGCCTACCTACTGACATACGTAAGCAGGTTTATGACACTAGCTGTTCTAAACCAAGAGCAGTGCTGATACTTAGGAAGAATATTAATTTTGTGCCTGTTCCAGAATTCACCACAGGAGACCAGGCAGTGGCAGTCGTGGAGATCCCGACGAAAGGGGGCAAGAGGCACATTATTTTGGCCTCGGTCTACTTTACAGGTGATATGGACAAGCCTCCACCAGAGGAAACTATGCGCCTCGTGGACTGGTGCAACAAAAATCACAAACACTACATTACGGGCTGCGATGCCAACGCACATCATACGGTGTGGGGCAGCACGGATACAAATAATAGAGGTAAGCAATTACTCGAATACCTATGTACTAACGATGTGGCGATCGTTAATAAGGGCTGTAAACCCACCTTTGTAAACGCAATCAGACAGAAAGTTTTAGATTTGACTCTAGCTGATGCTTTTACAAGTTAATCATAGAGTGGCGAGTTCTCGACGAGCCATCAATGTCAGACCACCAAACGATTGAGTTCCACTTAGGTGAGGCACACAATGTGGTAATAGAGCGTAGGAACCGTAGGTGTGCTGACTGGGAACTCTATAAGGAGATCCTCCGACAGGAAACTGAAGGTCTCCGCCTCATTATAAACACAACAGACGAGCTGGAAGCATCGTCTCATCTAAATGGCGTTATAACACGCGCCTACGAGACTAGCAGCCTTCTCAAAAAGATGCAAAAATCAAGGGCTGTTCCCTGGTGGAACAAAGAGCTATGACGTCTGAGAAAGACGGCCAGGAAAGCCTTCAACGGTGCGACAAGAACAGGCAAGTGGGAAGTCTACAGAGTAGCACTTACTGATTACAGCAAAGAATTGAGAAGGTCGAAAAGGAAAACCTGGCGTGACTTATGTGAGGGCATTGATCAATGTGCCCCAACGGCAAGGCTGCAAAAGGTTTTGGCAAAGGACCACTCAAATGAAATCGGGCTTATTAAAACACCGAGTGGTAAGTATACCAAAGATTTAGAGGAAAGTCTTAGCGTTTTACTGCAGACGCACTTTCCTGGCTCTAAATCCACCATAACTGGTGAAGGGATAACGCGGATGAAGCGCCCAACCAAAATCTGCAAAAACATGGCAACAACCATGTTTACCTGCATTGCTGAGATATTTAAGGCGAGCTTTCGACTGGCGTACATACCGCTGGAATGGAAAGAAGCCAAGGTGATATTCATCCCTAAGGCAGGGCGCAGGCCTCAAGACCTGGCAAAGTCCTACCGACCAATTAGCCTCACTTACTTCCTCCTGAAAACAATGGAAAAAATTGTGGACAACCACATACGGTGTGGACCTCTTAAAAATAGTCCTCTCCATAAGCATCAATACGCTTATCAGCCAGGCAAATCCACAGTGGACGCTCTACACGAGATAACGCACACATTGGAGGCAGCACTGGACTGCAAAGAAATTGCAGTAGGTATCTTTATAGATATAGAGGGAGCGTTTGACAACACAACCCGTTTATCAATAAAGAATGCAGCCACCAACAAAAGGGATCAAAGACCCTATCATTGAGTGGGTTCAAAACATCCTGACCAAGCGTAAAATTACCGCAGCACTGGGGGGATCAAAGAGGACGGTAACCGCAGAGAGAGGGTGCCCACAAGGGGGGTGTTATCGCCTCTGCTGTGGTGCCTGGTCGTTGATGATCTCCTAGATGTGCTAACAAAGAACGGGTATAAGGCGGTTGGCTATGCAGACGATGTTGCCATCATAATAAGGGGAAAGTTTGGTCATACAATCATGAACCTTGCACAGAGCGCACTTAACACCATCAACTGTTGGACCAAGAAGGAGGGCCTTAGTGTCAACCCGAGCAAAACAGTAATGGTCCCCTTTGCCAGAAAGAGGAAGCTGAACTTGAAATCTCCGAGCATTGAAGGTCAGACGTTAGAGTTTTCCGAGGAGGTGAAATATCTAGGGGTAACCTTGGATAAGAAACTCACTTGGAACTGGCATCTGAACAAAACGCTCTCAAAAGCCACAGCGGTATTTTGGATCTGCCGTAACCTTTTTGGGAAAACATGGGGAATAAAACCCAAAATGGTCCTTTGGTCTTATCACCAACGGTTCACTCGTATGGTGGTACAAAACAAATGAAATAAAGACCCAAACATGCTACAAAAGCTTCAACGGCTTGCGTGCTTGGGTATAACAGGAGCGATGCAATCTACTCCAACCACAGCAATGGAAGTTCTGTTGGACCTACGAAGGTCTTCTCAGTGCTCTGAGACTAAGGTGTACATCGCCTATTCAGAGACAGATGCAAATAAGGGAATCAATCGGAGAGAAATTTCTGAAGTAGCCCTGGGACGCAATGTCTACAGAATACGACTTTGACACAGCCGTTGAAGTGGCCATCAATGACTGCCAAAGCAGTGTTCAAAGAAACAACAACCTGAAAGACAAAGCGTCCATGTGGTACACCGACGCATCAAAAACTGCTAAGGGTACAGGAATTGGCATATACAGCCGGAGTCACAGGGAGTCCACGGCATTGGGCCAGGCTCCGATGGTACTACAGGATGAAATTATAGCCATTCAAATATGCGCAGAAATATGCCTAAAGAAACATCTTAAAGGAGTGCAAATCTACATCCTAACGGACAGCCAGGTAGCTCTAAGGAATTTAAAAGCCCACAACTTTAATTCCAAAGTAACCTACCTGGAACTGTAAACAAACCCTAAAACAACTGGTGAAAGGTAACAGACTCACGCTAATGTGGTCGTTGGGTCACCAGGGCATATATGGGAATGAAATAGCCGACGCACTCGCCAAAAGCGGGGCCGAGGCTCCCTTCTTGGGCCCGGAGCCAACTTGTGGGCTTACAAAGGCCCACTTAAGGCAGGGGGCTAAGAAATGGGAAGAAGAGCAAAAGCAAACCCACTGGAAGAACACGCCAGGACAGAGGCAAGCTAAGATGCTATTCTGCTGCAATAACGCAGCAGCTTCTCTAGAAGAGAAATCAGAACTTTGGTAGGCATACTCACAGGACATTGTCCGGTGAGATATCACCTACACAAAATGGGAAAGGCAGAGGAAGCTGCCTGTAGATTATGTGAATCAGATGAAGAAACCGCTGAACACATTATGTGCACATGTGTAGCGCTAGCACACATGTGCACATTAGCACACAAGGCTTGCCCACTTGGGGGTCGCAAGATTGACCACCTGGGAGCTGAGTAGCAAGCCTCTCAGGAATATCTTAGACTTCGTTCACGAAGTTGAATTCCTGGGAGAGTAATTGTAGTAGGGTCAAGCACAATAGATCAAGTTGGTCATAGTGTAGAAAGGCTTTGCAGCCAAACGACCCCCACACAAAAAAAATAAATGTCACATCTTAATAGCTTTTTAGGTTATGAATGCAGCATGAAAAGTACCTTACTTTTTAATGGCAAAATGAGCAGTTCAGAATAATGCGTAATTACGGCGTAATAAAATAAGTACAGTAAATAAAACTATATTAACCTGAAAGAAAAAAAAATAGTCTAAAAAACGTCCATCATATAACTTTTCATAACAACGGTACAACATTAATTTAAAACAAAATCCTTCGCGAATGGCCAGTCACCCTATCCGATGGTAATTGTGTAGAGATTTTTTCAGGCTAAGGAGCGAGAAAAAGGACAAGAAAAGGACAGGTTTGAAAAAAGGGTGCTGATGCAAATAAAAGGACTGTCCTCTTAAAAACAGGACATATGGGAGGCCTATGTTACTAACATGAAAGCTGCTCCACTTGAAATTGTTTTTCGATGGATTTGCATTGCATGGGAATCGCTGCTAGTTGATTTGATTAAGAAATCATTCAGGTGCTGTGGGATTAAACACTGGTGGTTCAGAGGACACGGATATAACTTGTTTTCAAGAAGGAAACAAATGTGCCGGTGGTTTGAACATATTAAATGGAAAATGTTAGCTTTGAAAAATGATTTGAATTCTTCTGAAGTTATAATTTACAAGGAAGACTTGGATGAAAATGTTCTCCAATTGAATTTCTTTGAAAACTTCAATGTAGAAGAAATTGAAGTTGAATTTTATTGTGTTAAGTTTTATTATCTTCTGTATTTTGTTTAGAAATAAAACTGTAAAATCTATGTAGTTTTAACTTATCTACTGTATTTGTACAAAGTATATAATTACAAATTCATTAATGTAAAAAATAAACAGCGCCCTCTAATAGACGGCGTCCTCTAATAAACGGCGCAGCAAATTTGCCTTTGAAAAGTTTACCTTCGGTAGTTTCCCAGTTATTTTATTTTTTTCGGACAAGGAAAATGTGAAACAAAAATAGTGTTTCGACTTTGTTCAATATTGATTATTACCATTTTGACAGATAAAAATGTTTTCTTATAGAAAATTAAATTTTCTTCAAGTTTAATTTAACCCTTTGCACTCGTATGTCGCGGTATAGACGGCATGGTGTATTTTACCGTTGTACTCGTTTGTCGTCTTACAGTCGCCACGCTCGACAACATTTTTTTTTCAACCCAGAGTCTGGTCAATATAGTTTATTGTAAAAGATAAACTATGTTGACCAGACTCTGGGTTGAAAAAAACATGTTGTCGAGCGTGGCGACTGTAAGACGACAAACGAGTGCAACGGTAAAATACACCCGTATTGTGCCGTACAATGCCGTCTATACCGCGACATACGAGTGCAAAGGGTTAAATTAAACTTGAAGAAAATTTAATTTTCTATAAGAAAACATTTTTATCTGTCAAAATGGTAATAATAAATATTGAACCAAGTCCAAACTATTTTTGTTACACATTTTCCTTACTTATCTAAAATACTTATTTACAATTCCTAAATTTACATTATTAAACTAATGTTCAAAAACAGATCTCAGACACGTAGTGATCATAAAACCGATCCAAAACGCACCCAAAACCATTAACAGTCATAAAAAAGCAATTAGTATGATTCTTAGAACAAAATAATTGTTGGGTCTTAACACAGATTATATTATTTATATTATCTCCACTTCATGGGGTATATATTCTCTTCTTTGGCTTGCTGATGAGAATCAGTTTTCTGGTAATCGCCGTGTGATTAAAATTTTTATAAAATTTAAAATACCGAAACGACGCCAAGGTGAAGTTCTAGATGAATTAGTGAGTAGTGACGACGAGTTTTATATTGATTCTTTCGACAAAGACAATAGTGATACAGAAAATAATGAGGTGGAAGAAGCAGAAGTTGGTTCTGACAGTAGTGACAGCGATATAATAATTAGTAAGAGGAGGGTAGTGCCTTTATAAGTTACGTCAAGCAGCTACAGCGACAGTGAAGGCGAACATGAAGTTGTGCCGGAAACAAGAGACGTTTATGGTCCCTGGGAAGATGTGACACTTATGGACAATGCACCTCATAGGATAGATTTTAGTGCCGGCGAATAAGCTGAAGGGCCTCAAATTCCGGATGATTGTTCAAAGCCTGCAGACTTCTTCAGACTTTTCTTTACAACCGAGCTGATTGCCTCAATTGCTCGGGAAACCAATAAATACGCAAGACATAAAATTGGCCAAAAAAGATTAGCCAAGCAATCTACGTGGCATGCATGGGTTGTCACTGACAAGAATTTACAGCCTTCCTAGGCGTTATCCTGAATATGGGTACGATAACTGTGAGCAGTTTACAAGAATATTGGTCGCAAAATTTCAATGCGAAAATTCCTTTTTTCGGGAGTATTTTTCGAAGAGAAAGATTTATGCAAATATTTTGGATGTTACATCTTCACGAGACAGACCCAAATGATCAAATTTTGAGAGGCCGCACTCAGAAGGTGAGTCATTATTTGATTTTTTTGGATGTCACATTTAAAGAACATTTTGTTCCATCGCGGAAAATATCAGTGGATGAATCTGTGGTCGGCTTCAATGGAAAAATAAGTTTTCTGACGTACAATCCTAACAAGCCGACAAAATGGGGAATAAGAATATACGTACTTGCAGATGCAAATACTGGCTACATATATTCTATTTTGCCATATTATGGAAGCTTAACGTCAGAATATCTAATACGACCCGATCTTCCAGTAAGCACGAGAATTGTTTTACAATTGGCTTAACAATTATTAGATAACAATCGAGTCAGTAGGGGATACCATATTTATACGGACAGGTATTATACAAGCTTGCCTTTAGCAAAAGTGTTGCTAAAAATGAATATCCACTCGACGGGCATAATTCAGTCCAACAGAAAATTTATCCCCGATGCCATAAAGAAACCCACGTTTGGAGACAATCAAACATTTGCATGTCGATCAGAAAATATACTGCTGTTGGCGTGGAAAGATAAAAGAGTGGTGACCGCACTGAGTACCTGGGAAGTTTCTGGTAC
This sequence comes from Phosphuga atrata, assembly GCA_944588485.1. Taxonomy (NCBI): domain Eukaryota; kingdom Metazoa; phylum Arthropoda; class Insecta; order Coleoptera; family Silphidae; genus Phosphuga; species Phosphuga atrata. The sequence continues at coordinate 37,863,868 of OX155897.1, forward strand.
TCAGCCTATAAATAGAAGAGTACGTGAAGGCAATATGCAAGAAATTAACAAGCCAACTATAATTGTTAATTACAATAAATATATGGGAGGCGTAGACCGGGCCGATTCCTACTCAGCTTCCCACTGTTTTTTAAGAAAATCCCTCAAATGGTGGAGAAAATTATTTTTTTGGGGCCTTGAAGCAGCCAGCGTAAATAGTTATTTATTATACAAAATGTGGCAACGCCGCCAGAACAAACGCCCAATTACGCATCAAAAATTTGTCCGAGACATAGTTGATGAACTCACTGGAAATTATCGAGAAGGTACAAAAATTGCTGGTAGACTATCCACCACGGATAAAGAAGAAAGACTTAATGGAAAGTTGCACATTTTAACGAAAAATAACGAAAAAAAAAGATTGTTTGGTGTGCTCTAACAGAAATGTGCAAGGTGGACGACGCGAGACTGATTTGCAACACATGCCATCGCAAGCCGGGTCTTCATATTGGTGACTGCTTTGAACGCTGCCACACTTTAGAAGAATACAAAATATAAATATAAAATATAAATTTTGTTTGAATTTATAATTTGAGTGTTTAGCAATATGTGTTTCTGGACAAGATAATAGAGGATGTGCTATGGTGACTGCGCCGGTAAAATATTCCACCCCCAAATTTTGATATTTTGTATAATTTTTATGTTGTTATGTTATTTTTGTTTTGATAACTTAATTATTTAGTAAAGCAAAAATTAAATATGTGCCTACATTAGATGTTTTATTTATTTTCCCACTGATAAGGTTTTATTAACATACTTTAGGTGTCCTATGTTCGCATACTAAAAACCTTATATTGCAAAACTATTTTTTTTTTAGTTGACGACAACCTTCTACAAATATAAACACGAGTGCAAAGGGTTAAAACACTTTCAAAATATCATTTAGTTTTCGAGTTATTTTCAAATCTTTGAGACAAGTAGAATGTAAAATGATAACAAAATTTGACTTTGTTTAAAAAATTATACCAGTTGCCAGTATGCAGTTACCAATTTGATAGACAGAAAATTATTAAATTACCAAGGATTTATTTTGGAAAATTAATAAATTAAAGAAAATGAGTATAAATTCAATTTCTATAAGTTTTAAAACATTTTTAATTTTCCATTGTCAAAGTGTCCGTGGCCGGCATTAACTACCCATTCGGCATAAATATCAGAAAAATGCCGTAATGTTATCAGTTGAAAATGCTATTAGATACTAAAAATGTTATCCTTAGAGCTGTTTATGGTATGTTATATGATAGTGACATCCGTCACATTATATAGAACTGAGCAATTTTATGATCTGCCGGCAGTTCACATATGAAACCACCTCACATATGTTTCTTTATTTATCTCTTTATTAATAGGTCAAATAATTATGAGACGTAGCTGTATACTATCCGATGATTGAACTTCTTGAAACATCGATTCGGTAAGTAGGTAAAGATGTGTAAAGTGTAAATCGCAGTTAAACAAGTGCCCCATAAAATCGGCGATTTCATGAACTGCACAAACTACACGAACTACTAGTTTTGTACAATCTGACTGATTTCACTATATGAGTACTACATATACAGGGTTATTATAAAAGAAATAGACACCTTTGGTATTGTATAAAACAAAAATTATTTGTGATATTCACATGCATTTTGCGCTGTCAGATTGAGAAACTGTAGAAGTATCGATAGTACAGTTGGTAGTACTGCGCAAGCATAATAGCTAGGATGGCAGCAAACTCTACTGAGAAAGCATATTGGAATTTGCCAAAACGAACTCTGTAACTGATTTCCAACGAGATTTTCGAACACGTTTTGGAAAATCACCAACTATTAGACAGTCGATCTACGATTGGTAAAATAAATTTGAAACGACAGGGTGTTTATGTAAAGACAAAAGTCCAGGAAGACCTCGTGTGTCAGAAGAAAGGGTGGAACGTGTTCGTGCTGTTTATCAACGAAGTCCACAAAACAACAACACGTGCAAGTTTGGAACTACAAATTCCGCAACCAACTGTGTGGAAAATTTTACCTAAACGACTAAAACTGACGCCTTACAGATTGCACTTGGTACAGCATCTACGTGAAGATGACAAGCTTAAACGTAAAGATTTTTGCAAAGAAATTCTGCAACTTAATGAAGATGAGTTTTGCGAGCGGATAATTTTCAGTGACGAGTCAACGTTCCACATAAGTGGCAAGGTGAATAAACACAACGTTCGAATATTGGGGACTTTACCTCCTAGAATGTTGGTGGAGCATTTGCGTGATTCTCCAAAAGTGAAAGTGTTCTGTGCTGTACTTCGCACAAAGGTGTATGGTACTTTCTTTTTTGAAGAAAACAGTAACGGGAGCTAAATATCATCAATTTTTTTTTTTTTTGGTTGATGCCTCAACTGCATGAGGAACTTTATCTTCCTACAAGATGGAGCGCCTCTTCACTGGCACCGTGTCGTTAGAAATTATCTGGACGAAAAACTTTCACAGTGCTGGATAGGCCGTGCAACAGCCGACAACCGCGTTCTCGTACGGTGGCCACCAAGGAGCCCCGATCTTACACCGTGCGATTTTTTTCTACGGGGATTTGTGAAAGGCCTGGTTTACGTCCCTCCGCTTCCTAGTGATTTAGATGAGTTAAAACAAAGCATCACGAGTCCTGTGGAAAGTGTCAAAGCAGATAGGTATGTTACACCGGGTTTGGAATGAGCTAGACTATCGACTTGATGTGTGCCGTGTGACAGGAGGAGCCCATATTGAGTACCTATGAGTTCCCAAAGAAAACTTTAAGAATCACTGTGTAAAATAGTTTAAACGAATTCATAATAACGTTATAACTTTTGGATTAATAAAACATTGAAAGTGTCTATTTCTTTTGTAATAACCCTGTATATTCGATTGTATATTTTACGGTTTATTTTATTTTTTGGTATAAACTCTGAAAACTGAAATTACGTATGATCTTTATTAAGTATAATTTCATCTTCATTCATTGTAAGTACTATTTCATTGCTATGTGTCTACATTTATATTAGTATAATGTTTATTAGTACAATATTTTTGCTTTAATTTCAATAAAGAGATGTTTAAAGAACCCCAATAGTTATTAAATAAATAAAACTAATAAATAAAACTTACGAAATTCAGCGGAGACTATGGAAGCGAGCCAAATGATTGCGACGGCAGTCTTCATTGCAAATGATGAAAATTAATATAAACATTTCTTAAATCCACTCCACTATTTATATTAGAGCAAAAGCTGTTTATTTTTCGGGATAATATTATAGAATATTAATGGTTTAATTACGACATTTTAACAAAAAAACCTAATAGTTGATCAATAAATAATGTATAAATTAAGAAAATTTGCATGGTTATCCAATTTTAGCAATATAAGTAGTATGCTTTATCCGTTATTCATTGATCTTGAACATTTGTTATTCATTTTTATGCAAATTTAATTTAGATTTTTTATTTAATCATATTTAATAAGTTTGTTATGTATTTTCGAATTTGGAATTAAGAAATAACAACAACAATTAGCTGATTTCAATTATTTTTTGGCATAGTTATGTAATATAGAGATCTTATGATTAACACTATACAGTAAGGGATCTACATAGTGACTAATAGCGCTTAAGGGGGATAGTTAACACATGAAACTTTCAGAAAATATATTTTGAGTTTGAGACCTTCATCCATAGTTGTGAAAAAATTTTTGTGAAAACAAATAACAATTAAATTGCCAGATTTAGTTGCAACGAACAACTAAAATTATTAATTGTGTAATTAAACTTGAAAAATTGATTAATTGTTCGATCCACGTTTACAATTACAGTTAACAATTAATAAATGTAGGTTACAAAATATGTGTATTATTCTCCAATGCAGCGACTTTTGCCGCCCGGGTAGGTCTGTAATTTGCCGCCCTTTTTATGTCAATCAATTGGTGGTTTTTATAAATAAATAACCAAATAAATAATTGTAATTGAGACAAACTATAGATTGGGAACTTTTTATCATTGGATGCCAAATTTAAATTAGCTTAGTTGATATACTTGTAGATGCAACTTTTATAAAGACCACAAGAAACTTACGGAGGTCGCAGTTTCCCTAGGCCTTGCTTCCCGTCTTTCCAACCTTTTTCTGTTCTTTATCATTGGCAATAAAGTCATTTATTTGCCATTCAAATTCTTCATTCAGCCGGTTACATGGTATTATACGCGAATATTTTCTTGCAAGGACATGTAACTGATCAAAGCGTTCTTTTATTTCCTTTAGCATTCTATCCATTGATAAAAACATTTCTCTTCGCACTTCTTAGGATAACCCTACGTATCGAGAATTTTCCCCACTCATATTTTTTCTCCTAATTCGACGTTCAGTCGATGTCTCCAACTCTTCACAAATTGACTGCGAATGACTGCGAATTATGACTGCGAACATATAAAACAGCGTATTGTATTGGCGCATCTCTTTGTTCCATGAAATGGGTTTGCAATCTAGTTTTATATGGCAATGATGAACATTTAACTCTTTTATTTGCAGGTATTTTTAGAGAGTAATATTCCATTATCTGATCTAGTTTTTATTTACTATTTTCCTTTTCAGATGTCAATTTTTCCAAGACGCTTAAAATGTAGAAACATGTTTATTTTACAATAATTACTGCTTCTGCTCTAGCGCTCCAGCGAGTTTCTTCGATGCGTTTAACACCTTGTCCAGTGTACAGAAGGTAAAACGATGAGTTGAAGAAGAAAATAATGAAAACAGCTCCAGGACAGTTCCAAAACATGTTGCGGAATCGATACCAGTAGAAGCTGCGTGTAAACATGCCAGGTTTAAAGACTTATTTGTGCACGTTACAAATTCTGTATTTTGATTTGTATTTGTATTTTTATTCTGTATTATTAAATTAATGCGAGTTTGAAAACCACTGTGCTTTCCTGCCATGACGACATTATCGTAAGCCTGTCCTCTGCAGTTTTTCATATCTAATTTCGTTAAAATAATATTTGTGATTTCCTCAACAGTTTTTCCTTTAGTTTCTAGAAAGTCTGTAAATGATTCTACTTCTGTAACTTCGCCATTCTTGATCCATAATTGTTTTTCTCACTGCGCCTCGTAATACCTCTATGAATTCATTCTGAATCATCGGAGGGCAAATAGGAGATACCATTTTTATTACCCATCTTAATTTTTACAACATGTTTTAACATGTTGTTTCAACATTTTTACATCATTACAACACGTAATACTGTTTCGTACTTAGCCAACAAGTCAACAAACTCTAGAAAATGTCCTCTATTTTTCATGGAATTGATGTTGTTCTGATGAACATTTACGATGACTCTGAAACGCCAAATTTTCAATATATCAAGAATTCTTGTAAAAATTTCCTTCCATTTCTTTATTTCCTTATAAATGTTCTGTAGTTGTCCTTCGAAAACAAAATCTTCAAGTAGCATTTAAACCCTCCTCTAAGTTGTCCAACATATTGTTTAATGCTAAAGACAAAATCGATCCCATTAAAAAATCCGGCGTATACGAAATTCATTGTTCCGAATGCAATAGCGTGTACATAGGGCAGACAGGACGAAGTTTTTCAACACGGTTTTCAGAACATTCTCGCGCTTTTCGTCTGAAAAAAGACTCTAGTTATTTTTCAAACCATTGTCTCGAATGCAATCATAAATTCCCAGAAATAGATAATTTAAAAATCTTGCATAATTGCAACAAAGGCCCGAAACTAAATCTCCTAGAGTCATTAGAAATTAAAAAAAAGAACCGTAATCCCTCAGTTAATCTCCTAAACGAGCAAACTGACCTAATCTTTTCCCAACTTTTTAATCTCACCCAATCTCAAACAGATAAGTCCTCATCTTCGGACAAACAACGCCCCCCCACCCCACCAAAACTATAAGGGTATATATTCAACCTCATCAATTTGTTAAGTTACTTGAAAATGATCGTCAAACGTCGAAACTCGAGTGATATGTGTAGAAATTTATATAACTGTGAATAATAAGTTATATAACATTTTTACATAATATAAGTGTGGTAAAAAACAAAGTGAATTTTTCAATTCAATGTATTTTTTAAACAGTTTACAGCAAAAAAAAAGATATACCTTCTTTTCTTCGAAGCTGTTAACCGTGCTACTAAGCATCCAATAAACATCGAGCACGAGGTAGTACATAGAGAGAGAGAGGCCATGGACCTCCATTCATCCTTGTCTAGCCAACAGTGTAGTCGAGAGTCGGGAGGATGTGATACAGTCAGAGCGAAAAGCTAGTCGAATTAAGTTGTATCAAGAAAGAGAGTGAGATCGTTCAATCGGTGAGCATGTTATAAACCGAAGATTATATATTTTAATGAAAGTTCTGTTCAAAACGATAATGGTAAAATACTGTTGTATTTGCAAGGAAAAAATGGACTTCGGACACAGACAGATCATTTTTTTTGGTACTAGACGAAGACTAGACTTTGGTACTAGAGCGATACAAGAGACACTAGTGATGCTATATCTCGGCCCGCACAAGCCAAGAGGCAGCTCTCGTTCCAGTTAGTATATATTTCAGTGCATAGAACTTCTACTCAACGTCGGCTCCATTGACGTCTGTATCCGAGCAAAATTGCAAAAAGAAACCTAACCTAACCCTACAATGGCTTGACGATAAGAAAAAATATTGGAAATCATATAGTGATTCATAATACGTAGAAATCGAATAGTAAACTTTAGAATTGAATAAGTGGTATTTTAAAACTGCCGCCGCTGAACTACTAAATTACCGCTGCCGCCCGATGAAATGAGCCCAAAATATGAGACCGCAGCCATCGCACCCCCCTAGCTACGCCACTGCTCCAATATTACTTTCCATAATGCGCAACTGAAAAATATGAAAATATGAATTGTCTCAATATGATTTTTTTATTTAGATATGGCATAAAAGGGCGCAAAATAGAAAAAATAGTATAAAAAACTCGTTCATAAGGCGTTTTTCGCACTTCTCCAGTATGTTCATCTAAACATGGACGCGTGCTGAAAAATTGCGCTTATTGAACACGTTTTTTAATATACTATTTAAGTGTACAAATTCGAAATCTTTGGTGTGATTTGTAATATTTAAAAATCTACGCAGCTGCAAATTCTTTTATTGCATCCACAAAATTTCTTGAAGTACGTCATATAGGCTGGTTTCACCATATCGGCTTAATGCGTGTTTTAATATGTCTTCTCAAATTTCAGTTTTTGGGCGACCGGCTGCATTCCATAGAGAGTTGCCTATTTAATGTATTAGCATGTATATCACTTAACAGAGTACCAAAGTATAGTACCTTAAGCACATAAGCTTAAAGTATGTGCACAGCATCTTAGATGGGCAGAAAAAAACCCTATTTTTTTCCTTCGTCTAGGTTTGAATCAGATTCTGTATCTACATCTTCAACGGATCTTCCGGCTCATTGGTTTCACTATTACTGATGTTTGTAAGTTGCACGCCAAAACTGCGAAATGCTTTATGTGCTGTCATACCAAAAAAGCTTCTCTTCTGCAGACATGATATCAGTTGTTGTGCACACGATATCAAATATTATTAATTGTTATAATAAACAATTGATGATTAAGGTAATAGTAAATAACAATTAAAATTGTAATTGCAATAAAATTAATTGTAAAGCACAATTAATGGTTTTAGTTAGCACAATCAATTGATTTAAATTGAATCTCACAAGTAATAAAGTAATTGCAAATACATTAACTGCAATTAATTTAGTTGCAATTAAAATTCTAATTGTTTGCTTCTGCAATTAAAAAATTAATTGAATTATGCCCAACACTGCCTGATCCTTTTCGCGTATTTTATGCCCAATAGAAATCTAAAATAGTATTAGTATTTATACTTTGTACTTTTTCTAAAATAATCTCCTTAAAAATGACATATTATCATGCTTTTAGATAAAAAAATCGGTGGAAACTGCTTCCTCTAGCTTTACGAAATATGTTTTTTGATTTGTCTAATGTTATAAGCATTACATATATGTAAGTATTACATACATTACTTATATACATATAAGCATTTTACATTAAATATGTTAAAATTAAAATTAGCTCCACGCTTTCAAATAAAAAGAACGTGTGGATACCTATTGTTAATAGGTATCCATAGGGATTTGTGCTTAGCCCTCTTCTCTTCTATTTATTTGCAAATGATCTTCCTGGGCACATAGACGCTAAAACCATCTTGTTCGCTGACAATACCACAATCGTGGTATGTGCTTAGTTTATGTGGTATGTGTGTAGTTTGGACGAATTACATGCAAAGATAGGCGAAATAATCGTACAATTTAATAATTGGTGTTAAAAAAATAAACTAATCTTGAATAGCGACAAAACTCTGTCAAACCAACCCATTTTCAGATTGTGTAGACCAACAACGCTATAAAATACCCAACTCTGCAAGATTTCTTGAGATCTTATTGTTAGTAAATGGGAAACTTACGTGGTCGAACCACACCGAATTAGTATGGAAAAAATCGGGCAAGAGCTTATTTTGCAAAATCTCAATAACGAAAAAGTCTATGGATACAAGTACCTACCTTGTTAAGCCTGTATTATGTTATGGTCTATTCACATCTATATTTTAATATATCATTATGGGGCAATTCCCAATATCGCGACAAATGATTCGTTATGCAGAAAACAATTTTAAGACTAATATTTAACTTAGCGTAGACAGAGCTGCAGGAACTGTTTTAGGAACAACAAATTGCTAACCTTGACTTTTATTTTCATTGATAAATGTCTGTGTTACGTAAAATACTCATAATTACACTATGTCCTCTAACATGCATACATATAATACACGGAATGGTAAATTATTACAAACTGAAAAGCATCGGGCAACCTTATATGCAAATTCGTTAATAATCTATCGTCAGAAATAATCACGTAATAATACGATAAGTTAAATAAAATCAATAAAAGAAAAATTAATAGTTGATTCAGCAGAAGAAATATTTATTGAAAACAAAAAGTGGTACTTACTTACGTACTAATGCCACCGCAGCTACATATTTGAACAAAATAGATGGTTAGATTAGGTTATAAGCGAGCAGATAATCCAGACCACATATGGCGCGGTAGCGCGACCTCTGCTGCGGTGGCGTTAATACGTAGGTACCCAAAAAATGAACAAAAGGCTATCGACCACTAGGTCTTTCTTCTGTCCGAGTTATAGAGAGATAATTGAATGATTTTATATATAAGAAAAAAAAAATAGACAATACAGAAATTATAGGAGATAAAAAATAGAATTATAAAAAGAAAAAATGCACGATCAACGGGTTATGAAGGGTTGAAATTATAAGGTTGAAATTAGTTTTTTTTTAAGTTTTTAAGTCGATTCGTACAGTGATTCGTAGAGTGTCTTGAGTGGGCGTCTGCGGTAGGGTTTGAAGCATAGGGGATTTGTGATGGTCCAGTGATTGTTCGTCTCTTTGTATTTGGTCAGTAGCAGTTTGTCTCTATCGGAGAGTATCGGGATTTGGATGAGTCTTTAAAGGAGTTCATTGGAGGGATTATGGAGGATGTTAGAATGTCGTAATTTGGAGATAGCGCGTAATGCTATTCGTTCGACTGTTTCCAGTATGCTGTAGGTTCTTTTGTTGGCAATAGTGATTATATGTCCGTAATCTAGGATAGGTCTGCATATGGATTTGTAAATCTTGGAGGCCGTTATAATGGAGATACCTTGATTTCCTTGGATCAAGGAGGGGAAATGTTTACTCCTTTGGATGGTTTTGGTCTTACGTACTTTTGCGTCGATGTTGAATTTCAGTTTATTGTCGAATGTCATGCCTAGGTATTTCATTTGTGGAGTCGGTGTTACGTCCATGCTATCTGGGTGGATATGTGGAGAATTGGGAGAAATTCTGTGATTAGAGATGAGGAGTTAGCAAGGGAAGGAAGGGTTTGTAGTAAGTCTCTAACGGTTAAAGCAAATTAGGGTTCTGTGCGTAAGGGCCTTCGTCCGTCGTTTTTTTTAGGGTTCTATTGTAGGATATAAGGGCGGTGTCGTCGGCGTATTGTAGGATATAGGCGACAGGTTGATTTGTGATTTGTCTGCAGCTTATGGTTGTATATGTCGTGGCAGTATAGATTATAGAGTAAGGGAGAGAGGGGTAGGGCGACCATCTCATTCTCATTTATTTTCACAAAATAATAAAATTTGAATCTACAATTAAATATAAATCACAGAAATATATGTGTTTATATGTAATAAGTACATAAATGGTTAGATTTATCCAGTTCTAATGGATTATGCGTTATAGAGTTATAAATAATGTGTCACTTAAGTATATATTTTGGTTGATCCGACTTGCTTTAATATTTCTGGTTTGGAGATTATTTATTCATGAAATTCTTGGCAGGTCAAATGATAATTCGTAAGCACTAGAAGAATGACGGTTGAAAAGTCCATTCGATTTCGCTCGTCTGTCCACTGTACATTCATTAGAGAAAAAATGTCTTCAATATTAGCGTTATGAGTTGGAATTGAAAATATATATTGACATTTTTTCAAAATTATGGAATATTCCACAGTGTTTTCCCTAAATTTAAAAAAATCCACCCATTTTTCGTAACAGAGCATATTTCCATAATTCTGTTCTTTGGATTTTTAATTATTTTCTTTACGTTATTCATTTGATTAGAATTGGTGAATCATTTCATTTCTCCTCTTTCTTTAAGATACAAACAGGTGGTCTCAACTTTATTCCAAACCAAAAGTTTTAAGGGGATTTAAAAAGGGGATTACTAAAAGTAACATCCAAGAAAATACGAATACACTAGCATTTGTTTCCTGCCATATAAAAAGATATTCGTACGCTGTTTTGTAAAAGTCGTCAATTTCACGCTTATAATTAGACAACATCGATTCTACAAGGAAAATGTAAACAAGTACGTTAGTGTGCTTAAGCATACAACCACTTAAATCTGTTTCGTAAATCGAGTGAGCTGCTTGCTTACTCACGAATAGCACTATTTTTTTGGAATACGATATTTGTAAAATATGTAAAACCGGGACAATAGACCGCCCCGAAGTAATTTTTCGGAACGTCGGGTCAGAGTATCTAAGATAGGGACAATCCCGGAAAACCGGCCGTTTGGTCACCCTAGATACGGGGAGAGTGGTAAATTAAGAGAGAGCGTTTTTTATTTTAATTTCGAGGGATGCATCACAAAGGCTATAAATGAGATACATAGGGACATTTAGTTGGTGTATTTTGAACAGAAGGTCGGCATGCCACTGTTAAAGGCTTTGTTTATGACTAGGAATAGGGCAGCAGAATGACAGAAATGACAGAATGACTTTACGGAGGTACGCGGTTTGTAGGTTATTGGTGAGAATATATAGGGAGTGGGTGGTAGAGAGGGAAGGCTTAAATCCAAATGGATATGATGGAATAGAGTTCTTGAGCAAATTCCATAATCTATTTTTGCGGATCTGTGGATTTTGCCTAGGACTGGAAGGAGGGGACTGGCTTAGATCGAGCTTCATTACATTACCAAAAAAGGTAAACGCAAAAGAAAGCAGCGATCATCGAATCTATCAGTCTAATGAGTCACGCTCTCAAAATATTCCTAAAGATATTACATCAAAGAATCTTTAATCCCAATTTGGTTTTTGGAATGTAATGGGAACAAGGTAAGCCTTGTTTGCCTTTAATGTGTTCACCCAAAGATGCATGGACATCAATCAACCGATGTGTATCTGTTTTTTTGACTACAACAAAGCATTTGATAAAGTTCGCCATAATCACCTTATTCAATTGCTCAAAAGTAAAAACATAGACATGAAAGGTATTACAATATTAAATAATATATACCACAATTAGACGGCTAACATAAAAATGAATAATAAACTTTCAGAGGAAGTAAGAATACAACGTGGTGTTAGGAAAGGATGTGTACTATCGCCGCTATAATTTAATCTTTATTCGGAAGAAATCATTCAGAGAGCATTAGAAGAAACAACAACGGCAGTAAAGGTAAATGGAATACCCATTAACAATATCTGGTATGCAGATGATACCATACTAATAGCCGAAACAATAGAAGATTTACAGAGCTTGGTGGATCAAGTAGTAACGAGCAGCGAGGAGAGCGGACTTACCTTAAATATCAAAAAGAATTTATGACCATTACAAAATCAGTGCAACAAGACGTTGTAACAAATGAGGAGGTACTGGGTACAATATAAAAGGAAAGGGAATTATTGAACACAATAAAAATAAGGAAGCTGTAGTATCTGGGTCACGTGATGAGGGGATAGAAATATGTATTGTTGCAGAATATTATGCAAGAAAAAATACAGGGAAAAAGAAGCAGAGGTAGAAGACTCATTTCTTGGTTAAATAACCTTAGAAAATGGTTCAATTGTAGTTCCGTTGAGTTGTTTACAGCTGCAACATCAAAAGTGAGAATAGCTATGATGATAGCCAACCTTCTAAGAGGAGACGGCACTTGAAGAAAAAGAGGGATGGAGGGTAATGAGGCGATAACTATTTAGCAAGGAATGATTTTAATGAGGTTTTGGGATGGTGATAATTAATTATACCTTTCTTTTAATATCTGGGAAAGGATTTTTTTTTCGAGGCAGACGTTGAACAGTTGAATTATGTGAAAATGGATATAATCGGTAAGGTTTCTAAGTAAGGATTTGTTAACTATAGTTGCCGCAGCCACCCGATGGAGTAATAAACTTGCGTGATCTTCACTTGATTTTCGGGGGATGATTCCCTATTTGTCAGTGCAAACACTTTTGAAGCGTAGATCACGAAGCCGTCTTTTTCAAGACTTTGTTTTTTTAAATCAATTTCAATTTTTTTAAAGTAAAATTTGGCAAAGCAGTGCAAATCAGGTTTTTACAACGACACTACGAACTATCACGTGAAAGCCGCGTGATCACTCCACGGGGTCGCTGCGGCAAGTATAGGCCAGGGTCGGGTGTACTATTTTTTCCCATGGAAAAGGGCAGTAGGTTATTTCGTCCAGGTCTATGTTTTCATTTGTAAAATGGTAGTTGAACCATGAGTTTACTCTGTTGTAGTTAGGTTTGTCAAACTAGAGAGAGTTAGAGGGACTAAATGAATCTTTAAATTGTTTCGATAAAAGGGACGCTTTTTCGTAGTCTGAGGAGTACTGTTGGTTATTATACGAGATGTTGGTGATACAGAATGATGGGCGTATTTGATGATCTTTTTAATCTTATCCCAGTATGTTCGTCTTGCGTCGTTTTCTATTTCTTAACAGAGTGACACCCACTTGTTGGTACGAAACTGGCATTTAAGTCTGTGTATTTTTATTTAGTCTATTTATTTTAGATTTTTATTAACTATCTTTTGTTCTGCAGTATATTCGATATCGTGATCATTTTTGTTTGATTAGCGTCAGGATTAAGGCAAGCAGGGAAGCGTCCCTCTTTTCGAAACAATTTAAAGATTCATTTAGTCCCTCTAACTCTCTCTCGTTTGACAAACCTAACTACAACAGAACTCTTTACAGTTAATTAATTTTAATAAAAAAACAGTTAACTCATGGTTCAACGACCATTTTAAAAATGAAAACACAGACCTGGACGAAATAACCTACGACGAAATAACCTACTGCCCTTTTACATGGGAAAAAATGTTGCACCTGGACCCGACCTATACTTGCCGCAGCGACCCCGTGGAATGATCATGCGGCGTTCACGTGATAGTTCGTAGTGACATTGTAAATAGCCTGATTTACACTGCTTTTCCAAATTTAACTTTTAAGATATTTAAATTAATGTTAAAAAACAAAGTCTTGAAAAAGACGGCTGCGTGATATACGCTTCAAAAGCGTATGCACTGACCAATAGGGAATCATCCCCCGAAAATCACGTGAAGATCACGCAAATTTATTACTCCATCGGGTGCCTGCGGCAACTATAGTTAAAAAATCCTTACTTGGAAATCTTACCGAAATTATCCATTTCCACATAATTAAACTGTTCAACGTCTGCTTCGAAAAAAGATCCTTTCTCAAATGAGAAAAAAAAGTATAGTTATCACCATCCCAAAACCTCATTAAAATCATTCTTTGCTAAATAGTTACCGCCTCATTACCCTCCTTCCTTCTTTTACTTCAAGTGCCATCTCCTCTTAGAAGGTTGGCTATCATCATAGCTATTCTCACTTTTGATGTTGCCGCTCTAAACAACTCAACGGAACTACAATTGAACCATTTTCTTAGGTTATTTAACCAGGAAATGCGTCTTCTACCTCCGCTTCTTTTTCCCTGTATCTTTTCTTGCATAATATTCTGCAACACTACAAATTTATCTCCCCTCATCACGTGACCCAGATACTGCAGCTTCCTTATTTTGATTGCGTTCAATAATTCTCTTTCCTTTCACATTCTATCCAATACCTCCTCATTTGTTACCATGGCTACCCAACTTATTCTTAAGATCCATCAAAATGACCACTCAAATGCTTTCAGTCGATCACTTATATCTTTCTTTAACTTCCTGGATTACTTCCCATATAGCAACACCCAGAAAACGTAGCACCTCAATATTCTGACTTAACTGACGAAGACTGACTTTTCTGACGAAGTTTTAAGTTAAGATCTCTATTGCATAGCACATTTCTCATTCTGTTAAATATGGTTCTGACTTGTCCAATTCTTGTTTTAATTTCTTCAGTGTACTCATTACTTTCATTGATAGTTGTTCCTAAGTATTTGTATTTACTGACTCTCTCTACTAATTCACCATTGATCCATAGGTTTTCCTGTTGCACTGATTTTGTAATGGTCATAAATTTTGTGATTTTGATATTTAAGGTAAGTACGCTCTCCTCGCTGCTCTTGATACACCAAGCTCTGTAAATCTTTGATTGTTTCGACTATAAGTATGGTGTCCTCTGAATACCGGATATTGTTAATGGGTATTTCATTTACCTTTGTAAGTTTGTTTGTATAAATTGTTTTAGGATTTGGGGGAGTGTTTTGGTCAACGGAATTCGTCAACGTCGTTTAGGGAGACTCGTTGGAGTCTTTGTTGTTTATGTAGTATAGGATTCTGGAGCTGCTTCGTATGTATGTATGTATGTATGCTGACCTAGGTATGTTTGTAAGGTTGAGTTTAATTTTGTTAGGATGACCGGGAGAGGGATGTGGTTAAGGTTGATGTAGAATAAGTGATCTGAGCCAAGGTCTGTGGACAGGATAATATCAGTTATTAATTGACGTCAGGATTGGATCTGACGTGTTTTGGTTTTCCATTGTTAGGATATTCCGCTGAATGTATACAAGGAAGAAGTGTGGAAGATTGTATTTTTATGGAGGAAGGGAATAGTGATGTGGAGACAATCATTGATGGGATTATTAAGGGATGGGGATTGGCTTTGACAAGCTTAAATTTAGGTTTCAGGTGGATAGATATTGTAGGACATTATCACATTTTATTGAATTGGTGAATACCTAGATCAACAAAATTGGTTAAACAATATCATTAAATTAATAAAAACTGCCTGTAATTTATTAAATTGAGATTTAAAATTTTGAATGTATTCAAATGTATCGAAATTTGTGTTTAGTGTATTTTTATATTTTTGCCGTGTATGTATTTAGTTTTTTTTTTCCTCTTTTTTGTATTTTTTTTTTCTTCACACACTTGTTTGAAACATTCATACCATTCAAACCAACAAGAAGATTGTCGGTAATCGAACTGCAAAGTCGCTGCCCCGGCGTTCCCATTCAAGAACTTATTGGAAGCTTCAGTTTCTTTGGCAATAGGAAGCTAGTCTTCAAAGTTATAATACTCTTATAATACAAGTGTGTGAGGAAGAGAGAATAATTGTTTCTTACCGCTAATATTGAAAAATTGTATAATTAATTGACGTTAGTTATTACCATACTTACAACATACAGAAATCTTTTAATAATGACATTCTATTTAATTTACATTCGACTTTTACCCACGATTTGGCATACTTTACTTAGAATAATTTACGTATTAATGTGTTTATTGTAATGTACGAGTTGATAAAAAATTTTAATCAATTTATTCAAATTGAATTGAATTGAAAATTAAATATTTTTGTTTGTTTGTTCCAAAACAAGGGAAACGTTACGTTGTACTAAACGAGTAACGAGCCGTCACTAAACAGAAAAGGAGATCAATAATTTTATGTTTGAAAAACATTTTTTTTTAAAGCATTTATTGTATATATACTATTACATGTTTACATTTAATACAATGCTATGTGCAAATATAATATACAATGGGACATGTTTGAGGAGTTCGCTGAATTCCTCATTCTACCTCATGCCCAACGATGGCAATCCATTGACTGACTATATTAACTAATAGTGACATATATAGATAATAGATTTTAACAATAACAATGATAATTATAATAACAGTGATGGAAACAGTACTTGTATTATAACTAAAAAATAATAATAGTAACATAATATGGAAATTCTAAACAATAATGATAATAAATATAATCGTGACGTTAATAGTGGTGTATTGTATAATCAAATTAAATTATATAATCGTAGTCCATAGATTATATAATATTATATTATATAATCATAGCGCTAGAAATTATAATTGGTTTATACTCGTAATTTTTACTATTTCTGCAGACAGAAATTTAATTTTCGCATATTTTAATCTATGGTGTTTAATTTAGGACTTAATGTGTTGTAATAGGTGCTTTTTGAAACTGTTCTTCATCTTTAACCCTCTTATATCTTCAGGGAGTTGGTTAATTGTTTTTGCTATTTGATAGGAACATTTATATTTTGCACTTCGGTGTTTTGGCGGCGTCAGAAGGCCTCTGCTCCTTAAGTTTATATTATGTACTTCCGTTCTGTACCTTATTTTGTTGTAGAGGTACATTTTTTTTCTAATTTTTTTTTTAAACAGGCATGTTTTATGACATTTACGCAAGATATCCATGCGTATCCATTTTTAGCTGTTTCGGTATTGATGCGCTGCTTCCAACGAAGGCCATGCACAAATCGGATGCAGCGATTCTGTAATCTTTGTATACGGACAGGAACAGGAACCACAAAGATTACATATAAGAAAATTTTACTGCCGCATAACTAAGAAAATTTTCGTATATTGCTTCCGAGTATGTGAGGCCAGACAAAACATGCGCGATAACCATTTTTCTCTTAAGGTTTTCAGTTAGAAGGTGTCTCGATCCACAAAGAATTTTTAACTTTATATATGCCTTCTTTAACTCAATAATATGTGAACGGAATGTTAATTTGTCATCTATTTTGACACCCAGATTCTTTGCTTCACTGGTTATTTCCAACTTTTCAGAATTCATCGTAAGTTTAATTTTTTTTTGAGATCAGGTTGTTTGTTTCTTGAATCAAAGATCATACATAACCTTTGTTTGCTTGGCATTTAGTTTTAAGGAATGGGCCCGTGAGAATTCTAAAATATGTGATAAATCCCGATTAATTTCATTTTCAGCCAATTTTCAATTATTTGGTGCAAACTTGAGTTGTGTATCATCGGCGTATTGTTGGTGTTTACAGTATTCCACCACAGATCCTAATTCGTGTGTATAAAGTGAGAAAAGTAAGTGTGCCAGGACAGAACCTTGTGGGACTTCCACTTTAAGGTCTCGATATCTAGACATTCGACCTTGTAGAATAACTTTTTGTCCTCGTCCTTCCAAATAGTTTTCAAAAAACTTTATCGAGTGATTAGACATCCCTACGTAGTTCAGAATAGATAGCAACATTTTGTGCGAGATTGTGTCAAATGCCTTGCTGTAGTCTAGTATTAGTGCAGATGCCATATTGTTGTCCAGCGCCCCTAGGATATCATCTATAACATCCATGAGCACAGTTACACAACTGTGATATTTTCGAAATCCAGATTGGGTAGGTGGAAGGATGTTTTCGTGTTCTAAGTAAACCTGTAACTGATTTGCCACAACCCTTTCCAGGATTTTCGATAATGTGGGCAGTAGGGAAATTGGTCTCAGATCTGTGATGTGCTTCGGGTTACGGATTTTTGGTATTGGCTGTACCATTGCTGTCTTCCAAAGGGATGGGAATTTTGATTCGACTATGCAAGAGTTGGTGATATGTACTATAAAGGGAAGTATCTCGAGCATGCAGTAATTAATCATATTTATGTTTATTCCATCTATGCACTCAGCACAAGTCTTTATGTTCCTCAGCATTCCGAAAACCTCATCTTTTCCTGCTGGTTTTATACTAAATTTTTCAGAAAATGACTTTTTAAAGGAGAACTTATTCCTGAAATATGTGTTATCATCTATTTCCTCTATTAAATCGCCTGTCGATTCTATAACGTGATCATTGATTTCATCTGGGTCGGTGATTGAAGTCGGCATTGATGGTTTGGCCTTGATTCCACTTATATTCATATCATTTAGTTTCTTCCAGATTAATTTTTCGAATTTGATACTACTTCAAGATACGCTCTTTTTTCATATTTTACAAATTTTTGGGCCAGGCTTCTTAATTCTTTATAATTTTTATGGTTATCAAGAGTTTTCGCTAGTAAGTATTTCTTAAAAGCTTTCTTTTTCATTTTTAAAATACGTTTTAGATTAGGGGTGAGCCATGGTTTACAGACCTTTGAAGTTTTTATGCTCTTAAGAAGGGCATGGCCGTCAAACAGTAGTTTGAGTCTTGATTAAAAATATCTAATTTTTTGATAATATCCTTCACTACATACATATCCTCCAATCGAGCTGCAGCCAGGTCCTTTCGGAATTGTGTATCATTAATTTGGCTGAAGACCCTCCTTTTAATTGTAATGGGTTCATTTATCTGTTTCGGATAAACAATCTTACAACCTATTAATAGATGATCTGACATTAGGACATCTTTTACATAGCACTTATTTATCTTGTCCAGGTTAAGGTTTGCAACAAGAATGAAGTCCAAGAGAGACGCGTTATGCAAACCAATTCTGGTTACTTCTTTTACAATCTGGCAAAAACCGCATGCGTCCACCATGGAACGAAAGTCCAATGCTCTCTTGCTGTCGAGTAACTTTATGTTAAAATCGTCCATACAGAGCACCTTATCAGTTGTTAACCCAAAGTTGACCAAAACATCTTCCAATTCCATCAATGACCTGTCCACCGCTTTGTGTGGAGGACGATATATTGTGCCGATAATATGTTTTCCTGTACCACTCCCTAGCTTTACCCATAGCTGTTCACACATTCCAGAAATCTTACATAACACCCTACTATCTCCTAGATTAAGTAAAGCGAGAATTGCTACTCCACCTCCCCTGCGACCATCGGTGCGGTCACATCGGTAAGTGGTGTATCCTTCTACCTCTATCATGCTTTCACATTTCACATTCATTTACATTCCAATAGTAATCTTTGCAATCATTTAATTGGAAACATTTGACATACCTATTACAAATTAATTATCTTGGATAAAATTATACGATTTAGGTATAACATTTAGATATGAGAAAGAGGAGTGCCGACAGAAAAAAATTCCATGTTAGGGGTAGCGCTACAAGAAAAAGTTAATATTCATATTTGCATTTACTTTCTTACAAATCTTTTTGTTAAATCTACACAATTACAGTGTATTTCTACAAAGGAAACAATTCTTCACTGGGATGTGCGTTAAAAAGTTTCTGAATAGTGCCCGATGTCAAACCAACAAGAAGTTTGTCGACAATTGGCTTGAACTGCAAAGTCGCTGCCCCAGCGTTCTCATTCAAGAACTTATTAGCAGCTTCAGTTTCCTCGACTGTAGGAAGCAAGTCTTCAAAGTTATAATATACTTGGAGCTTATCCGGTTTAAATTCGCTCTCGACTTTATTGAAGTTTATATAAGTTTTTCCTTCATTTTCTTGACGATCGCCATGCATCTTCACACTTAATCCAAGGCTTGCTTAAAAACAAAAAATACACATTTATTTTCTAGTTCTGTCCAGTTTTGTCTATTATTGTTCACCAAATGTGTTTATCAAGTTTTACATCAATTTGTCCTATATTATCCGTCAACTTTTTTTTAATACAAACAATAATTTTACTCAATTATTGTTTGTATTAAAAAAAGTTGACTAGGAGGAGTAATTGAATTGAGTAATGAATTAAGAAATTACTACGTTTAACTTCAAAAATAATCTATAAAATAAATATAATTATAAGTACAACTTAAGAAAGTTATCGTTTTCTGCAGTTTCGTGCCAACCATGACGTTTACTAATTATACTATATAATATATAATATTAATAATTATAAATATTAATAATTAATGAACATCTATAGACGCGTTTCTGCCTTTTGGCTTCATCAATATAGATTTATTATTGAAATTAAATAAAAAATACAACTTACTTAGTGTAACGTTCACAGTTAAAGTGTGAGGTCAAATCTATAGTAATTGAGCACAGAAATTTTAACCAACACGAAATTGTTGCAATAATTATGTGCTCTCGAGATATCCTATTCGCGATTTTTGTGCTGGCACCCTTGTCACCCTTGAGTCATAATAGGTGTCTATATTAACCGAGCAAAAATCACCTCGAACCGTATGTGCCATAAGAGGTAAAATCTAAAATCTTCGAGCAGAAACATTTTCACTGACTCGAAATCCATGTGATATTGATTATTAATATTTATTAGGATATGGTATCTTTAGTAAACCTTATGGTTTCACTTGGCACGAAAGTGCAGGAAAGCATAACTTTCTTAAGTTGTACTTATTTATTTTATATTAAGTCATTTGTGAATTTAAACGTAGTATTATCTTAACTCATTACTAGACATTAAAAATTTACAAAGTAATTTTTCCCAATTTTAAATAATTGAGTAGTTTTAGTGAAAACCGAGTTAAATCCATTTAATTTTTTTTTCATTCCAAAAAAAAATCCATTTAATTTTTTTGTGAACAATGTATAAATACTAATGTCTCAAGTTCTCAAAGAAATTTTGATTTTGCATTTAACTCTGCACTTCAACTCAACAACAAATGTTTATAATACTAACAATTTTCATCTTTTTATTTTGTAATTTTCTTTTAATAATTCTTATACTTCCTTATAATTACAACACAAAATCCTCCACCGTTAACATTATATTTAAGTAAATCTCCTTCCATTCTATATTTTCCATAAGCGCTGTATTTCGTGTATTCCCATTCCAATTCGAATAAATTCTTGTCTAGATCAAAATTCACTTTTTCAAGTTAAAATTCATCTAGGCCGATAAAGCGGAAATCTTTGTGTAAAATAATTTTTAGATTGCCCGATTGAAATTCATAATCTTTCGATAGGGCTATAGGATTATATTTGATAGCAAAGAGCGATGGAATTCCATTTTTTAGATGGGATCTGGCCAAAAGGATGTTTTCTTTGATGCAGTCGTTGATTTTTGAGTCTCTTTTGCATAGTCTTATATATGTTGCTGAAATACATCAAATAATATATAAATAATGCAAATTAAGAGTGTCCTATCTTCACTTAGTAAAAACTAAAAGAAGTAATGACTTAGTTGGGATAATTTTAACATCATTTTAATAACACAAGTTTACAAATTCGGGTCAATTTTGGAAACCGAGCAGATGAGAACGATTCTTAACGTTATTTGATGCCCTGATCTCAGTTCTTCAATCCGTGTGTCAAGATTGGTTCTAGTTTTCGAGTTCGCGAATGATGGCAGAACTGCGCTCTTATAACGGCTGGAATTTGTTTTTGTACTATAATTGTGCTTCGGAACGTGTGAATATGCAGAGAAAACGTTGCAGAGTCGTATGCTCGGAAAACGTGGAAAAAATCACGAGAAAAAATCACAGTCAAAGATGCCTATTTGCAGTACTTCGGCTTTGCTCTAGTAAACATTGACAAGCCATGGGTACCAAAATTGTTTTGTAACGTGCAGAACAAAGCTGTACAAGTGGTCACTTGGTGAAAATATGTATTTTTCATTTTCTTTGCCAACGTTATGGAGAGAGCAGAAAATTCATGTAGATGATTGCTACTTATGCTTAATGAATGTCGCCGGAAAAAATGCAAAAAAAATAGCACGGTATAAATATCCTGACGTATCATCAGTATCCAAGCCAGTTCCACGTATGGACAGTGATACACTGCCAATTTGTCCAGGTGTAAATCCAAAAAATGCCATTTGTCGAAAAGAATTTCGTCACCATCACTGGCGAGCAATGAAAGCGATTTCGTTATGGAAGAAAAGAATTTAATTTTACGAAGTGAACTGAGTGATTTGATTCGCGATATGAATTTATCGAAACGAAAAGCAGAGTTGCTTGCATCACGATTGCAGGAATGGAAACATCTTGACCCTAAAACACAAGTCACTATATACGGAAATAGAAATTACGGAATTTTACCTTTCTTCAAAAAAGAAAATTACGTGTTTCTGTAATCACATCACAGGTTTATTTGATGCGATGAATACAGCATATGATCAAATTAAATGGCGTTTGTTCATAGATGATTCTAAGTACAGTTTGAAGGCGGCTCTACTCCACATTGGAAATAAAAATATATCGATTCCGATTGCTCACGCAGCAGAAACTAAGGAATGCTACGACACAATGCGTAAAATTTTGGCCAAGATCAAATCAATTTATTGGCTTTTGAGATGTACATAAATACATATAAACAACGTTAAAGATCATCCCTATTGTACAAACATTTATTGATTAAGTAATCTTTCAGATTATTACGGAATAACTTATATGATGATTCTTCTTTTAAATTAATTGGTGAGCTGTTGAAAATGTGAATTCCAATATGCGAGGGAGCTTTGGTACACAGTGTTAAGTTGGCAAATGGTGTTTGTAGGCATATTCTTGTTTCTGGTGTTATGTGAGTGTCGATCACTATTTTTTAGAAAATCTGTCTTATTTTTTAAAATAAAACAAGCTAGTTCCCAGACGTAGATGGACGGGACTGTCAGAAGGTGTAGTTCTTTGAAGTGTGGGTGACACGACGTTGATCTGGATATGCCCTTGATGGCTCGCACTACCCTCTTTTGTGCCTTGAATAGGACTTCTAAGTGCGGAGATGCCTCCCATATTATGATCGCATATGCAATAATTGATTGAACCTCCGCGTGGCATATTCGTAGTAGAAGCGGTAGGTCTATGTTATTACGGAGTATTCTTAACATGAACGCTTTCTGGTTGACTTTAGCGGCAATATGCGGTATATGGGTATTCCAGTTTAGCTCATCTTCAAGAAAAATTCCTAGAAATTTTAAAGTATTTCTTCTTTCTATTCATCATCTAATTTTAGTGCGTAGTCATCTGCTTTGACTCTGCGCCTGGTTTGAAATATTGTGTAATAGGTTTTCTCTCTATTTAGGTGTAAGTTGTTTGCAGCGAACCACTTGTTGTGATCATTAAGAAGGTTGTTAGCTGCTATTTGCGTTGTTTCTATCGAATCCTCTGAAACTAGAAAGCTTGCATCATCGGCATAAAGAACACATTTGGCATCCCCTAAATACCGTGGAAGATCTGCAATATATAAAGAAAATAGAAGAGGCGCAAGGACGCTTCCCTGGGAGACACCCATTTCAATGTCAACAGTTGTAGATACAATGATCAAATACAATGAGTATCAATAGAAATTTTTTGAAATTTTTGTAAATCTACAGTTAGGGAAATAAATTAATTGTTCTTAATTTCGAAATAGATATTAATTGATTTACATATTCATTACAGGATATTGGTCTATTGGTTGGGATGCAATCTGGATTCACAAATATTGCTGTGTCTTGTGGCTGTGGGGCAGCCGTGCAGCTGATCATCATTATATGAGAATGGTGTGGCCCAGCCGTACCCATTATGAGCCAGAACAAGAAATCGTGTCCTCTATACCACTTGTGAACCCACAGGACGTTTTATTGCTACCTCTTCATATTAAACTTGGCCTTATTACTACCTACTTTGTCAAAGCGATCAATCGCGAAGGACCGGCTTTCCTGTACTTAATCAAGTTGTTTCCAAAACTGTCTTACGCAAATATCAAAGAAGGAATATTTGTCGGAACTAATACTCGAAAACTAATAATAGCTGATGTAAAGTTTACAAAATGTTCAACGCCTGATGAAGCAGCAGCATGGGCATCGTTTAAAGATGTTGTTCAAAACTTTCTCGGTAACCACAAATCACCGGATTACAATCAATTAATCGCCATTTTTTTCCAAATAAGATTGGAGCTCGAATGTCTCAAGATACATTTTCTGTATTCACATCTTGATTTTTTGTCACAAAACTTGGGCGACAGGAGCGACGAACAAGGAGAGCGGCTACATCAAGATATGTTTGGGACGAAGGCATGATGAGCGACTACTGTTGGATCCTAATGCATGAAAGATCCCAAGCAGTATAAAAGGCTCAGTTCAACCTCTGTTTTTGATGTATACTTTTTGATTCAATAAATGGCCGTTATTGGTCAAACATAGTAAAATAATAAATGTATTGAATATTTCGAAAACTAGAACCAATTTAAAAAAAACGGGCTGAAGATTTTTATTCAGCCTCCAGATTTAGATTATAATTACCTTTTGGTTGCTCAGGTCCAAAACCGTGTATACTTGTGTAAACAGTGCAACTTGCAACCAAGTTTGCAACCTTGCAAACAAGCTTTTTGAAAATGCAACAGTGACCGATTACACAAAGGGTTGCTTTTGTAGACTAGTTTTTTGTAGAACAAAGTCCATTATTCAAACTCAGAGGTGGTTTCGACAACAGTTTAATTTTATAGCGCCGCCAAATTGCAGGATAATTTAAGGTTTTTAAGTATATTAAACTTGCATAGAGGTAAAAAATACTTGAACGGAAGTGAATACTTAGGTTAGGATAACAGAATTGAAGAAAATTTCAAACAATTCATTTGACGTTTACCGCAGAAAGTAGGAATTTCATGTGAGTCTGAAAGGAGAACTTTAAAGAAAGATTTACTCTTTCGGCTTTACAAATTGCAAAAAGCGCAACTTCTTTTTATTTTGGGCATAGGGGCATAATTTTATCAACAAAATAATTATGTGTGGCGAAGCACATTTTCAATCGCATGTGGAGAGGAACAAGCAAAATTTACGTTACTGGTCTGCCGAAAACCCTGAAGTTTTATTCGAAGAAGAGCTGCATTCTCAGAAGGTAACTGTATGGTGTGCATTATGCTCAGCTGGAGTATTGGGACCGTATTTTTTTGAAGATTAAATGGGAAACGGAGTAGTTGTCATTAGCCAACGTTATGTGGAGATACTAATAACGTTAATAATGGTTGCCATCGCTCAACTTCGATTACCAATAAAACATATTTGGATTCAGCAAGATGGTGCAAGACCTCAAGTATCCAAGATGTCTATGGGAGTGTCACGGGAGTTCATTCCTGGTCTTCTGATTTCCCAGCGTGGAAATCAGTAGTGGCCTCTTCGCGCTCCGGATTTGTCGGCTATGCATTATTTCTAATGAGGTCATGTTAAATCTAAAGTTTATCAGAACAGAACTGAAACCCTGGAAAACTTAAAACCAAACATTCGAATGTGCCAGCTTGCATTGTTGAACCGATCTCAGTCATGTCAGTCATGTGGTCACGAGCTCATCTAATCGATGTAATTTTTAAGTATTTATTGGTTATATTTGTTTAAGCATTTAACTAGTTATTAAACGTTATATTTTGCTTTACTTATTTCGTTTTTCGATAATTGCAGTTTAATATTAGGATATCTTAATTTGTCACCTTGTAGAAAGTCTAAACAATATTTTTTAGAAAGTTTTGATGGACAATCTTGAAAATTGAAGAAACTGAAGAACCAATTTGAAAATTCGAAATAAAGAACTTATAAAGAACTTGCGATTACTTTAATTGTAAACAGATTTTTTTTACAGACTTACACATTTGAAAATCTCTGGGGCAATTTCAGAAAGTCTAGAGAATGTATAAAATTGATGGAAATCGAAATACCAGTTTGAAAATTTGATTAGATATTAGAAAGGCGACTTGGAACTGTTTAAGTTGATAACAGATGGACAGGCTTACAAATATGAACATTTTTGAATAGTCTATAAATTCTAAGAGAAATAGCAGTAATTAAAAACAACCCTAACGACTTGGCAAACAATCTTCTCAAATACGTAACAGCCAAAATTATCAGTCAGCTAGAACTACAAAATATGATACTCTGAACCGAGAAATAAAACGCAGCAAAGAAATTAAACGGATCCTGAAAAATGAAAACGTAATACTTATAATAGCAGACAAAAGGAACACTACAACTATCCTGCACAAATCGGAATATATTAATAAAGTTGAAACTTTTCTAAACAATGGAAGTTAACCAAAGATCCGACTACAAAATTTCGATCACAAATCAAACGCACATTCAAAGCAAGTAATAATCTATTCACAGAGGCCAAAAAATACAGTTTAAAGAATTGAACCCACAACCACCGATTTTATACGGTTTACTGAAAATACACAAAGAAAATTCCCCAATAAGACCAGTTTGTTCATATAACAAAGTACCGTGTAAGAAAACAGCATTAAAGTTAAATGACATTTTTCAGAAATTAACCAAATTCAAACCCAAACATACTATAGAAAACTCGGTAGAACTAACAAAACAGATATCCAACATTAAATTAAAAAATAACTATAAATTAATATCATTCGACGTGGTTAACTTATTCCCCAACATCCCAGGTCCCACCAGACCAATGCCTACCACTAATAATAAAACATCTTGACTAAATGCAATATTAATCCAGTCATAATCGATGAGTTACTAGAATTATTTGAAGTATGGGTGAAACAAAATTATTTTACATTTAACAA
This sequence comes from Phosphuga atrata, assembly GCA_944588485.1. Classification (NCBI taxonomy): domain Eukaryota; kingdom Metazoa; phylum Arthropoda; class Insecta; order Coleoptera; family Silphidae; genus Phosphuga; species Phosphuga atrata. The sequence continues at coordinate 37,890,764 of OX155897.1, forward strand.
TAAAATATACGGACAAATAGGAGGTTTGGCGTTGGGGTCTTCATGAACCATATGAAAACACAAATCTTAAATAGTAAATTCGCTCTACACATCATATACTCGTACAGGTATGTTGACGACATATTAGTATGTTGGACAGAAACCAATAGAATATTAAACAGTCTACTAACACAAATGAACACACTACAAAAAATATAAAGTTCACTATTGATATAGAAGTAAACAAAAGCATTAACTTCCTAGACTTACAAATACACAGAAACAACGACAAACGTGAATTTAAAATCTTTCGTAAACCAATATACACAGACACAATAATCAATAACACCCTCAACAAAACCCTCAGTATTTCTACGAAAACGCATTCAACTTACACAATATGTTTCAGAAGTGATAGATAACAGGGGTCAACATATACGGACTTTTCTCGAGCCTTCGATACCCTAGACCACGACGTAATACTCATGAAACTTGCTGAACTTGGAGCTGCCCCAAGTCTACAACAGCTTATGAAATCATATCTATCTGATCGTCAACCATACGTAGCTTTTCATGGTTTTCATTCGTACAAATATTTAATGGATTCTGGTGTTCTACAGGGTTCAAATTTAGGACCGCTACTCTTTATTATTTTTATTAATTCCCTGTTAAAATGCCTAAACTGTTATGTATTGGCCTATGCAGATGACATCGAACTTTTTACAAGCGTCATTTCGCCAAATGATGTTATGTTTCTTCAACATAACATCAACTAATTAGTATACTGGTGTGAAACTCATAAACTGTACCTTAATGTTTATAAATGCTGCTCCATGTCATATTCCCGGAAATCTAACCATATCCAACCCCAGCTCCATGCCAACGTCCCGTGTGTACTCCTGGACCACTGAGAGAAACAGGTGGAGGTCTCTCGCCCCGGAGGCGTAGAGCTTGAGATCATCCATATAGAACAAGTGTTTGATCTCATGCCTCCGGTGGCTCAGTGGTCCACATGTACAGCCACGGGTACGTCTCAAGGTAAGGAAGTGGATGCAAAACAAGAGGGGGCTCAATGAATCTCCTTGAAACATACCCCTCCTGAACGTTACCAACTCCGTGGTGACCCGCTGTGTAACCGATGCCCGGCTCAGTGCGAGAGCGGAGAGCCGACAATGTAATCCTCTTACATAATAAATAAATAAGATATGTACCGGATGTTATAGTAAAGCGGGTCTTCCACAGTGGCAACAGGTATTCAATGCATCTCATTATTGGAGCTGGTACCGCAAGGCATCTGAGCAAGTATAATAAAAGCTCATGTAATGGTGTGTCAAATGCCTTGCGATAATCAATTTAGGCCATGGAGAGATTACGTTTGTAATGCCGGGGGTCCCGGGTGACAGCATGATCTATCACCAGATTCTCTCGGCATCCCTCCACGTCGGACTTTGAACTAACATACAAGACACGTGTGAATATCTTGTAGCAGGTGCTGAGACAAGTAATCGGCCGGTAGTTGCGCGGGTCGGATAAGTCTTCATTTTTGGGGAGCAGCACAGTCCGCCCTTCGACAACCCAGCTCGGAATACGCTCCCCGGTTAGCCAAGAGTTATAAACTCTGGCCAGACGGCGATGGGTGGATGGAAATTTCTTCCACCACCAGTTGTTAATGCCGTCTGGGCCCGGGGCAGCGTACTTCTTGGCCCCGACAAGTACTTGTCAGACCTCATCCTCGCTCACTGCCTCGCACACTTCGACTTGGTTTTGATGCCCTCTACAAAAGGCGTCGAAGTGCACTAGCGCTGGAGTGTCTAGACGTAGCGGAGGGGACTTGTCGTAGACTCTCCTCCAGAAGTTTTCAACCTCCTCCACAGTCGGTGGATTGGCAACAGAGGGTATTGGAGTGCCGAAAAGTCGAGACGCACTGTCACGAAACAAGGAATTTTTTTTAAGACACCGAAATTGTTTCAATTTTAAACAGGCGGACAGATTTAAGAACTTAAAAATATCTGAATAAATTTTAGAAAGTCAAAAAAATATTAATAAACATTAAGTATTAATCATAAAAATTATTAATAAACAATTTTGTTTGAAAATCTTGAAAATTGAAAGAAATACCAAGAAACAAATTTGGAAGTTAGAATATTAAGAGAGCGACCTGGAGGAATTATTTCAGTTGGAAATAGATGGACAGACTTACAACTTTGAATAATTCTGTGCTAATTTTTGAAAACCTGAGAAATTAAAAAAATTAAGTAAAATATTGAACATTGTAGGAAAAATTAAGAAAAAAATACGAATATTAAGACAGCGACTTCAAGTTGTTTCAGTTGCAAAAAGACTAACAGACTTACAACTTGGAATAATTATATGCTAATTCTTGAAATTCTCAGACAATCAATTATTAAAAAGAAATGTTGAAATATTGAGAATTGTAGGAATATTATGAAATAAAAATGACGTAATTTGCATACTTAGACATCAACTTGAAATTGTTTAAATTATAAACACACGGACTTACCAATTTGAAAATTTCAGAGTCAATGTCCAAATCGCACAATGGAAGGAAGAGTGTTACATCTTCAAAAAAATCAAGTTTAAGTTATTTATACCGTTGGAATCGTCAAAACGGGTACGATCATGCGAGAATACTGTTGTAAGTGTAATTCAAATATATTTCGCCAGAAAGTACTAATAACAGTTTGCTTTTGAGCTGTAAAGGCACACTGTTACACACTTCAGACACTTCCTCGTGCGAGAAGACAGCTACAACTTCCATTTAAAATGTTTACTGAATTAATAATGAAAAGTAACTATTATTATTATTACGTTTTATTAAGTTTTTTTATGGCCTTAGTTTTTTTATTTCATTTTTTGTGTCCTAATAATACCTAAATATTGTACTTAGGTAGCTAAAAAATTATATTTTTCTAATGAAGTATTGAAGGTAATGCTGCTCTTAACTTAACTTGGTATAAAAATTTCCTGATAAATAGTTGTTAAAAAACAATTGTTTGCTTGGTTTCAGATGCCGTTAAATTTTAAACATAACAAAACCTGGACCCTCATTAAAATTTATTCATTTAAGGCAAGGTATTCACACAAGATAAAGAAGTGTCAAACATTACAAAGGTTTGGACCCAAGTGGAAAGAGGATGTTTTGCCTATCCCGCCCTTCGAAAACTCAAGTTTATTTTAGACTGTGGAATTTAAAATTTCGGAATTCAGGTCAGCAATATTTTTCAAAAAATTCTCTAAAGTAAGATTGGCCAAAGTTTTAAAGCAACCCTGTGCCGGATGCTCTTATCGTTGTACATAAAATTTTAGTGCCGCCGAAAGAAAAGATATATTTACCAGCTATTGGTCTTTGGAAGATTTGACCCGACAAAGAGAATTCATGCTTCGTTATATGGTTAAAATTATTAAAGGAGGACAAAATAAAGAAGAATACACAGCTAAAATAGAGAAAACAATGAAGAACATGAAAATTTGAATGATGGATAGGAAAATAAGCAATCTACGATCCAAGATGAAAACATAAGCAAAACAATAAGCAAACAGGGGGAAGTAAAATCTACAAGAAACGTAAACTCTGCCTACTACTTACCAAACAGTAAATCCCGAGGTACTAAAACTAGAGTATGCATAACCTGTTTCATTTCAACTTCAAACATAAGTCATCGAACAATCCAAACAGCTCGAAAAAAAGCAATTGCTCAATCACCGTTGATCAAAAACTACAATACTTTGAATCATGGGGTGAGAAAAAAGCATATACCCAGCCCTGTGGAATAACTGAGAGGAAGAAAAAGGATTTGCTAAGTTTGGTTAATATGAAACATATTTCTTCAAGTCATTCTACATTTTATGAAGTTTAAGACTTAATAACGCGTGTGATTGATAACTAATGGTTACCAAAAGACTGGAAATAAATATAATAATTAGTTATAATAGGTATTAGGTATTATTATCAATAATAAAATCAATTACAATAATAAAATCCTGAGGTGTTGGGGCAATGGGAAATTTTGTGTCAATTCAAGCAAGAATACTGTTACAACTCAAAATACTTTTAGAAAACCAACAAAGAAAGAAGAGCAGTTTTCAATTAAAAACAAGTTTTGGTAATAATTAGTCAGATAATGTATAAGGAGAATGAGCTATAGAATGAAGCAATATAATAAGTCTGAAATATAATTTTCAGCTGTCAACCATTTAACTTTGATTATTGCAGAACTATGATTTTTGAGATGTAGCAGTCTTCCTGCCGGAGTGCGAAAGGTCCAAAGAACATTTGAAAGAAAATTTGTTGGAACCGTTTTTAGCCGAGTTTTTAGAGCCGTAATTCCATCAAACTATAAGACACATATGACAATATGATATTAACTAATGTATTTTAGTTAGAGCCAGACACAAGTATCTAGGTTAGAGGTGTCTACGCATTCGTTTGTTGCTCTTATTGTTCGTAGTCTTCTTGTCATTATTATACTAAGTTTTATAATTTAAAACAAAATACTTAAAAGTAAAATATCTATCAATAATTACACATAGAAAATATATACTTACGAAATTCAGCTGACACTGCAGCAAGGAGTAAAGTGATCACAAGGAAAGTTTTTGTCCTTAAACATCTCCACTATTTATATGAAAATAACAAGCAGTTTTTTTTCAGATTAATTCTACATCCATCATTCAATACAAAAGGTCATTCAATACAAAAATAAATTTGGATCGCATATTAATTTGAATATATTAAGAAAATTGTTTAGATTTTTAGCAACAAGATTGTGGGTTAATTTCAGTTTTTCAATATAATTCTATGTTAATTTTAGTTTCTTGCTTAAATTTATAATTACATTAATAAATTTATTTAACTATATATGGGACAAATTAATATTCATTTATTATCTAGTTTGTATGCTTTCGTAGACAACGTTGTGAAATATAGAGATTGTAAGATCTGGACTCTTTTTGACCACTTGTAACTTTGTAGGTAAGAATTTATACATATATTATTAATAAATACGCACAGCTTGTGTGCTAAGAAGATTCGAATGATTGTTATTTATTTTTGCCTAAGAGAGACTTAAACAAGTTTAATTTATGAACAATTTATAATAGATAAAATCTAGTAGATTAAATATAGTAGTTATCCTAATTTTAGAATAAGAAAAAGGTTGTTTAAACTAGAATTCGGAATAATAATGATGTTTTTTGTTGTGCAAACATTTTGTCATTAACAATCAGGTTTTATAATGTAATTATGAATGAAACATTTGATTTAAATACATTTTATATATTCATATAATTTTAATTCAATCTAATTTCTACACAGACCTGGTTTAGTTAATCTAGAAAATTAAATTTGAATTTGTTGATAAATCAAGGACAACTTGAGACTTGGTAGAGTTGTTGAGATAAATTTGTTCATCTGTGATTCGAATATTTGCCTAAACTGCCCAGAAAATTAAATTGTGTTTGTTTGTTGATACATCTAGATTGATACAAGTTAGAATAGTTAGGCTGAGTTTGTTTATCTCTGATTCATAAATATGACTAGTCTGTCTAGAAATTAAAATTTTAGTTTATTTTTGTTAATAAATATGGCACACATTGTGATAAACTAGAATAGTGGTAATTGAATGGTGTAAAGTCTAACTGTAATTTAAAAATTTGTTTGGTCTGTAAGTTTTATGGTAAATTACTAAAATGGTTAATTTACGTTTGTGAATATGAAAATTTGTTTGCTCTGTTCAAATTTGACTTTTGTAGTTAAAACCAGAACAAATTGAGATAAACAAGAATTGTTGATACATGTCTGTTTATTTGTAATTTGAAAATTTGTATAAATCGTCCAACATTTCAAATCTGAAACAAGTATGTTGATATTTCAAGAACCAATTGAAACACACTATAATAGTTAATATAAGTATTTCTGTCTCTAATTCGACAATATGTCGGGATTGTCTAAAAATTCTACAAATCCTAGTTTCCTGTGCTTACAAGAACGAACAATTAAGACCAACTAGAATAGTTAATGTAAGCTTGTCCGCCTGTAATTTGGAAATGTCAATAACGAATTATCCATAAACACACTTCATGTTTTGCGTTTGTTCGTTACTAACTTGCTTGACTATTGCATTGGGGAGTTTTCAAAACCAATTTAAAACATATTTTGAACCTTTCAAATTTGAGTTTGTCGATAAAACAAGAATAAATTGTGATAAACTATGGGGTGACAAATTAAGAGTGTCCTGATTTTAAACTGCAATTATCTAAAAACGAAATAAGTTGGACACCAATTTTGTTGTTGAACATTGTAGAGTAAAATCCATTGAGAACGTTTGTAGTATCTCCACATAGCGTTCACTATTGACAACAATTGAATTTCCCATTTCATATTAAAAAAATACAGTCACTAGCCTCGGTCCCAATACAGTTATCTTTTGGGAATGCAGCTCTCAATCGCATATAACTTGAAGGATTTTGGCAGACCAGTAATACAAATTTTGTTTGTTCTTATTTCCCCATGCAATTGAAAATGTGCTTGTTTGTCACTCATAATAATCTTGTTGACAAAATTATCACCTCAAGTATTCACTTTTGTTCTTGCAGTTTTCTTCTCTGCTAGTTTAGTATCCTTAACCCTTTCACTGCCATATTGATTAAAGTGACCACATTTTCATTGACACAAAGCGGGACAAATGGGATGAAATGAGAATTATAATTTAGTTATGAAAGCAGACCAATAATTCAAAAAAATATATTTTATCTACTCACACACCAAAAGGAACACATTCATAAATACATTATTGTATGTGAAGGATACCATTATTATAATCGTGTGTAAAAGTATCCAAATGTAAACTAACTAACTGTAAAATGTAACTTAAATGGAGTTTCATTATTAAACGATTTCTGTTTGTTGTTACTATGGCAACAACTTATAGCAACAAACCTATGGCAACAAAAAACACCGACGTAGTGAAAATAAATTTTCTGACGTATATTAAAATTGAATTAATTTTTCTTATTTTGAATCAAGAAGTATCTGGGCCTCACAATCTAGATTTATCTGGCTCGAATATAACTTAACCTAACTATAACCTAATCTAGATTAAATCTCTTCTTTTCGATTAAACCACTCGCCTTCGGCTCGTGCTTTAAACTCATGCACGAAAGCCCTTCTTCACACACTTGTATCAAAAACTACTATTATTGTATACATTCATATATGATACTTGTCTATAAATATATAAAAATGAATTTATTATTAATTATTGCTAACTATAAAAATATTTGTAAGAAACAATAATTTGAACATTATGTTTTTTAATTAATTTAAATTTTTTATTTAAAAATAAATATGATTTTCTTTCACCGATTTTTTTTTTTAATTAAAATGTGAAATTTCTCACATGAATTGGTCAAATTATTTTTTAAGCTTAATATAGATTTTAAAGTTTAATGTTCAACTGCATTTTTTCAGTGGTCCATATTTTATTGATAATAATAACTGAAATATTATTGTTTAAAATAAAGCAATAACTCGGTTCATTTTTGGTCTTTTCCACATTTGCAGTACAATTTAATTTTTTCATCAGTAATGTATATTTTTACCAGTAACACCACATTAATATATTTAAAAGATTTTTGCACGTATTCCCATAAAATCTTTTTTTAATGTCACCCAATGAAAATTTTTAATTTTTTAAACATTAAACGACTGGAATTTCTGAAAGAATTTAGAAATTTGTATAATAACTGCTTGGAATATCTTGAAGAATAGACAGTTGATTTGGAGGATATTAAAAAATTTCATTGGTTGACATTAAAAAAGGAAATTTTATGGGAATATGTGGAAAAATCTTATATTATATATTACATTACATTTAAAATAAGAAATGCAGATATTTTCTAAAAAGCGGGACATTGTTAAAACTCGGCAGGACGCGGGACTTTATTCCAAAAACGGGACTGTCCCGCCAAAATCGGGACGTGTGGTCACTTTAATATTAATGCACACATTTCACTGTAATCAATTTTTTAGGTATACCATACAGCGCCAATAAAATGCCTACAGTTAGGCTGCCTAAAAGTGGCTGCCTAACTGTAGGCAGCCACTTTTACAATGAGCAATTTTAAGCAAATTTAACTGTTTCCGAACGGTTTATGTTGCGATTAGGGCATTCCAGCATAACCGTATTTACCATAAGGGCACACGCATGGGCGTAGCTAGAGGGGGGCTAGAGTGGGCAATGCCCACCCTAGAAACTTCTTTGCCCACCCTAGAAAAATCGCCAGTATTGAAGAATGACTTTCTGTTTAATCGCTTTTCTATTAAAGATTCAATACCAATCCTCGTTTGATGAATTTACCCACAATCTATATTATCAAAATCATCTCTAGTTTCTCGTCTCTTTTACAGTTTGCAAGTAGGTATGCTAGACTTACCACCAGTGTTGGCAACCTGAAAGGTGGCGCAGATCGTACAAAGCTTGTGAAATTATCGTACATTTGCAAAGGATAGAAGGATATATATATATATATATATATATATAGAAGGATAGAAGGATATATATTAAATTCTTGTTATTGTGTATAGATATTGCACTCAACACTAAATTTTATTAAATTTCTTCATTTAGTGTTTACTCACATAGTCATCTAATTCCTGGGGTAAAAAGTACCTTCCCCAGAATTCTGTTAGGTATATCTTGTCCAAACTTTATCGAAATCCATTTTTTCATTTAACCAAAATTCCAATTTATTTTTTATTAATAATATTAATACAGATTTAGCTATTAGACTGTCAATTTTACTAAAGAATTAAGACGCCACGTGGTAAAAAAGAGAGTGAAGCAACTGCATTATTTTTTATTACTAGGCGTCATTTATGATCTTTCTTTAAGCGACTGTAGTCCATTTTTTTTAAGAATGCAGTAACTAGAAACCTGATTTATACTATGATAAATGTTCAATTTAGTTACAAAATGTCCCGCTAAATTCAAATATAGTTACTTGAATATAAAATTGGTAATTTATTAAGGGATTGATTGAATATCTTATTATTATTGAATAATTTATTTCATAACTAGAAATTGAGCAACAGCTGCTACAGTAAGTGCCACAGCTTGATTTTTTGTTACACCCTTACTGTCATGGACCAAATAACTGTTGTAGGCCATTTATTTTTGTCCACTTTTTGAAAGTTTTCCCTTCGGATTTTTCTTTATACCTTTGGAAGTACTGAACACCTCGTTATCATCCATGGTATAAAAATCAAAATTACACAACGGTGCACACTTTCTTCAATGAGATAAAACAACAAAACTAGAAATAACGAATACTACTATTGTTTGTATTGAAAATACGGACTAAATACATCAAATTGCAACAATAGTAAGAAATACAAACAAATAACTGGAGAAAAAAGCAAAAAATCTAAATGATACAAACAGATCAGATGACAATTGTGAATTGATACGGCAGCCATTGGCAACTAACAGCTGCAAATGTATGTTAAAAGAAAGAGGATGAGATGTAGAAGTAAATATCGTCGGTGTGAACTTCTCATCGATTTAAGCCAATCAGAGAACAAGGTCAAATAAGCCCTATCTTCCCTGTACTGCATTCTTAAAAAAAGTGGACTATAGTTGCTTCAGCTAGACGGCTGCCCCCCCCCAGATAAAATTCCTAGCTACGCCCATGGGCACACGGGGCACGTGACCATGCCCCCTGGGTAGGGGGGGGGACAGGGTGATGAAAAGCCGATATATTCGTTTACACTATACAAGTTTTTTTTTCTATTTTATGTAGATATAACCCGATAAAAGGTATGTAAGTATGTAGTTCCGCATTTCGACATTATCTAAGTCGATATTATCTATGGTTGGAGATTTTCCATAAGTGGCGTGATTTTGTTTTGACCCAACAACTCACAAGATCTCGGTGGCCAATTGTGATCACCTCTTCGAGAAATCACACGGTCAGGAAACTTTTCACACAAAAGTGCGATGGTATTGTTACTTGTGTGGTACGTAGCGTTGTCTCGTTGAAAATAAACGTCGTGCATATCAATTTCTTTAAATTTCGGCCATACAAAATCATTAATCATCGTTAGATAGCGCAATCCATTCATGGTAACAGTTGCTCCAGCCTCATTTTCGAAAAAGTTATGTCCAATGACCCCGCCAGACCAAAAACCGCCCCAAACAGTCACACGTTGAGGATGGAGAGGCTTTTCAACAATAATTCTTGGGTTTTCCGAGCCCCAAATGTGTAAATTCTGCTTGTTAACGTAGCTTCCGAGATGATTTTTTCAATGAAATTCCAGATCAGTTTGATGCATTTCAAGGACCCAATCAGCAAAGACACGACGTTGTTGATGGTCGATTGGCGTGAGTTCTTTCTTGTGTTAACTGAACTTTAAAAGCCTAAAGAGCTAAGTCTTTATGCAAAATATGGTGTAATGTCGTATGTGGAATGCCCAATTCCAAAGATCGATGAGAAATGAACAACTGGATTTTTCTCAACACTATGGACTATAACTGCAATATTTGCAGTTGTTCTTGAGTGACGTGCACGAGTTGGGTTCTTCACATCACTAACTTGTCCCAACAGCTCAAACTTTTCCACCAGTTAATAATTGCTGTCCGAGAAGGTAATGCACGACGACGCAAAAATGCTTTAGTTTTGCGAACTGCGACCGCGAAATTTTCACCAATTTTGTAGTGAATTTGAATAATTTCAATGCGTTGTTGAAGCGTATTTTCAATTTTTATTAATGGCGTAGTTTTTACTTGTCATGACTACTGATCATTGACTCATGACTACTGTTATAATGGCGAACTATTGAAATTGAAACCTCTTATTGAAAGACCCTATATAATTAATTGACGTTAGTTGTTGCCATCGAAACAACAAATCCACCCTCAAAATGCAATCCCAGACACCCCAGACTCATGTACGACAAACAAAACAAACAAAAAACCGAACCGAAGCACCGCACACAACACGCATGACCCGAAGCCAGACAGCTATAAGTAGTCGCATCGCACGAACGAGCTCTCAGTATGCGTCTAACGGTTGACCCGTACGGACGCATATATCTCTTGAGAATGGCGAATGTTAGTTCGCCGAAACGTCGAGAATCCGGTTCTTTTCAGAGCCAACCCTCAGCATCAACGCGGAATCCCCGAGAAAACAATACAACACAGGTATCTATCCGCGAAAACCTCAAATACAACATATATATATATATATATATATATATATATATATATATATATATATATTTTTTTTTTTTTCCAGATTTAAATAGGGTTGTAATAGGGGGGATTAGTGCATAATATTAAAGTTTAAAAAGAAAAGAAATTTAAAGATATTTTTGAGGTAATTCTTGGGCAAGGGATTTTAATTTAATAAAACGACTGATATTTTGCCAACGTTTCGGTCTTTTTAAATCTGACCTTCTTCAGGGCTACAAGATTAAAAAATTTGTTATTACAAGATAAATATTCTTTAAAAATTACCAAGATTGTAATTTTTATCAAAATTAAAAAGTCAAAATTAAAAAGACCGAAACGTTGGCAAAATATCAGTTGTTTTATTAAATTAAATTCCTTTGCCCAAGAATTAACTAAAATATAATAAAAAAGGATAAGATCTTAAGATACATTATTCAGATTGAGAAGTGGCAGCTATCGTCGTCAATTTTACAGCCCGTTCAGCAGCTTGAGTATGGCATGGAAGCCTTAAAAACAACACTTCACCCTCACCACCTGATTCAACGATAGACTGAATTTCTTGGTCAGGCAAGTTTTTTATAATTGGTGGTTCACTTAATATTTGTTGCCAATTTATTATATCACCATATGTTGAAGCATTGAAATTTATAGGCGGCACTTCAAACATTATATGTGTTGAAGGTTGAGACGTCCTGCGTGCCTTTAATGTGCGCCGAGCTGCCACTTCTCGAATGTGCTTTCTATCATCAGTTATCATTGCAAGGAGTATGCTCTCGGGATGTGCAAAATAGCCATTGCGGATCAATAACGTTTTTTAAATCCTCTGACAGGTACCTGGTGGCCTTAATTATGTTAAAATGGTGTCGTGTGCCATCCTTGCATGATGGATTATTTATGTAGAACCAAGATGGTGTAAACTTTTGCAACAAATGTAGCCAAAGTTGTAAAGATTTCTGATGGTGTCCCTGTTGTTACATAAAAACGTAGTATTCGGTTGGCACGTGTGAGCCAACGGGCACATGACATTTTACTTGGAGATTTGTTTTGGAGATTTGCCAAATCTTCTGGGAAATCACCCGAAAGTACCGCCGAGACAATCTTGTGTAGGTACTGTTGATCTGTACTTAAATCTTGAGCCATTTCTAGAAGCAATTCTCTTTCAATGTGCTGAAATTTTTTAATAGGCAATTGTTCACAAGTCTTGAGTGCTTTCCCCAATGTCCCAGTGTAAGACTTACCCCCGTCGAGATGAAAAAAACAAGTGTCTCAAAGGAAGTTCGTTCATATGGAAAAAACAAATTTTCCACTGGAGTGGTTTTTGTAGCTTTTTTTTCAAGCAGTCTTATAACACCCCCATACCTGCCAGCATTTACATTGGTACCATCACAACCGATTGCCATAAGATGATGTTGGGGAAATCCTTCATATGATAGAAACCTTGTCATCGCAGTTTCTATTCCTTTAGCTGAACCAACGTTAAGTACTACGTACCCCATGTAAATAGACTTGCATGCTTCAATATCACTTTGTCGAAAACTTTCTAACTTTTGCGGATAGAGCGTTTTGACTTGAGTAGGTTTTTGCATTTTAAATGGTATGTTTTTAACATATGTACGACCCTTGTTCGTGTTACTATCGGAATAGATGCAGTTTGCCATATATTCAATTTGCCTCAATAATCAGTTTGCCCCTCAATTCTGCATGTCACTATATCTGCTATTTCTGAAAATGTGGGCTCTTTTGCAGTTTCCAATTTCAACTTTAGTTGATGTCTTGTCCATTCATAGTATTTTATTACATCTTCGTAAGTAGGTAGAATATTGTCTTTTATCTCACAAATATCACCAAAAATATGACAATTAAAGACATTTCGTGTTCTTTGGATGTTTCTTGCGAAACAAAATTGAGGTTAGGTTAGTTGTTAAATAACTAGCGCAAGTCTAATTCGAGCCAAAACCAATTGTCCACTGACGACGCGACAAGTGTTCAAATTGTCCCCTCCTGCGCTCACTCACTCCCCTTATTTTATATTATAAACTTAAGATTATATTATATATGTATTTTTGTTTGTTTTGTATCGAAAATAAACTGTAGTTGTTATAATTTCTGGGAATAAAATACGTCTGTTTATTAAAATTTCAATTAGTTTAAAAACCTTTTTTTTCAAAAATTCAATCAAATAATTCAACCAAATCAAATCAAATAATATTTTGCATGAATTAATTTGAGTCTAAAAGGCACCGATTTTGCACTATTAGATCACTCACAGCCCAAAAAAATATTTCGCTCTACCCTAATAGTAACTAGCCGTCACTAAACAAAAAAGGTCTTACGACACCTTTCTTGTTTAGTGACTAGTTATTACTAATATTTTTAAGTTTTTTTGTGCAATGTCAAAAAAAAATCAAATATAAACATTCTAATAGTAATCTTTGCAATTATTTAATTGAAAACATATGACATACCTATTACAAATTAATTATCTTGGATAAAATAATATGATTTAAGTATAATATTTAGATATGAGATACAGGTGGAAAGTTAAATATAGAAAGAGGAGTGGCGACAGAAAAAAAAAATCATGATGTGAGTAGCGCATTCAAAAGTTAAAAAGTCAATTTACTTTCTTACAAAACTTTTTGTTAAATTTATATCATCACAGCTTGTTTCTACAAAGGAAACAATTCTTCGATGGGATGTGCGTTAAAAAGTTTCTGAATAGTGCCCGCTGTCAAACCAATAAGAAGTGTGTCGACAACTGGCTTGAACTGCAAAGTCGCAGCCCCGGCGTTCTCATTCAAGAACTTATTGGCAGCTTCAGTTTCCTCGACAGTAGGAAGCAAGTCTTCAAAGTTAAAATTCACTTTGAAATTATCCGGTTTAAATTTGCTATCGACTTTATTGAAGTTTATGTAAGTTTTTCCTTCCTTTTCTTGACGCTCGCCATGCATCTTCAAACTTACTCCAAAGTTTGCTAAAAAGACAAAAATTAGACATTTATTTTCTAGTTCTGTCCATTTTTGTCCATTGTTCACCTCAAAGAGATTATCAGGTCTTTACGTCAATTTGTCCTCTATTATCTATCTACTTTATTTTAATACAAACAATAATTGAGTAGCTTGAGTGAAAACCGAGTTTTGCCATAGAAACCATTTCGTTTAGTGCAGCGTTTCTCAACCAGGGTACGCGTACCCCAGGGGTACGTGTAATCATCTTCGGGGGTACGTAAAAGAAATTATGTAATGGCGGACATTGATAAAGATAAATTAAATATAAAAGAAAAGATAAAAACTAAACCAAAAGATGTTACTAAGGGAATTCTACAAAATCACTTCACTCATTTTTATTGATCTAATATATTGAACAAGTTTTACATCGTTATTACACATAATGGGGGGTAGGGTAGGGGTACGTAGATTAGCGATGTTAGGTCAAGGGGTACGCAAGTAAAAAAAGGTTGAAAAGCGCTGGTTTAGTGTTTTACGAAAAGTGCGGTAAATTCCAAGCCCAGCATCCTGAAAACTGAGCTGTTCAAATCTAATAGAAAGCAGTAGAAAAAAGATCGAGGATGTAACAATTTCTCAACAATAATGTCTCAAGTCCCGACCCAACGCGATTTAAAAAAGAAACGATTTTTAAAAATATTTGATTCTGTACTTAACTCGGTTTTCACTCCTCACACAATTGTTTATTATACAAACAATTTTCGTCTTTTTGTAGTTTTTAACAGTTTTTATACTTACTTGCATTTACAACAGACAATCCTCCACTGTTAACTTTATATTTAAGTAAATCTCCTTCGAATCTATATTTTCCATAAGAGTAGAGTTTCTTGTATTCCCATTCCAATTCGAATAAATTTTTGTCTAGATCAAAATTCACTTTTTCGAGATCAAAATCATCTAGTCCAAAAAAGAGGTAATCTTTGTATAAAATAATTTTTAGATTGTCCGATTGAAATTCATAATCTTTCGATAGGGTTATAGGATTATGTTTGATAGCAAATAGCGATGGAATTCCATCTTTTAGATGGTATCTGGCCGTAAGGATGTTATCTTTGATGCAGTCGTTGATTTTTGAGTCTCTTTTGCATAGTTTTATATATGTTGCTGAAATATATAAAATAGTTTATAAATAATACAAATTAATTATTGGTAAAACCATACTACATTATAGATATTGATATAAACTTAATAAAGTCTGAACACAGCCCGAATATATAAATATATAAATATTGAGTCTTTTTGGGAATACCAAAACAAATCTCATGTGAAATTTGTAAGTTATTTACTAGCCCTTTCGTGGTATTAAACAAGAACTGGAAAAATAGCATTGTTTTAAGATCGTGTCTTTCTATTAACTTAAGCCATCTGCAGACGCGTTTCGAGATTTATCTCTCATCAATGCAGCTGTGCTGTTATGAACTATAACTTGTAAAACACTTACTTGAAACCCTCGTGGTTGACTAGAGGTTAGAACTGACTTTTTTCTTAAAAACAAACATTTGAAGCTATTGTGTATCTTATCTATTGTAAATCTTACATTTCGCAAAAAATATGCCAGCGTACAATGTGTTCATTATTATACAAAAAGCGACTTTTGAAAAACCGGTTTTCGTATGCCAGATTTCCAAAAACAAGTTTTAGCCGGTTTTCGATTTTTTGTCAAAAAATAGAATAAGGAAAATGTTTTATTTAATTTGTACAAAATAACAAAAATCGATATCAATATCATAATCAAAATAAAATTGAAAATTTTAGAATTACAAATTAAAATAACGAAAATTCAAACAAGAATTTCAAATAGAATTTATCTTTATTACTATAACTTTAATTTCTCCATGAAAATAGGATTTAAAAAAACTTAAACTAGCCACTGAACGGTGGCTAAGTCTTATTTTTGAAAGAATATTGCCTAAAATTGAAAATACAGTATAATCTTGATAATCTGGGGGATGGTTCATACGACAAGTTCAGTAATCCGGCACTCTGGGGAAACACGTGTATTTTCTTTACGCAGCCCCGCGCCGGATATAAACCTCGCGTACAGAAGAAATAAAGTCAAAAACAACACCTTCCAGTGTTCTAGGAAAAAGGTCTGGCCAAGACACCCTGCTGTTAACTCTGAAAACTTGATTGACCAAGAATGATTCTGACCAAGCTAACTCCACTCTAAAATTGTCTTACTGTCTGTTCTAAGTTTGTACATATTTTTTTTGTATGTACACATATACCTATAGCATTGTTTTTAAGAGCGTGTCTTTCTATTAACTTAAGTGAATAGCCATCTGCAGAAGCGTTACGAAATTTATCTATCATCAGAGCAGCTGTGCTGTTATGAATTATACCTTGTATTGTATATGGATACACAGTGTTATGTATGGGTCGACACAGTCAATTTAAAACACTCTTGAGTTGCTCTATAAGAACATAATTTATTTATGAACAATATTAAACAAATTTTAAAAACAATATTATAAATTCTAATACAAACAAAATCTTGAAAGAAACGACAATTAATGTTTTTAATTATAATGTCGATTCCCAATTCACTTAACTAGTTTTACAGAATTATAACATGAATACAAAAAAATAGTATCCGTTGTCTAGGTTATCCGTTGTCTCGGACTACTATAATATTAAAGAAAATTATATTTTTCTTTACATCTCCCTCCCTCAGGGAAAAAATATCTGTAATGTATCCTCTTCAGGGTTCATAAACGCATGAGCTGGGGTTAATTTTGAGATATGGAAAAAGTTTGACTCTGCTTTTTGTCGGGCAGTGTTTATCTTATAAATTGAGTTTGACATTTTTTCTGCGATTTTGTAGGGTCCGATTCTTAATCCGTCGAGCTTCTTCCTATTTAGTTTGTTTCCATTGTTCACAAAAACGGTATCAAAACTTTAAAGTCAAAGTGTTTTCGGTTTTTATGGTAAATTATCTTGTTATAATTATGTGAACTTATTGTGTTTTTCAGAGCCTTATCACTATCTTTAATCAAATCATGTTTGGTCTTTTTGAGTTTTAGTTCTTTCGGTAAAATTGTAACATCTGTGCCATTTAGTAGTTACTTTGGCGCGTATCCAGTGACAGACAGTGTGCTCCGTTTTATTATAGTTTTTTACAAAATTAGTGCTGTAGTTGTCCATGCTACTTTTTTGTCATTTTCATTTATTTTGCATCTGATTTTATTAACCAGTGTTTGGTTTAATCTCTCATTTAAGCCATTTGAGGAAGGTGAGTCCACTGCAGTAAAAATGATTGGAATATTTTTTTCATTTAAAAATGTTTTGAATTCTCTAGAATTGAGATCCGGATATTGGTCTGAAAAAATCATGCCAATGTCATCAGTTTCTGTAGAGTTCACTAATTTGATGAAATCATTGGCATGAGTTTTTGATGTCAAAATATATGCATACCTCGTGAAATGATCCGATAGCAAGTATTTTTTTGTTGACCGTGAACCCCCAAACCTCCAATCGTATCAATAGAACATATTTATGGCAGGACTGTGTCTCTTCTGCATTGTATCTTGTCATTTTTTAATTGATCTTCTAAGATAACTTCTAATTTTATTAAGTTTACTTCGTTTAGTTGTTCATCTAGGTTCTCATTTTGTTCTAGCACTGGATTTCTACTTAGGCAGTCTGCTTCGATGTTGTATCTTCCTGGAGAATATTTAATTTGTCATCATTTGAAATCATATTGTGATAGGTAGCACGTTAGGTCTCCTAATTTTTCATCTGTTCTTGACTTTATGTTCATATTCTCCAATGGCTTGTGATCTGAAAAAACCGTAAATTTCCTACCTATCAACCAATATTGCCAATACTTAATACATTCTTTGATTGCTAGGCATTCCAGATATATAGCCTTCTTTTTTTTTGAGCTTCGTTCAATTTTTTTGAGAAGTATGCTGCTGGTTTTTCCTCGTTGTTTTCTTGTGGCTGTTTTAGGATAGCTCCTACTCCTAGTATACTAGCATCTGTGTATATGTGTATAGGTAACTTTGGAAAAATGGTTAGAATTGGTTGAGAACATAAAATGTTTCTCATTTCATCAAATGACTCTTGGCACGCCTTTGTCCAATTAAAGATTATCCTTTTCTCAAAAGGTTATGCAATGGATCCAATTTCAATGCTATTTTTGGCACATACTTGTGAAAAAAGTTTATCTTTCCCAAAAATTGTCTCACATTTTTTTTGCGTCTTTGGAGTTGGAAAGTTTCTAATTGAAATCAAGTTATCTTGCAGAGGTTTAACTGAATTATTTTTGATTATGTAACCCAAATATTTTACCGAGTCAGCTGCGAATGTGCATTTTGAACATTTTAATCTTAACCCTTAACCACCTGCCATACGTCTCAGGTGAGAAAATTACTGCTACTTTGGGTCTGAGAGACGTATGTCAGGTGGTTAGGTGTTAAACCTTCATTTTTTATTGCCTGAAACAGATGTTTTATATGTCTAACATGATCTGAGAAATATTTAGAGAAAGTTAGGATATCGTCAATGAAATTTACTGTGAAATTTACAAGTTTGTGTTTCCGTATTATGTTACACAATATTCTCTGAAATGTAGCTGCTGCGGTTTTTAAACCGAATGGCAAATACGTCCATTGGAAGTGACCCTCTTGAGTGACGAATGCAGTCTTGTATCTGTCTGTAATTCGTAGAGGTATCGACCAAAATGCTGGGTTTAAGTCCAATGTTGAAAAAAACTTGCAATCTCTTGCCTTTACCATAAAATCTTCAATAAGTGAAAACGGCTGCGATTGAGGGATAACAATTTTATTTAAATCTCGAAAATCTATGCACAATCTTGATTTTTTGTTTTCATCTTTTTTATAAGCCAATGTAATTGGGGCTGCAAGCGGACTATACGATTCTTCTATTATATTCTTTTCCAATAATTTTGCAATCTGTTTTTCAATCTCCTTTTTATCTTCAGTTGTGCAACGATATGGCCTTTTACTGCAATATTTTTCTACCAATAGATCAATGCGAGCTTCATAACCCGTTACTGTTCCGATGTCATATTTATCCTTTGCAAATACAGATTTATTGTTCAATATTAAGTTATCAATTACTTCCTGTTTTTCGCAGTCCAGATGATTTATACAAATTTCGAAGTTTTCTCCTTTGAAATTTTCATTGAAATTTATTGAATTATCAGATTTTATTTCCTTAGAAATGTCATTATCTGATTTTTTTCTTGGAAACTATTTGACTTCTTTGTATAGGAACTTTCTGAACAATTTCTAGATTTTCGTTTTGAGTTAAGTAAAACTGCTTAATGCAATCAAGACCAATTAAAAAATCGTAATCGAAATTTTCTTTGTCTATTACAAAGACATCCATTTTTCATTGACATTAAAAATGGTTACATCCAGTGTTATCCTGTTAATTGCCTTTTTAATGCCATTAATTGTTTTCAAATTAGTATTCTTTGAATGATTTGATTTCTCATTGTTTATGTTCACTAACCTTGAATTTATCAATGACACATTAGAGCCTGAATCTTAGATCCCACATACTTTAACATTATCATTCAATACTAATTTTACTTTAATTAATCGCTGCACTATTAGTTTTTTTGGTCCTTACACTGTAGTTCATACTCCAATTCTGCATTGTTAATGAACTTTATTTGTTTCTTATCCTCTTACCTTTCATTATTATTCCTTGTTCTGAACCAGCACATCTCTTTTGAGTGATAGCGCACACCTTTCTTTAATTTTTCACAAATGTTACATTTTTCTTTCATAGGCTTTGTGTCATCTTTTTTTTTAATATTTTTTTTTGTGTAACTAAATGTTCTAATTTGCCTAAATAAGTTCATTAAATAAATATTTTGTTTCTATAATTCCTTCTTTGTTTATCCTATCTGTTATAAAATCTGGTAAACCGGCAGCAATTATATCGATTAAGGTCAATTCTTCAATCAATTGTCTTTCTTACTTCAAGTAAGAGTTTTTTTTATAGTATTTTCTAACAAAGATCCTGACTTGATACCTAATAACTTAACCTAACCTAACCCTATACTTAATACTTAATTATGAATTGATATTTAAAAAATAAAGCATATTTGCTTACAGTCCAACCCTTATTGGCATAAGTTTGTAAAAAAATTAATTTCCATTCTAACCATTCTGAATCTAAACTAAACTTGATCATCATGGATGAATACCAGTCTGTACCCGATTTTTCCAGAAATAATCTAAAGATTTAAATTTTTCCATTTTCTGACAAAAATTGTCGTTTTATAATGCTATTTTCTTCTGATTGGGTCGACACAGTCAATTTAAAACACTCTTGAGTTGCTCTATAAAGAAAGAATTTATTTATGAACAACATTAAACAAATTTTAAAAGCAATATTATAAAGTCTAATACAAACAAAATCTTACCTATAAGAAAAGAAACGACAATTAATGTTTTTAATTATAATGTCGATTCCCAATTCACTTAACTATTTTTATAGAGACAGAATTATAACATAAATTCAAAAAACAAATAGTATCCCTTGGCTAGGTTATCCGTTGTCCGTTGTCTCGGACTACTATGATGCTGTTTTTAAGCAGAGTAATATTAAAGAAAATTATATTTTTCTTTACATATATATATATATATATATATATGTGTGTGTGTGTATTTACCATACCATTTACCTATAATTCGGCGGTTCTCTGGTCCGATATGTCTCGAGTTATCAAGATTATACTGTAGTCGTTCACTAGCTACTGAGCTTGATTTTATAGTTTTAAGGGCATCAAATAAGAAATCTTTGGAAGTTATTGGTTCTTTTATTCTTTGAGGCAACGAATAATGAAAATTCAAAATGCAGTGTCTTTGGATTTGTAAGTTTTTCTTCAGGGTCTTCAAGAAACTTATGAATTGATTTTTTCCATGGCTTCCTTTAAAAAAGCATTACACTGATGAGTAGTTTCTTTAATTTGCTCTTCATCAGAATCTGTTTCCACATAAGAATTTGGAAATATTCTAGACTATATTTTTCTAGATAACTTAATAATTTCGTTTTTTGAAGGTAAAGAAAGTAGACTAGATTTCTTTGCTGAAGTGGAAATGTTTTGTCTATTTTGTAAATACTGCAAAATATTTGCTAATTCTATATGTCTTCTTTCTTAAATTCGTTCTTCCAAAGCATATAATAATTTAAAACATATTTCAGTGTTTAATTTTTTTAGATCTTTAATAGAAATTCAAATATATCTTCAGTTGTTAATAAATTGGCATCTCGTCCTCCAAGCCTTCACCTGCTATACGAATCGGTCCCAAGACTTTATTAAGTTCGAAAAGTTTAGGATATCGAGCTCCGTTCCACATATAAGAAGATCCAATATCATTCAATCCTAAGACAACATGCTGCTGTCCGTTGCATAAAATGAATAGCAAATCAAATAAGTTACGTAAAAAATAATCTTTACATAATTTGAATTCTTTGAAACCGGTTTTCATAGGTTAAAAACCGATTTAGAAATGTGACAAATTTATTTTAAAAACCGGTTCTTTAAAACTGGGTTTGAAAAACCGTCAAACCCCACAGTCATGTATCGAAGCAAACAGAGGTCATCTGATCGATGTAATTTTTAAGCATTAATTGTTAATTTGGGATTAAGCATTTAACCAGTTATTAAACTTCAGATTTTGCTTTAATTATTTCGTTTTTTGATAACTGCAGTTTAAAATCAGGGCATTCTTAATTTGTCACCTAATAGAAAATCTAATATTAAGAACAATATTTTGTAGAAAGTTTTGTTTGGAGATCTTGAAAATTGAAGAAACTGAGAAACCAGTATTAAAATTCGTAATAAATTATGGTTTAATGATAAACTATTTACAACAATAGAGTGTTTTTCTTTTGGTTTTCCTCTTTTGTCAAATGTATTTCACTATTTCTCAAAAGTATTTCTTATTTACGTCACTTTGACAGTAATATGTTAAATGAAATTCACTATTTGTTAAAACTTTTTCTCGTTATTGCAAATGCTTTTCTTCTATTTTTTAAATTTAAACAAACAAGAACAAAAACAGTTGAAGACATAATTTTATTAGAAAAAAAAGAGGATAACAAAAATAATAACTATACTAATACTAACGTAATACTTAGAAAAGAAATGTTTCATAATTAGTTCAAAATTTCAGTTCTCTTGAGTCAATCCCCTCTAAATATGTCTCCATATGTCGAACATAATTTTGGCAATGCTCTTGCGTTATAGCTTCAGAAGCATTATGAATTTGTGCATACAGTTGATCTTCATCCGTGGGCTGACTTTTCTTTATGATATTTTTCCATTGGTTAAATAGCTCTCCAATGGGGTTTAAAAAAGACTGTACGGTGGCAGAAATACTGGAACATGTCCATGTGCTCTTATCAATTGTTGAATTTCCTCCGCTCTATGAAATCTGACGTTGTCCATTACAAAATATGCTCCTCCTATATGATCTTCGCCTAAGTGGTCAATTAAAGTTGTCAAGAATTCCCCAAAGTGTTCTCCATTGTAAGACCTATCTTGAATGGTGAACAAATATAGTGAACTCATACACATTGCAGCAGCAATCGAATAATTACGACCTCTTAATTGGGCCTTGACTTTGTTGGCTCTATTATTTTTCTGTGATCTTCCATACGATCTCCTAGAATTCACTTGAATTCCAAATTCATCAATAAAAAATAGTTTTTCTCTGTCAATCATTATTCTGTTATATTGAACAGCATAGTCAAACCTACTTTGCATAGTATCTGGGCTGTTACGCCTTTCTGGCACAAGGGAAATGCGTTTTACGGAATAGTAAAATTCTTTTAACGCTCTGTCAATGGTCGATAAGCTTACCTCAAGTTGTGAATTTTGCTCCAATAATTTGGTTTTTATTTGTTTTAGTGTCAAGGTGCAGTCCTCACCAATCAAATTGCAGATTTCTTCTTGCTCCTCTCGAGTAATTTTTTTGGGGCGATGCCCAACACTTTTCTTATTCATATCGTTGCTTTTTTTATAAACTTGGTAATTTTTTCTTACTGTGTATGGCAAAACATTGAATTGCCGTCCTATTTGCACTGCCGAACTACCATCGTTCATTGCTCTGATAATAAGAGTACGTACCTCGTTGGAAATTTTGTTGTTCTGTCTTCTTTCAGCATTCATTGTGATTTAATAATAATGAGAAATTGATTTAACAAATAAGGAAACACTTCTGACAAAAAAGGAAATTGTTTGACAAACACAGCACTCAGTTTAATATAGATAGGAAATAGTTTTGAGAAATAGGGAAATACAATTGACAAAAGAGGAAAACCAAAAGAAAAAGACTGTATAATAAAAAAGATAAGATCTTAAGATACATATTCGAAATAAAGATAGCAAGTTTAAATTATTTTAATTGTAAACAGATTTGTTGTGCATTTCTTTGGCAATTCTAGAAAGTCTAAATAAAGAATGTTCTCAAGCAAATATTCAAAATTAAAGGAAGCAAATTTGGAAATTTGAATATTAGGACCAGCGACTGGAATTGTATGGATGAACGGACTTACACATTAAAAAGTTTCTGCGGCAATTTCAGAAAGTCAAAAGATTCCCAAATATTGTTAGAGAATGTAAAAAATTGAAAGAAATATCGAGATACAAATTTGGAAATTTGAATGCATATTAGCAAGGCAAAGAACCAATTAATAACCACCAATTAGAATGGGTGTCCCCTTAAAAATATCTTGACACATGGATAGCCGAAGCAGTAGAATCCACGAAAGAAATAGGTGTCGAAGTACCTCGCTACACATTTTCATAAATATCATACGTTTTCATATATCAGGATCCTAAAACACTAAATATTTTTCTATATTACATGGAATGCAGGTTTGAAGACTCAAATCAGAAAACATCAAGAACATAGAGGCATTTGAATGTGGTGTTATAGGAGGATGCTACGAATACCATGGGTCGATAAGGTTTCAAACGATTAAGTGCCAAGCTGTATGAATAAAACCAATAAAGAAATTAGTAACACCATAAAAAGGCGAAAATTAAAATATCTAGGACATGTTCTGAGAGGAGATAGGTACAACATCATTCAGCTGATTATTCAAGGAAATATCAAGGGGAAAAGAACGATTGGAAGTAAAAGAATCTCTTGTCTGTGTAAGGGAGTGGTTCCCGTCCGCAGAAATCTGCAAACGGGAAATTGACAAGGTCCGGATTATGGTGATAGTTTCTAATCTCCGATAGAGGCGGAATTTCAAGAAGAAGGTTTGAAAGGCGAAAAGGCAAAATAAAGAATACCGAACCATTTAAGAGTTGCTCGTGGTTTTTATATTTTACTTGACCAGTCTACTCGACATAAATTAATCCACATGCTACTACGATGACGTACGACGTGTTTTGATTTGATTTGCTGGGCAAGTTACATCGGTAACGTTACATTGCAATAAAATTTTCTCTCCTTTGTGGAATAAAGCTAATATGTGAATAAAATTAGACTGCACATTTTTATTTCAAATGTTCAAAAAGCTTAATAATAGCAAAATATTTTTCTATGTTATTTGATAGCACACCTGGCACTTCTCACCAAGAACTGATCACGAAAATTTTGCACTATGTCAACATCGATCCCAACACTAATAAAGGTAACATTGAAGAAACATTCATAGACTTTATTGTGACACTCGAAAAAACTGACGAAGCACTTGCGAAGGGCATCGAAAACAAGTTTACATTAGATGGTTTAAATATTAGAAGTATAAGAGGACAATCATATGATGATGCAGCGAAAATATCTGGTAAGTACAAGGGGGTACAAGCCAGGATATTACGTTTAAACAATATGGCGAGGTTTGTTCCATGCACTTAATTTAATCGGCGTTCATGCTGCACAAACAACTGTTCAAATAAAATCATGTTTTTAAACAATTCTTCAATTTTTGAGATAGATGGGACCTTTTAAAGGAAAAACGATCGGTTCGTCTAAAAATTAATTGACGCGAGTTATTCCGTAAAAGCTAACGCGGTTAAAGCTGCACGAAATCAAATGCCTTTAATAATAGAACTTAATAATAGAACTGAAATGTGTGGTGGACAAAGACAAGTTACAGTAGACTCTATAGCAAATGCTCCAACATTACTAAAATTATTTTAAAGAAATTAAATTTGTTGCACTACATTATAGATATTCATATAAACTTAATAAAGTCTGAACACAACCCGAATATGTAAATTATTTTGAGATAATATATTAGAAAAGATAAATAAAGCAAATTTACTTTTACTAGAAAGAAAAACCACAAATGCTCTAAAAAGTGAAATTCAATAGTATCGAAATGATTTTTTCAATTGTCTTCACAATTCAGCAAAAGATTTAGCCGAAATAATAAATATTGAAACTTTTATTCCAGAAAAGAGACGGCGCAAAATAAAAAATTAACCTGGTGAGAAGGCTACTGATGATTCGTTTGTCATGAATGAAAGTGCATTATTAAAAAAAGAAATGTAGAAGTTTTAGATACAATACTGATACAACCAAATGATAGATTTACTGCTTTGCAAGAGGTTGCAAACAACTTCAGTTTCTTAAATGGACACGCTTTAAAGATCATGACGCTAGATGATCTTAAACGCTGTGCAACACACTTAGCATTGAAATATAATAGAGACTTAGATGCTCCAGAATTTCTATGAGAAATTAAATGTTTCAAATATCAAGGCATGGAAGTTTTTGAAAATTTAGAGGATATGGGCGCTCTTCAAATTTTGCAAAAATTACATACTCTCATTACAAAACACATATCCAAATATGGACATAGCATTATGAATTTTCCTAACAACTGCTTCCTGCGAATGTTCGTTTAGTAAATTAAAAATTGTAAGATCATACCTTCGTTCTTCTATTGGATAAGAACGATTAAAAAATATTTAATATGACGATAAATTATAAATTTATCGATATAATAGATTAAAATATTAAAATATAAATTAAAAAGTTGTAATAACACCCACTTTGGGACAGCTTTACTAATTAAATCAAGGGAGGGACACGGAAATCTTCTGTTACTCTTTAGCACCCAGCGCTCAAGATGCATTGTGTGAGCCTTTCGCTACGTCAAAGCAAGTAACGAGAAAGGTCAAGACCTAATATGTCAGGGGCTGAAGGCCATAGGTTTATGTACTAGTAAAGTAACATAAGATAGTTGAAATTTGTGTAACCTCACTCCTTAGGTAAAACGAAAAACCTCGCCTTTGTTGGCGAGTTCTTCAGCAGTTCCTCGTCTCCGGACCAATTGTAGTATCGTGTACAAACCAAACAAAGGAATCGTATATCATGCATACGTCGGTTTGGTTTGTATACGATACTACAATTGGCCCGGAGACGAGGAACTTCTGAAGAACTCGCCAACAAAGGTGAGGTTTCTCGTTTTACCTAAGGAGTGAGGTTACACAAATTACAACTATCTTATGTTACTTTACTAGTACATAAACCTATGGCCTTCAGCCCCTGACATATTAGGTCTTGACCTTTCTCGTTACTTGCTTTGACGTAGCGAAAGGCTCACACAATGCATCTTGAGCGCTGTGTGCTAAAGAGTAACAGAAGATTACCGTGTCCCTCCCTTGATATAGTTAGTAAAGCTGTCCCAAAGTGGATGTTATTAAAACTTTTCAATTTTGAGTAGGCATTGTCTATGTGACTGTTATAAATAGTTGTCAATTAGAACATTGATATAAATTAAATTAAAAAAATTTATGATGATAAAATATATTATGACGGTATAATAGATGTTTTTGCAAATGAAAAAGCAAGGAAAATTTCTTTATAAAATATGCTATAATATACTGCTTTATATTTTTACTTTCTGTGTCATCTGTAATCACCCCAACGACATAAGAAAAAAGTATTGTGATCGCGATTTTTTTCCTTGACGAGATTTGAACAGAAATATCCGTTTCGATCATTTATGAATCCAAATCGACCACAAAATTATGGTATCTATGCGTTTCTAAGTTCATACTTGACATAAAAATATAAATTACTAGATCAGAAAGTTATGTGCTTGGACACATCCGATTTTTTTATTATATTATTTTAACATATAGCTATTTTTTGTATTTCTTTTAATTTCTCGTCATTGATATTAAAAAAAATGTTCTTATTTAGGTTATAGATTATTTATTCGTGCAAATACCTTAACAAATATATTATTTTATTTATAGGCATTTCATTTTGATGAGGTTAATAATATTTAATAATTGTAATAGTAATCTAGTAAAATTTATATTTTGTTACATTTACATTTTATTTGTCCTATTAGGTTACGGGGAGGCGCAAGTTGGTCACTTGCCACAGGCGCTTCATACCCTCGTTACAGCACTGGAGATTTACAAATTTGACAAATTTAAGTCTAAGGAATATTGATTCTATAAAGTCTAAGGAATATTTTAAAAGATTTTATGGGAAAATTGGTAAAATTTAAGGAAATATCAAGGCGCCGAATGAAAATTCTAATGATAAGACGCCGACCTGAAATTGTTTTAATTGCAAACAGGCGGACAGATTTATAAACTTATAGATATCTGTATAAATTTTAGAAAGCCTAAAAATCATTCGAAAGAAAATGTAGTTAGAAAAACTTAAAAATTGAAGGAAATACGAAATTTGGAAATTCGAATATTAAGATAGAGACCTGGAGTTATTTCATTTGAAATCAGACGGACAGATTTACCACTTTGAATAATTATGTGCTAATTCTTGAAAGCCTGCGAAATATTAAAAAAAAAAATGGTGAAAGATAGTGGACATTGAAGGAAAAAATTGAGAAAAAAATGAAAATTCGAATATTAATATAGCGACTTGAAATTCTTTCAGTTACAATCCGGCAGACTTGCAATTGCAATTTCTGTGGCAATTCTAGAAAATATAATTTTGTTAGTAATTATTTCAGTTGCAAACAGACTTATAACTTATAATTATATGTAGGGTTGTCAACTGTTGATCACGAAAAAAGAGAACATTTTAAGTATTAAAATCGTCCCCCTTTTGTTTCTCCGCTCACAATCAGACTTATGAATCTTATACAAGGTAGTTAAAATGTTATCATTCTATATGCCTAAGCTATTACTTTGGCTATCTAAATGAAAAACAAAATTAGATAAAGAATTTCATGTCATAAATTTTACATGATAATGTGCCGCATATAATCTTCGTTGCAATTGATGCAAATATGGGCTCTTCCGATTACATTTCTCATAATAACTCGGTATAATTACATTGAATTGATTACAATTCAATGTAACCATCCAATGTGTAGCATCCAATTCGGGTATAATTGTTTTTTTTCATTTCCAAAACAATTGAATCAATCATGGGAAAATTCCCAACTCGACTTGAAGATAATTTTTCACTAGATATTTTTATATTTTTACCAAATTCTTCGATTGATATGTTCAATTCATTCAAGTGGCTAAATATCAAGTGGCTAAATATCTGCTAAGTAGGCTAGTCTCAGAATTGCATCCTTACTTAAACATTAAATCTTTTACTAATTCATAGTTTTGACTATGTCAATAACTGAATAATTTCTTCACGCAATTAAAAAACCCTATCAAGCATGCTGCCCTTACAGAGCCATCGTATTTCGGTGCGATATAGAAGTACAGTATGAGCAGCACCGATTCATTCACAAAAGAATCGACTCAATATCGAATAATATCGAATTATATACTTACTAGGGACTAAGAATAATCGTACATAAGCAAAAATTATCGAACTTTTCCAAATACTCGAAAAAACGATATCTAATAACGCCATCCCGACTTTCGCGTTATTTGGGAATTACTATACTTTTCAAATACTTTATTATCAAAAATTTAATAAATGATATTTAATAATTTATATTGCTAGGGACTGCTCCCGCACCCCCAAAAATACGTTCCCGCACCCCCAGGGGTGCGGGCACCCCAGGTTAAGAACCACTTATCTAGATGGACCATTCTAGATGTGCATGAATAGTGGGCCATACATTGTTGATAAAAATTAATTTCAAATTTTGAATTGAAATTATAAAATTATTACTCAATTTTAATAAACTTGAAATTTATAATTTCTGGTAATAATTACTAAAATCAGTGTTATCATGACAACAAGAGTGCGATAAAGGAAATAATGATGGCCCATGGTGTGGGCATGCCACTTTAGCCACTGCGCAGCTGACTTGCGCATGCTGGCCTCCTTTGATGTGTGTAGTCGGACCGCTCCCAACGCCATCCATGACCATCACCATCTCCATCATCCACTACTTAGGCCACTACAGGCCATCTACCCCTCTACACAATGGTGATGGCTCACAGTGGCTCAAGATGGGCCATAGTGTAGAGAAGCCATCTGAATATACAAGGTGGGCCATTGAAAATGAAACAGAGGGATTTTCGGATAGTTAAAGATGATTTCTCAAAAAACGCAGGGAGACGTCAATTTTTTTTGTGAGGGGGACACCTTTTACAAAAAAATTTGTAGCCAAATCACTTAACCCCTTCGCGCTGGGAACACAACCTCTAAAATTTTAAATGGCCCGGTGGGGTAAGTTATACCTCATTTGAAAGCCCATTTAGCCCTGAATACTCAACGGTTAACATTTTCTAAATTATTTAATTTTAAGTTATGAACGCGTTTTTAGTTTATGTCGTTGAAAGAATATGGTGATCGTTAATTAGAAGACCATTTGACTTTTCAACAAGATGGAGTGCCACCACATTATGCGCAGGCTGTTCGGGAGTTTCTGGACAGAGTTTTCCCGGGACAATGGAATGGACGAAGAGATGCTATGGAATGGTCTTCCCGCTCACCTGATTTAAGTCCTCCGGACTTTTTCTTATGGGCTAAGGGTTTAAGTGATTTGGCTAAATCTTGTTAAAGGTGTCTCCCTCACAAACAAAGTTGACATAGCCGAGCGTTTTTTGAAAATTAATCTTTAACTATCCGAAAATCCCTCTGTTTCGTTTTCAATGGCCCATCTAATATACAACAGGAAACATGGGGAGAAGTACTCCACATAAAATTAAATTAAAACTAACCCCGACTCAAAGAAGCCTCTAGAAAGTAAAAAAAATAAATTTGTCTCTTGCCCTTTTAACAAAAGTTTTTAAAAAAAGTACCTATTAATATTTTGACGATGGAACATTATTCCAGGCCAACAACATGGATTTTGTAGAGGGATACCAGCTTCAACGGCGCTAGCAGAGTTTCACAACATTATTTTAAAAGAAGTGGACAAGAGGCTTAAGAAATGCGTTTGATTGTGTCTCGAACAAAACACTTCTAAACTAACTAATTAGATATGGAATCCGAGGGAAAGCCATGCGATGGCTTGAATCCTACTTAGAAAACCGTAAGCAATATGTTACAGTAAAAATTTGAAATGAAACAGGAAAGTCCAATTTCATTTGTACCAATATTGGGCTGCCTCAAGGGAGCGTTCTTGTACCAATTCTTTTCTGATTGTACACCGCCGACTTGATAAGTTACATAAACGGCCAGCATTGCACATTGTATACAGATGATACTACATTTATTATAACTGGAAAAAAATATAACAGAAAATCCAGACAAAGCTAGTTTATTACTAGGTTCTATCAATACTTGGTTCTCAGCAAACAACCTTTTCTTTAATAGAGATAAAACAGAGTTTGTAATTTTTCAGACAGCGAGAAGCACCTATGCTGAGAACATTGATCTGAAAATACAAAACCATTGTTTAAAAATAGCTAAGGAAGCAAAGTTTCTAGAAATCTGCTTGGAAGAGAATCTTCTCTGGACAACCACCATACAAAAAATCAGCCGACGATATCAAAAAACATTCCAAATTAAACATTTCCGCAATCCGGCGAACAAGGAAGATCTGCTAAGCTGGTATTTTACCGAGGTGCAATCCATATTAACACAGAGCATTATACTATGGCAGGGATAGCGAACCTATGACCCTCGGGTCACATACTGACCCACATAGGCTTTTTAAGTGACCCAGGCATTGATTTTCTAACTTTTATTATTTTCTTATAAAAGTTTCTCAAACACAAATGAAGGACCATTATTATAATCGTGTATAAAAATCGTGAGTAAAAGTACAATGTAAATCAAATGTCATTATTAAACGATTTATGTTTGTTGTTACTATGGCAACAACTCGCGTAACTAAACAAAACACATAGACGTAGTGAAAATTTTCTGACCTCTATTAAAATTGACTTAATTTTAAGTTTCGGTACCTCAGTCTGGACTTGTCTGGCTCTAACGTAACTTAATCTAATCCAGATTAAATCTACGTTTACCTAGATTACATCGAAAACGACCAAATAGTGTTCCCGTCACTGTGCGTTTTTACTAGTTAGTAACTTTTGCCACGGGGGCACTGAACGTTCTAGGAAACATTGCTTCTATTCAATATCTTAAGCAGAATATTCCACATCCTTTAATTGGATTTCATTGTATAATACATCAGGAATTTTCATGGAGTTATTCATTAATATGACACCAAAGGAGGTAAATTCTTATTAAGTATTAGAGTTTTGTCTAAAGAGTTTTTGACTAACTTGTTTACTTCTCCTGATTCATCCTGATCATCCCTTAAAGTTGACTTGGCCCAAATTGAACTTTCACTCGGTTTTTTGCATTTTTTTGAATAAAAAACAAAATTGCAGAAAATTGGTTAAAACAACTTTTATTGAGAATTAAATTCTCTATAACTCTCTATAACACTTTTGTCTATTTCATCTAGGTTCTGAGTAATAACCTGTCATTCAGCTTTTTTCAAAACAACCTGTTATTAAACCTGTGAAGTAAATATCAATTTCTTATAACGCCATGCGAAATTTTTGCAAATTATAAAAAGATTCTTATACAACATTAAATTTGCAACAAGTTTAGTCTGAAACGTTTCTCTAAATTCTTTACTTTATGGTGTGTCAGTCTGTCCGTCTGTCCCTATATGTGGCTGTTTGTGGAATCGTAGCTCCTAAACAAATGGACCGATTTTGATGTGTTTTTTTTTTATTTTAAAGCTGACGTGAGCGAGGAGGTTCTCAGCTATAATTTATGAAGATCTGTTCAGGCATTTGATGATCCCTTTTAACTTATTACTATTTTGATGATGAGCGTCGCCGCGTCGGGGAACTGCTAAGTAAATCAAGTAATAAAGCCAGAATACAAAGAAATAAAAAGAAGATTGATAATGAAGTGTGGATTATAGTTACTCTGTGTAAGCAACGTACGTAAGTAACAAAACAACAATATCCATTCGTTTAGTGTTCAGTCTTGATTCATTTACTTAGAAAAATTCGCAAAATAAAGACAAAAGTTAACCACGTCTGCTCTCACCTGTCTGCGCGTCTTCTTTAACGCCAACGTGACGCATACCATATCGAAACTCTGCAGGAACTTGGTAGACCTTGTAAAATAGATTGATACATCTAAGTTCATACGTATTTTCTATTCGTTATACCTATGTAGGTATATCTAATTATACTTATTCACATAGCGGTCCCCCGACGTGGCGACGCTCATCATCAGAATATTAATAGGTACTTTTAATGGAGTTAAATGGGCAAGAATGAAAATGTATTTTTGCTTTTTAAAGGTTTTTGAGGTTGCTTAAAATTTAATTTTTTTTTTATTAGATATCCTTTGACAACCCAGAGCAGCTTTTAAGCTTCATTCCGTTTTTTGCAATTTTCTGCATAAAAACACGATATAACAAAAAATTGTTGAAAGTAACTTTTATAGAAAATTAAATTCATTACAACTTTTATCTAAAAAAAAATTGCCTAAAATTCTTAGTTTTCGAGTTATAGTCTTCCAAACTTTTACTTAAATTAGATTTTCGATTTTTTCAGAAAATTTTCAAAATTGTTAAAAATTATTGCAACATCAATATGTTATAGAAAATTCAATTCTGTACTTTACTTCTAGACTTTTGTCTATTTTGTCTGTTTTTCTAAAAATTTCTCCCATTTAGACCAAAGAAAAGAGAAACAATTAAAGACTTAATAATATTATAGAGCTTCGGAAAGGTTGAATATATTTGGATATTCCAGCTTCAATATTCAAGCTGTGTTCCGATTTAATAAGTTGGTAATTCGAGAATATGTAAAAAAAGATAGAGTACAATAAATAATTGTAAGACAGGAGAACAGGTACTTTTTAAAAGAGACCTATTTGAAACCCTAATTACGTGCTAATTCTTGAATTCCTCAGACATTCAATAATTTAAAAATAAATGTTGCAAAATATCGAGAATTGCAGGAAATATTAAGAAAAAAAAAGAAAGAATTCGAATATTAAGATATAATTTTGAAATTGTTTAAATTATAAGCGGACGAAGTTACAAATTTGAAAATTTCGGAGTCAATGTCCAAATGTCCAAAGAATATTTATTGGAACTGTTTTTAGCCGAGTTTTAGAATTTTAGTAAAGGAATAATCTTTTGGATACTTATGCAGTTTTTACATATTAAGTTAAACATAATTCAATCAAATTATAAGAAATATAAATAACTATATGAAAATATAATATTAACTAATCTATTTTAGTTTTGAGTTGTCTACGCATTCGTTTGTTGTTCCTATTGTTTCTAGACTTCTTGTAATTATGTTTTATAATTAAAAGCAAAGCATTTGGAAGTAAAATATCAATCAATAATTACGCAAAAAAATATATACTTACGAAATTCAGCAGACACTGCAGCAGCGAGTAAAATGATTGCCGCGAAAGTTTTCATCGCAAATGATAAACGTGAATGAATTAAGCGTTCTTAAACCTCTCCAGTATTTATATGAAAATAACAAGAAGTTTTTTTCTGTCCGATTAATTCCACATCCATAAAGGTCATTCAGTACAAAAATAAATTTCGACCGCATATTAATTTGAATATATTAAGAAAATTGTATAGATTTTTAGCGACATGATTTTCAGTTTTTCAATATTTCTGCGTTAATTTTATTTTTCGCTTAAATTTATATCCTTGTTAATTTTAAATTTTATTTTGTGTTTCTCACGGTTTTAAGTAAATATGGAACAGACTAATAATATTAATTTATTATCTGGTTTGTATGCTGTTGTAAAGAACGTTGTGTAATATAGAGATTTTAAGATATATAAACCTCTTTTTGACCACTTGTAACTTTGCAGGTAAGAATTTATAAATATATTATTAATAATTACGCACCGGTTTTGTGCTGAGAAGATTCGATTGGTTGTTTTTTATTTTTGTCTAAGACTTAAACCAGTTAAATTTGGAACCATTTATAATAGAAAAAATCTTCTATTTAAAATATAGTGTCTTCCAAATTTTAGAATAAGAAAAAACTTGTTTACACTAGAATCCTGAATGCTAATGATGTTTTGTGTTGTGTAAACATTGTGTCATTAGCCAGCCGTTTTTATATCGGTAATTATTAATGAAACATTTAATTTAAATACATTTAATATATTCATATTATTTTAATTCAATTTAATTTCTACACAGACCTGGTTTAGTTAATCTAGAAAATTAAATTTGAGTTCGTTGATAAATCAAGGACAACTTGAGACAAAGTAGTGTTGTTGAGGTAAATTTGTTCATCTATGATTCGAAAATTTGCCGAAACTGCCCAGAAATTTGTATTTATTTGTTTATACATCTAGGACAGATTGATACAAGTTAGAATAGTTAGGCAGACTGAGTTTGTTAGTGTCTAATTCATACATTTGACTAGTCTGTCTAGAAATTAAAATTTTAGTTTATTTTTGGGAAGTAATTAAATAGCAGAATTTTAATTACTAAAATGGTTTTAATACGAAGACAAGATAAAAAGTACAGAATGAATAATGATTAACATGATAAAAAATGGAGTGAGTTTACATAAAGAAAAACAGTTTAGCAAACTTGACAACAAAATATAAATGACCGCTAAAATTTAAAAGTTATTTATAATTAATTAATTTCCAACACTCCTCCATAACTTTAAAATTTTTATAAGTCTGTAAGTCCAATCGATTCACTTAGAGAGAAGTGTCGAGGTTCAGAAAGTCCTTTTCTAAACAAATCAGCTTCCAGTTCAGCAGACGGTTTGTAGTTCACAACTATCTCCCCACTATTAACTTTTCTCGAATAAAATGTTCTTTGATGTTTTGATCTGGAGGTGATGAGAGGGTTGCGAGTTAACTCTTGTGCTGCTATGTTAACATTGTACAAGAGGATTTCTTTTTGTTGTATTCCCATGTCAGAAAGTAATTGTTTTAAGTGAGGAGCTTCTTTTGCAGCATCAGTTAAACTCATATATTCGGATTCTTGAGTAGATAACGCGACAGAGCGCTGCTTTCGGGATTCCCAACTTATAACGGCTCCAGCGAATTCAAAACAAAATCCAGTATAAGATCTCCTGTCTTCGGCACAGGAGGCCCAATTTGCATCAGCAAAACCAATTAATGGCTGGTTACATTTTTTATAAGCGAGAGCTAAATTTCTTGTTCCCTTTAAGTAGCGTAAAACTCTTTTGGCAGCCAGCCAGTGCGATTGATCGAAACAATTATTAAATTGACTAAGAAAACTGACACTGTGACTTATATCAGGGCGAGTAGCAATCGCTAGGTACATGAGTCCATCAACCAAAGGAATGAAATTTTTCTAAATTTTCTGGTTTTTGCATAAAAATATCTTCTTCTAACTCCCCGTTAAGGAAAGCAGTTGTGACATCGAGCTGATCAATATGTAAATTTTCTTCAGCTGTTATAGTAAGTAGTAAACGAATAGAGCTTAGTTTAGCAACTGGTGCATAAGTTTCATTATAATCAAGTCCTGGGCACTGGGAAAATCCCCGGGCCACAATGCGTACTTTTCTTCGCTCAATTTCGCCTGATGATTTATATTTTGTTTTCAGAACAAATTTTGAACCAATTATGTTGTACTTTTCCTTTCTTTTTGTTATTTCCCAAGTATCATTTTCCAGATGAGCTTTAATTTCATTTTTTATTGCAGTATTCCATGCTTCAGCATTATTTCCTTCTAGGGCTTCGTTTACACACAAGGAGGACATTTCATTGTCCGCAGTCCAAGGTGGAGGTTTTAATTTTTCTCTTTTTCTTAACCTTGAATTTTGTTCTTCAAAAATATTTTCCATCTCATTATTTTGTACTGGAACATTTTCCGGTTCGTTAGTTTCTTCTTCATTATTTTCTGTTTCTACTGAAATATTTTCTGTTTAATGAATTTGATTTTTATTTGTTATGAAAACATCAGTTTAATTTTCTGAATCACGATCTGAAGAGTCCGACTTTGTATCTAAATTTTCAAATGGGTTTGAGGTTCGACCATTTTTATTTTCATTATTATAATAATATTGTTTTATTACTTTTATGTATCTACTTATAATTATTTTTCTTTTCAATGGATCCCAGATACGAAAAGCTTTGGATTGTTCGGAGTATCCAGCAAAAATACCAACAATACCTCTAGGTTCGAATTTACTTTTATTCGTTTCTTTATTTAGGTAGAATAATTTTGCTCTAAAAATATGTAAATGACGTACTGAGGGTTCATGATCCATCCATTTTTCGAAAGGAGTGCGGCCATTTAAGTAATTTGCACAGTAAATAGCTTCTGCCCAAAAATAATCTGGTAGTTGAGCTTCTAGAAGCATACACCTTGATTTATCTAAAATAGTACAATTTGTCTTTTCTGATAATCCATTTTGTTGAGGTGTTCTTGGAGCAGACAATCTTCTTTGTATTCCATTTTTAATCAAAAAATCATTAAAATCTTTATGAGTATACTCGGTACCTTTGTCACTTTGGAAATACTTTTTTTTAATCCAGTAAATTTTTTAACATCGTTTTTATATTCTTTATAATAATATAAGACTTCATTTTTTTGCTTTTGAAAATATATTTTAGTATAACAGCTATGTTCGTCAATGAACGTTACAAAATATCTCGCCCCGCTTGGCGAAAGGGTGCGCATCGGACCCACCACGTCCGAATGAATAGTCTGAAGTAACTCAGTCACTTTAGGTTCTTCTCTTGTTTTGAATGGTAGTCGAACTAACTTCCCTTTGGCACAAGTATCACACTCACTTGATTTATAATTTTTGTTAAAATCCAATCCTTTTATAATATTTTTATTCATAGCAGATTTTAGGCTTGCTTCATTTATGTGGCCTAATTTACGGTGCCAAATATCGATAGCAGAAAATGTCTTTTCAATTTTTAATTGATCTGAGAAGTTTGCGAATTCTTCATTTTTTTGGTATATAGTATAAGCCATTTTTCTTTAAGTTGGTTAAAATTTTATTTCCATTAATATCAAATATTTTAGCATTTTCTTTAGTAAAAATTACTTCAAATCCTTTGTCAGTTATTTTTGAAACAGATAGCAAGTTTGAAGTTAATTTTGGAACAAACAAAGTATCAGGTAAGTTCACAGTTCTATCTTCAAAATTGAGTTGGACAAGGCCTTTGCCATTAATTGAAGCTGTATTGAAAAGATCATCTGAGGCTAATTTTAGGTAACCATTGTCGATTTTAGTCAAATTGGAAAATTTACTTACTTCAGAGCAAAAATGTGAAGTATTGCCTGAATCCAGACACCAATCAGTTGTATCTGGTTGATTATAATGAGCTGTGGATAGACACCCTTCCACTTAAGAAATAGATTCATTTTTCTTTTGAGAATTTTCACCAAAATTTTGATATTTTGGTTTAAAATTAGTATTACTTGAATTGTACTGTTTATTTCCAGAATAATTGTTATTCCTGTTTGAATTATATTCTCTTTCCTGAGTAAAGTTCTTATTTTGATTATAATTTCCTATTGGTTGATAATTATTTTGACTATTATATTTGTTTTGTAATCTAGGCTGACCATTTTTATAATTGTTATCGTTATATTTTTTCTTATTTTGACTGTATGAATAAAAAGAGGAACTTTTTAAGAAGTTTGTACTTTAGATCTAGCCTCCGATTCTTCTAAAATTTTAATTTTTAAATCTCTACTTTCGATTGCATTACGAAAATTATCAAAATTCGATGGTAAGCTATAGAGCATCATAATGCTTAACAAATCATCATTTACTTCAATCGCCATATCTTGAAGTTTATCTACGACATCCATAAATTCATTTAAATGTTCTCTGCAATCATCAGAATCTTTCATTTTCTTTAAAACGAGCTTTTTAAGTAAAGTAGCCTTTTTGGCAGGACTCTGGCTTTGGTAAATTCCAAAAATAATAAATTTGGTAAATCTTTGGTAAATTTCCCATACGTCTTTGGACGTTTTGCATTGTTTTACTTGTTTTAGTTCTGAAGGTGAAATTATTAATAAAAGATCTGACCTTGCTTTTAAATCATCCTGGTTCCATTTGTCTATTATTTCTTTGTCGGATGTAGCTGCTGGTTGAGCAGTGTCACCACTAACAAAACCCCATAAATTTCCTTTTATTAGGAGAGCTTGGGCTCATTTTACCCAACTGTCGTAATTTTCTTTATTTAGTTGTTGAATGCGATAGTTTGTACTAGCCTTGATGCACGACAAAAAATTACAAAAACATAACCAAAAAAAAATTAACGTTGAATTTTACACAACTTTCTTGAATTTTACACAAAACTCGCGGCCGATTTTACTTTTTACGCACAAGAACACATAACTGGGTCCATAACCTTTTGGGAAGTAATTAATAGCAGAAATAGAAGAATATGGGAATTGTGGAGTTACCTACACTAACTGTTGCTAATCGTCTTCCAAAGTGTATTTCTAAACGTGGAAAGTAAAAATGAATCTTCTACGTCGGCTGGTTCAAGAAATATCCGGGCTTTTGTAATCCAAAAAAACTGACATTTTTTTTACAACAACATAACTGCAACTTCTGTCCAGTTAATTGACAGAAAATGTGTTTATGCAGCAGATCCGCTGTTGCCAAGTTCAATTCTTTTGCAGGGATTATACTTTTTTTCTGTGTCGCTATAATTTAAGTATTATATGTATTAAATATATTTAATTTTATTTTAATTCTTGCGGAGGGGTCATGTTAATCTTCTATGTATTCTTCTTCTTCTTATGCAACTTATGCTTCTTATGCAACAATCACTAATGAATGTTTGCGACCACGATAATGACTTAAATATTGTCATCATGTGGTTCTCTTGGGAAGTATAATGGAGGTGATTTCCCGTGGTCTTATCGAGAGTTCGCGCTGCCGCATGCATGTGGTTTAATTGAGAGTTGGTTAGGTTAGGTTGTCCGAGAGAGAATAGATCAAGACCGCATACAGCGCGGCAGCGCGAACTCTCGAACACATGCGCGCGCAGCGCAAGTAATTAGAGAGAAGTTAGGAGGTGCAGGAAAATATTAACTGTTGCGTCAAAAAAATATCAATTTTTTTATAAAAACCCGTATATTTTTTGAATAAATCGACGTAGAAGCTTCGTTTTGGCTCTCTAAGTTTGCAAATACACTACGGAGGACGATTAGTAACAGTTATTCAAGGTAAAAATCCGCCAACCCCCAAAAAATGGAAATTCCCATATTCTTTACAAATTCCTTTAAAACTTACTTATTTATAATTATTTAATTTCCAACATTTATATTTGTTAATGAGTCTGGCACACATTGAGACAAATTAGGATAGTTATAGTGGAATGGTGTAAATTTGTCTGACTGTAATTTCAATAATTGATTGGTCTGTACAGAAATTTTAAGTCTTTTGGTAAATCAAGATCTAAAATAGTTAATTTACGTTTGCAAATGTGAACGTAAATGTTTTTGCTCTGTTCAAATTTGAGTTGGTGATTAAAACAAGTACAAATTGAGATAAACTACAATAGTTGATAAATGTCTGTCTATCTGTAATATGAAAATTTATTTAATTGTATAATAAATGTCAAAAATTTCAAATTTGAATTTGTGTGTTGATATAAGAACAGAAAAAAAAGTACCAATTGAATCAAACTAAAATAGTTTTTGTAATAATTTAATAATAATTTAGTAATAATTAATATAAGTATTTTGGTCTGTGATTCTAAAATTTGTCTCGATTGTCTAAGAATTCAACAAATTCGAGATTACCTATGCTTACGACAACGATAAATAAAGATAAACAAGAATATATAGTGTAAGCTGTTATTTTAAAATGTCAATAACATTTTATCAAAAAACACTGACTTTTTAAACAAACTAAGTGTGTTTATACCAGGGGTCGGCAACCCTTTTCTGACCGTGGGCCATTTTTAAAAAAACAAATTGTATGTTTTCAAATGTGTTTAAACGAGTGACATTTTTTATAAAAGAAAATAAAACTCCAAATATACAAAAAACAATTTATTTCATTCAAACAAAAATAAAAATAAAATTTAATGCGATTTTTGTTCTTGAATGTTTTTCGATAATTCATGTATATCGGGTAGGATTTGAGATACGGAGTTCCTCAAAACGTTTTGCAAATTTTCATCGGTCAACCTCGTTCTATATTTTGATTTTATTAAATTCATTCTTGAAAAAGTTTGTTCGCATAAATCAGTGCTCCAAGAAATGTTAATCATTGATTTCGCAAAATTTCTTAAATTAGGAAATTTATTATCTGATAGATCTAAATAAAAAGAAATTTGATTATTTTCATCAAAATTATTTTTATATACATTGATTGTGAGTTAATTCAATTAACTCTACTTGTAAATTTTCTTGTGCTTTTAAAATATCAAATCTTATAGGATTTTCAAATATTAATATATCAATTTCTTTGCATAAAAATCTTAAAAGCGATAACGAGAATTTTCGTCGAATAATTTTAGTGAATCAATATAAATATTATTTGAAGGGCACTCTTTGTCATATTAGTTAAAAACGAGTGTAAAGTAGAAAAATTAGAATAATTATTATTTTCAAGTTTAGAAATAAACAATTTTATTTTCTATCTCGTCTTTCAACTCGAAAAATTTATTCAAAACTCTCCCACGACACGACTAAGCCGAATTACTTCAGAAAAGTACACATATTCTGCTTTCTATATCTATTTCGTTAATTTAATCAAGAATTCTCGAAATTTTCTATGGTTCTTACCGAAAAAATTATGTTGCTTGGTGGGCCGCACAAAAACTTGCAATGGGCCGCGCGTTGCCGACCTCTGGTTTATACTATTCATTGCTAAACTATTGCATTGGGTGGTTTAAAAACGAATTTAAATATATTTTGAAAATTTCAAATTTGTGTTTGCTTATCGATAAAATAAGAACAAATTATGATAAACAATAGGTGAAAAATTAAGAGTGTCCGAGCAACAATTTTTGGTAAAGCCAACGTTGGGTGCCAGTTTCGGAAATAAAATTTGCGCATGCGCAATAAACCTTTGTAGCAGTGGTAACAAAAGAGGCAAATTTGTTGTCTCATAATAAGAGTTACGCATGCTTACTGAAATTGGAATAAAAATTTAAAATTGGTTTTAAGAAATAGTCTAAAGTTGATAAAGCATAATAAAATTATATTCTGTGCAAGAATGTGGTATTAATGTTTAATGAATTTTGACTTTTGTTTTGACAATTTCTTTAAAGCATTAAAACGATGCAATGAGGCCATATTAAACGAGGATATTTACGTTATTTAATCGAAAATTCTATTGAGAGTAGATTACTCGCCTTTATTATTATTATTTTACTACGCTTATATTAATTGGTGACGAAGTCATTTCATCAACTTCTTCATTTCAGGCATTTTATTATCCTCTTCAGATCAGTGATTTCATCATCGTCATTTCAGGAATTCCATCCTACTTTCCATATCAGTCATTTCAGTATCGTCTCCATATAAGCCATGCAATCAACTTCTTCATTGTATCTCCCTCTCCATATCAGTCATTTAATCTACTTCTAAATATCAATCATTTTCACTTCTCCTTTTTACACTTACACAGTTAAGTACAGTTGATGCACTTTTTTGGGTTAGTATCATACAAATTACAGTTATAAGCAAAAACAACACTTAAAATTACAAATAAATTCTAACTTATAACATATATCAATATAAATTAGAATTATCAATATAAAAACTTTAATAACAATTAAAGAAAAAAGCTAATTGTAGTGGATCAGTTCAGAAAATGGTAAATTGTTTTTCTTTGACAGATTTTAGTACACTCCCTTAAGTTCTACTTTAAAAACTAATGTGGAATTTGGTGTGATTGTTGGTGGAGATCCCTTTTGACCATATGCCATGGCTGGTGGACCTGCGATGCGACGTTTACCGCCAACTTTCATACCAGCTACACCAACATCCCATCCCTTAATACATTGCAAAAAGATGGTTCAGTTCAGTGTGCTTTAGATTTAAATTATGATGTTGTAGATGACATATCATTTGTAACAATTGGTGATTCACATGTGCATTGAACTGATTACTTAGAGCTCAAATCAGTTATTAATGAAGGTATTCGCTTATAATAAGTTTTTATTCAACATGTCTGAATAGAAAAGAAACCTGGGTTAAAAAAACAGTGATTTGAATCATTGTCTATTTTGGATTAGAGTTCGCGCTGCCGTGCGTATGTGGACTTCATTAATCTGCCGCTTCGCGGTGTGCAACCTAATCTAACCTGGATTAAATCTTGCCACGTTATCCTATTTTGGATCGAGAGTTCGCGCTGCCGTGTGTATGTGGTTTTGATTTATCTGCCGCTTCGCGGTGTGCTACCCAATCTAACCTATAGTGCAATGTTATCCAATGTTTAGGCATTTTGGAAAAAAATTAAATTGTTAACTGAAACAATCTGAGTAAAACGGTTACAGTGAAACCCAAACATTATATGAGACGCTTGCAGTAAAAAAAAACCAAAACTAAATTAAACGCTTACAGTAAAATATAGAGGTAAAATAATGCTCCCGCCACTATGTGTCTTTATTAGTGCGTTTTTAATAGGTACAATTTCGGCTTCTTAGGCCTTCTTCAGAAGATTATGTACAATACAAAGATGTTTATATATACACCTTTTTATCATCTGTGAGGGAGACGGGATTCCTAATCGGGATCCTAATTAGGATTTGGCAGACGTTGGAATGGATTAAATCTACCCGGTCGTTTACGATATGTGCGCCTTTCATAATGAAAGGCCTATGAAACATCGAGGAGCAAACATCGTAAACGACCAGATAGATTTAATCCATTCTAACGTCTGCCAAATCCTAATTTGGAATTTCCTAAAATAATCCAGTCTCCCAGATGATAAAAAAGTGTATATATAAACATGTAACACCTTTGTATTGTAGATAATCTTCTGAAGAAGGCCTAAAAAGCCGAAATCGATAAAGTGTAAATAAATCAATTTGTGAAACTTATTCCTAGTGTGTGTTACTTATTATTAGTTTATAATGTTCACCTAGAGCATACAGCTGAATCTTTAAATTTTATTCTGTTTTTTTTTCTCCGTTGTTTCTGAATGTTTTTTGAATCAAGTAAATTTGTTGAAATGCTGTGTTAAGAAATATTTTTAATCGTTGGAGAAATGTAAAAAGAAATAAAAAGAAATGTATGTTCCTATATGAAATTTATTATACATTTTCATTATATTGATAAATTTACATAATAAATACAGAAAATGAATGAATGAACAAAATATTTTAAGTTCAGCGTTAGCATTACCCAGGGTAAACCACGTGGATTACAAAAAATTTGGAGGTGCTGATACCATTTTTTACCCCTGGGTAAATCGTATTTTATACAATATTATTTTATATTTACCATAAATAAGAATGCTAATGTCAACTTTAAAATGAAGTGATATAATATAGTAATTACGATTGATCCACCTTACAAAAGGAAACCATAACATATATAAACTATAACAAATAAAAATAACAACACATAGAATAAAAATAAAAATAACAAAATATAAATACTATATCCCAACAAAGCAAAATAAAAAATCAATTCTATAACTCAACAAGACAAAAGAAAAAAAAAAAAACAAAAATAATAAATATCAATTCTAAAAACAGAAATCTTGGGGCCTCTGTGAAAAACTGAAATACAAAGCTGACTTAATAATTTAAAAAGAAATGAACAATTAAAATTGAAGTTTTAGTCCTCTCCTGTAGAGAACGAATTATTGGGAGTTTGCATGAAAAACTGAAAATTTAAAATCAAACAAACATTTTAAATTGAAAAACTATTTATAATCTATGGTTGTAAATGTAGTCCTCTCCTGTTAAAAGCGAAATCTTGGAAGCTTGTGAAAAACTGAAAAATGAAAATATTAGTAACTTAAAATGAAATAAACGTTTAAAATTGACAAACCATTTTAGAATTAAATTGTAGTCCTTTCCTGACTGCAACCAATTCATTCATCAATTGAGTAAAAACTAAAAAAATAAAACTATTAATAAATTAAAATTAAGTGAACATTTAAAATTTACATTGAATAAATGCTTTAGTTTTTTGTGCTAGTCTACTAAGGCAAGACCCATTCCTCAAATCTAAAACATTAACCTATTGAGG
The DNA here is from genome assembly GCA_944588485.1 of Phosphuga atrata. Lineage (NCBI taxonomy): Eukaryota > Metazoa > Arthropoda > Insecta > Coleoptera > Silphidae > Phosphuga > Phosphuga atrata. Next base: position 37,935,492 of record OX155897.1, read on the forward strand.
AAGATCACGTTCTTTTGGTGGGTATATTTTTTGATGGCTTCAATAAAATCGGCCATCCGGGATGTTGATGCCTTTTGTTTCCTCCTCCAGATATACTCAAAGAGGTAGCTATCAAAGTCACCGTGTACAGTGGACGATGGCAGATTCCTCTTTAGACTCATCAGACTCCACAGCCTTGCTCTGCTTTGGGACCATTTGCATGAAACACTTCTCTGTGTGTCTCTCGATTCCTGCCAAAACCTATCTACCATCTACGTGCTTCCCTCGATGATGCTTCCTCTTCCCAAATTTACTCTCATCGATTTCGACAATGATTCCAGGTCCCCCAATCATCTCATTCTCTCTGAAACAAGTCGTTGTGCACACTTCCCGACAGAAGTGATTCCAGTTTGTAATTGCATTAACGGAGACTTTTGACTCTGAACTAGCAAATTTGGTTGGTACTTTCCCTATCCATTCAAGGGTAACAAGCAAGACTTGTTGAAAGGAAAGCTTGCTTTTCTCAAGCCAACTTCACTTTCTTATGCTCCTCGATACAGAATGTATCTCGACTACAGCACCTTTCCTACATCTCCATTCGTAGCCATCCAGGCTCTTGATTTTAGTTAGCTTCATATTGCTTCCACACCTAAAACAAATATAGTGGTTAGCTATCAATCCTAAATCCATTAGCCACTCAATGACCAATTCATTCGTCTCTGTGGCTTTTCTTATTTTGTATGTGTTGTAGGCTTCCATCTTCGTAGTAGGCTTCGATCTCGGTTAGTTAAAAATGTCAACGGTCGTTTTGAAATTTCCGGTCGTCTTGAAAATCATGCCCATTGTCCGGTTATAGTCGTCCTTCTTACGACATTTTTACGCCACTGGTTTCTTTATATTTTTACTGTCAAAATATGTTTGAAATATGTTAGTGGCGCTGTAGTCTAACGTGGGCTGTGAGTGGAGTGATCCCAATTTTTTTGTTAAACATTGTAGAGTAAAATCTAAAGTTTAATTACAAGTTAAATGCTGAATCCTAAATTAGCAATTAATACTTAAAAAATACATCAATTGGTTATCTAATCGATGCATCAATGTACGCGTTCCAAGCTGACACATTTCTGGCGAAATCTCACAAATAGCTTGTCGAATGTTTTGTTTAGTCTTCCAGGGATCTTAGGTCGGTTCTGTTACACTTTGGATTTAACACGTTCACATTATTGTAAAAAAAAAAACATTTTTTGCTCCTGATTGCCAAGAAGTAGATATCCACGAATATTGAAGTCTTACGAAATTTTATAATATTTATCACCTATGCGAAGAAAATCGTGGAAATGTGCCTAGGTCATGTTGATCGAGTCGGCGCCGTATGAAAGATTATGAACGTCCACGCCGGGGCGGTCATCTTGCCGGTCCACGGCTAGAAACAGCTGATAGCTTACAATTAGTCTAAACTACTTGCGTGTTTTGTGTGTTGTGTTTTATCTTGTGCGTATAATTATGTCGAGACATAAAAATATGGCCAGAAAACGACCACTTACTGATGGAGATTCCACGCCGGGGCGGTCATCTTGCCGGTCCACGGCTAGAAACAGCTGATAGCTTACAATTAGTCTAAACTACTTGTGTGTTTTGTGTGTTGTGTTTTATCTTGTGCGTATAATTATGTTGAGACATAAAAATATGGCCAGAAAACGACCACTTACTGATGGAGATGATGGACCACTTACTGATGAAATTTTTGAGATTTTGAATAATTCTAACTTAGAAGGTATGTTATGTTATTTTGCATTAACAAGAAAGCTTTATACAATTTTTTCCTGAAATAGTCGATGGTATCGAATATGAACACATTTTGGACATGAGTGAGGAGCTAGCGGCAAGTTCCAGTGACGGCGAAATAAATGAGGTCCTACAGAATATTGACCCTGACCAATATGAACCAACACAGCTCGAAAATATAGTTTTTGGGGTGAATGCAGATGATGTTAGGACTGCAGAAATACAAGATTCTGATAGTGAAGGAAATAGTGAAGAAATATCCTCGGATTCCGGACATGTCAGAACTCGCCAAAATATTGACGGCCAAAATATTGACGGCCGTGAATGAAAGCACCCCAAGGTAAGCAACCAGTTCTTACACCTTTCACAAAAGAATCAGGAATAAATAAAAATCTGTGAGAGCTTCAAGTTGATCAGAAACCTCTCGAGCAAACTAATTTTTATGCCACGCAAACTATTGTGAATGGAAAAGATGTTACATCTCAAGCGAGAGTACACAATTGGTATCCTACAGATATCTACGAGATGAAGCGATTTTTTGGATTGGTTGTTTATATGGGTATAGTTCGTCTACCAAAACTATCAGATTATTCGAGCACGGAACCTATGTTGAAGAACAAATTTGCTCCTACTGCAATGTCCTGGAACACGTTTGAATTGCTCTTGAGGATGGTTCACTTTGCAGATAACGGAAACAATCTTCTAATTAACAGGCTCCAAAAGGTTCAGAGTATGGTCGATAAAGTGGCTCATATCCATCCTGGAGAAACAATATGCATCGATGAATCACTGATACCATTTCGCGGCCGGGTAATTATGCGCAAATATTTAAATGGAAAACGCAATAAAACTGGCATCAAAGTGTTCAAGCTCTGTTGTAATGGAGGCTATAATTATAACTTAGAAATTTACGCCGGCAAAAATATTGACAAAATACGAGCAACCCCACCTAAAGTAGTGATAAAACTAGTTGAGCTATAGCTGGATTCCGGTAGAACCATGATCACGGATAATTGGTATACTAGTATATCATTAGAAGAACAGTTGCTCGATAGGCGAACCAACCTAGTTGGCACTTTAAGGATGAACCGCATAGGAAACCTGTGCGAAGTGACAAATAAAAAACTTAGGACCGGAGAGTATATTGCAAAAGAAAATCGTAAGGGAATCACTATACATTCTTGGAGAGATAAGCGTTACGTGCTGATGGTCTGTACAAAGCACAGATTCTCAAGTTGAACTACGAAATGACCGGGGACAAACAGAGAAAAAACTCGAAGTTATACTTGCTTACAGCGAAGGAAAATCACCTGTTGATCAATCAGATCAAATGACAGCGTACCAATCACCACTTAGAAAAACCATAAAGTTGTATCGTAAACTGGCGTTTGAGCTTTTGCTGAATACTGCTATTCTTGAATTTCCAAAATCAGTTGCCTATGCTTTATGCAATTCGCACCCTCCTTCAGCAGAAGTTGAAGTCGTTACGCCAAGCAGAAATCGTCGTCCTCGTCACGAAATGCCGGTAACAGAGGTCCAGAAGCGAAAACCGTGTCAGACGTGTTACGAGACAGTACAAGAGACAAATAAAGTCATGGCTTGCGAGTGGCAAGGAATTAAAAAGAGGATTCGTTCCTACAGTGCAGGATACGAAGGAGAGTCTCATCTGTGCATTGTTTTTTTTACGTTTTGCTATAATCAAAGCGTAGGTAATATATTTGACAATTTTATTTGCTATATCTTAGCCATTAAATTTGTACGCAAGAAACTGGAACTGAGCGACGTTTCTTCCAGGCCGGTTCGGTCACTATGACCGGTCAAAAGCATTAGATGCCGAGAGTCTGGCATGTAGGACGCAGAAAACTAATTTGGTCATATTGACCGAGCCGGCGTGGCGAACAAAAAATTTTCTCGGTAATATAGTTCGAGTCGGCATTGTAAGCATATTTCGGTCATATTGACCGAGTCGGTAGTCAATGTGTTAACATGACCCCATACGCAATAACCAAAAGCTGACAGATCCGGAGATTGAGGACGCTGCGACTAATCCCCACGCTGGGAAAACGGACGACGAGGAAGGAACTCTCGTAACAATCTCACTAACGTGTTGGGTACATGAGGCCTTGCACCATTTTACTCATACCAAATATCGTCAATTGGTAATCGAAGTTGAGCGATGGCATCCATGAAAACGTTTGTAACATCTCCACATTACGTTAACTATTGACAACTACTGCGTTTCACATTTATAAATTCACATCATCCGAGGAAGACGCGTATTGTACCGTTGGAATCTAAATTCATTTTAAAAGCTCCAATTGTTCTTAAAAAAAACTCGTAAATATTACGGTTTATGAAATAAATTTTAGAATTCAAACGTGAACAGAAATCAATCTCAAATCTGCAATTTAGAGATTTAAAGAAATCTCTTTGAATTTGATTTGAATTTCAACCTAACAATGAGCGATAAATCTGAATTTTGATTTAAAATCTTTTTTTTTAATTTTATCTACTCATAAGCACACGAATAATCATAAACGGATAAACTTCAACAATAACATTTGCACATAACCTGAGCGAAAATAGTGTCAGAATGATCAGCTGTAAGTGTAAATTGGCGATTCAGCGTCAAGCAATGGTCGTAGTTTTTTTGACCTGGAGTGCGAATCCGTTGATGAATTTGAGAAATTCAAACGCCATATTGTTGGCCTTTTCGCCGGGCATGCACTTGTCAGACTGGAAATGTAAATTTTCCTTTTCGAGTTTCCGTTTGAAGAGGTGAAAAAAAGTGACTTTGCGAATTGAAGTCTGCGGTACGTCCCTGGAGGTGTATTGCGCCGAGAGAGGTGTCGTTAGAAAGTAGACGCGTGGGGCTATAATCCCTGAAAAGACGTTAAAAGGCGTCGTTCATGACGTCCAAAAACGTGAAATCGACGCGGCAAGATGACACAGTAAAAAAATCCAGCCGTGGACCAAAATTGCTCCTCAAAGGTGGTAGAAACGGTCTCCTGTTTTTGGCAACTGGAGGACGCCGTGTGGGACATGCCAGCAGCAGACCGACACGGGTCGAAGGCCCGTTCAGTTTTAGAATAGAAAATGGCAATTTCCTGTTTAGACGTGCAAGAGGAACGGAATTTTTTAAGAAAAAACCGTAAACCGCATTTTTACACAATTTTTCTTAATTTAAAAAAAAATCGTCATTTTTTGACCCTCTTTCAGTTCAGGGAAGGCGCCTTACTCGATTAGTACATTGTAATAATAATAATAATAATAATGATCTTTTATAGTTCATTAAATGGGAATGAAGTAACTAAATTAATAACGTAAAAGGAGATCCCGACTAGGAAAATAGTGAGGCAGGCCGAAAGATCTATTCGGGCCTAATAAAGCTTCCGAACTGTTTCCAAACTGTGGCATGCCTCATTCGAACCTTGTCCCGTCTTAATTAGGAAAGTCTAACTCACGCAAATCTTTGAAAATCCAAACTTTCCCCTAATGAGGCCTTCCGAACTTTGGCAAGCCTTTCGAACCATTTCCCGTCCTAGTTAGGAAGGCTTTACTTCGGTATATCTTTGGATCTTCCGATCTGTTACCGAACTGTATCATTTGTTTCATTACGCGCATGAGCATACACACATCCTCTTTCCAAAAGACCATTTTCATACTTGATCAAAATAGTTTCAGTTACTTATTATTCTTTCAAATGCTTTATAGTGCATCATCATAATTTTTTGTTTTTTAATATTTACTTTTAAGCTTTGCTTTCTTAATAATCTAATCTTGTTTCTCAATAACAAGTTATCGGAAACGTAAACCTAAAAACACATAACCTAAAACAGTAATCTAAGCCGGCAGATAATCCCTTGACTAAGGTATCAGAAGATAATTGGGTTAATCTGAGATATGGGGCTTCGTGGATATAGGCAACTCAATGTACGCATTGTGGACATGCAAGGCACAGCAAAGCACATAGTGGTAGGGAAAATAAAGTTTAAGGAGGTATATAAAAATTGTTTAAACTATTGAAATTATTTTCTTATTTCGAATCGAGAGATCGTGCTGCCGCGCGAAGAATTATTTGCTCCTAATATAACCTAATCTAACCATCCATTTTGTTCAAATCTGTAACTGCGGTGACGTTTTTTACGCTCCACTGGAAGTTTTATGTCACCTTCCGTTAGTTTGAATTGTGGCACAGGGGGCGCTGAACCTATGATGCCCCATATCTCAGATTAACCGATAATAGTGTATCCTCTGTGTTGGGAAAATCAAGAAAGAAGAAACAAATTAAAAAGGCGAAGAACAATAAAATTAATTTAAAAAAAGTTGTATAAATTGTTTTTACAATTTCTAAATTAATAGAAATTAATTTACATATTGAAGATTTACTGAAAAATAGTTATAAATATACCACATATTCCTATGCCTATATTTGACTGACTCATTTAAAGTTATACCTAGTTACGTTAATATTAATGTTTTTGTTTTAATAAAAATATTTGCTTGAGTTAAAGTGTTTATGGTTCTTTCGAAATTTATTAGTTTGCTTACTTATTCCTATCCTTCATTTAACAAATGGGCGTTTAAGTTAATATTAATATGTTTTATGATTCCTCTATAATTGCATTAAATTATTGTCTTGTAGTTTTGTGAATAATTTAGAAAATAATTAAAAAAATAATAATAATAAAGTACTACATTATCTTCGTTCAATTGTAATTAAATATATTGGCATTTGCACCACAAAGGGAAAATTTGGACTACATTTAGTTACAGTTGATGCAGAAGTGTGGCTTCCGAATGTGTTCCGAATCAGGCTTTCTAATTAGGAACGAAGCCGAACGTGCGTTACAAATTTCATGAGGGCATAATGCGGTTGCCTCATTTGAAACGAACATGGAGTTCGGCATGCCTAATTCGTTCCTAATAAAAACCGAACTGAATTTCCTAGTTTGGTGCAAGTGTGGCTTCCGAATGTGTTCCGAATCAGCCTTCCATATTAGGAACGAAGCCGGACGTGGGTTAGAAAAGTGATGAGGGCCTTATGCGGTTGCCTCATTCGAATCGAATTCGGAGTTCGGCATGCCTATTTCGCTCCGAATAAAAACCGAACTGTAATTCCTAGTCGGGATTAATTTGGCATTGTTAGGAACCGGAATATTTTTAATTTTATTTATTGTCTTGGGTATTTTTATAATTTTGGAGAGTTTGAAACATGTAGTTTCGGGTAAAATATTATTTAATAGATTACAAAATTTGTATGGTGTAGCTGTAATAATAGAAAAAGAAGTAGATCATCAACTAAATTCTCGTGACATAACAATTACAACTAATAAAACTACTTGTCCCTTAGAATATAAAACATTTCGAAATCCTATTTACTCGGATGCTGTTTTCCTGCACATTCGAATCATCCTGATAACATAAACATGGCTACCTTTAACAGCCATGTTCATATTTTGCTAAATATTCCATTAACCAAAGAATACTATAATTTAAAATTCAAAACCATTAAACAAATTGCTAAAAATAACGGTTACGATCGTTGATAAACATATATTTAGAAAGAATAAGAAACTGATCTTAAACAAAATGTATAACAATATATTAGAAAACGAAGATAAAGTATACGAGGATTAAAGAATATCGTAGATAATAAGCTATATTGGTAATATCAGTCGAAAAATAGGACATGAATTGAATCAATGTAATATAACTACAGCCTTTATAATAAATATACAGTGGCTCGCCACTGTCCCATGAAGAATATCCTTCAACTGAGCATGAAGGAAAATCTCGCTAAATGCACTACCCCAGTTGGTAACCAATCCACCGTCATCTATGATGACTTTAGCGGACTTTCGGATTCTGGGGAGTCCGCAACAACATGCTTTAATGATGAGTCGGAGCATCCTGAAATCACAGGACGTAAACTCAGACCAAGACGGCAAAGCTTCTTCGCAACATTTAATGCCAACTAACTGCTAAAAGTGGGTAAACTGAAACATTTGACTGGTTCACTAACACGACACAACATAATGCTGACAGCAGTACAGGAAACCAGATTTCCGGACGACCATGGCTTCGAGTCCCAAGGCTACATAATCCTCAAAGGAAAAGTGGGTCAGCGGGTAATGAAGAACGTACCCCACTTAGGTACAGGATTTATAATCAGTCACGGGATACTGGATTCAGTCACGGACTTTACCTCCCCGAGTCGTGTATCCATCCTCTCTCTCAAACGCGCAAACAAGGGCTACAGTATAGTCAATGTACATGCCCCAATCAACCAGGACAACAGACGCAATCCAGACAGAACTGATACATTCTGGGAAGACTTAGAAGATATTATCTCTAAACTACCAGAGAGGCACAACGTCATACTGCTTGGTGACTTCAATGCTCAATTGTGAAGAGAGAAAAAATACAGAAACATAGTGGGCAATTATCCGGCGCATAAGCGAACCAACCGCAACGGAGAACGATTGGTGGATCTGTGTAGCACTTTTGGGTTGATCATGAAGTCTATAGCTTGCCAAGGAAGCTGTTCAAGCACTTGCCAAGGAAGCAGAAGACTTGGATTTCACCTAATACTAATCTGGGTGAATTCCAGATAGATCATGTGGCCATTTCACGACAATCTAAAAAGGAAATACAAAACGTGAAGGTACTAAGAAGCGCCAATCTGGACTCAGACCACTACCTCTCAAAGATCAAAATAAGACTTCGGCCTAGAAACACTACATTACACAGAACCTCCAAAATGGTAAGATTTGACGTAGAGCGACTCGAGAACTGACGAGAAGTAAGTCAGAGACTAAACAACACAGACCTAAACAACTGGGACCAACTGAAGGAGACTCTTGTCAAGGCGGCTGAAACGGCTGTCTGAATCGGCTGTCAAGGCCAATGAACTCGCCCCTGTCGCTAGAAGAAGTAAGCATCCGTGGTGGACTGAAGACTGTGACAATGCAATAGCCCAAAGACAGATAGCCTGTGTGAAGTGGAATTCTAAAAAAACCAAGGAAAATTGGCATAAATTTTTGGAACAAAGAAAGGTTACAGCCAAGATAATTCGAGGAACCAAACGAACCTTCACATAAAACCAATTAACCCAAATCGAAGAGAGCTTTGGTAAGATTAATTCCAGAGATTTCTTTGGAACCTTTGTGCTTCTGAGCAGGCACTCAGAAAATACGCTCCGCCAAGCCTCCACTTCAGAGACTCACAAGGCAAACTGGCTTATAACGACAAGGACAACTGCCACCTTTTGGCTCAGTACTTTAAAAATCTACTCAACTGTGACCCACCCAGCGACGACTTCAACTATAAACAAACCACACCCAACCCGGACTCGCTTCCCCCTTCATTGGAAGAAGTTGGTCAGATCCTTCAACTTCTTAAGAATAAAAAGGCAGCTGGAAAGGACTCTATCGTTGCTAAACTGTGGAAAGGTGCTGGAAACAATGCCGTGCGCAAGCTAACCGAGATCATCCAGGCCATCTGGGAAACTTAGCAAAAAGCAAGAGAAATTAGCACCCGATTGGAAATCTGCTCTGATCCATCGGCTTCGCAAAAAGGGAGATTTTACTGATCTAAACAACTACCGTGGAATTTCTCTCGTCCCGGTAACATACAAGATTCTCTCGAAGCCGTTACAAACAAGGGCAGAAAATCAGTTGGATTATCAACTGGGAGATTATCAGGGGGCTTCAGGAAGACCCGATTCTCTGTTGAACAGATTCTCAATCTTAAAACTGTACTTGCAAACTCCAAGATGAGAAACCGCAAGGTGGTCGTCACCTTTGTTGATTTTAGGAAGGCCTATGATTTCATTGATAGAGAAACGCTTAACAAAGTACTCCAGGGACTAGGGCTAGACAACAAAACCTGCAGTCTCATCCTATAAACTTTGACCAACACCCATTCCAAGGTTAAATTTAGAGGCGATATTTCAGAAAGCTTCGAAATAAAAACTAGGGTGAGACAAGGAGATGGACTTTCCCCAGTTCTCTTCAACTGTGTCCTTGAAAAGGTTATGAGAGAATGGCGCAAGGAACTGAACAATTACGCTGCTCAGAGTGGTATCTACCTGGGATGTAAGAACGATGGACTAGTTGTATATTGCCTGGCCTTTGCAGATGACATGGCACTGTTTGCTGATTCTCTTGAGATGGCAACAATGCAGGTAAACTGCCTCAGAAAACAGGCTGCCATAGTGGGTCTTCAAGTGTCGCTGGAGAAACAGAATTCTTCACCAACATCAGAGAAGCAAAGAGAGAGATGTTACTAGAACAGGGAAACATCAAGAGGACTGAGAAATTTAAGTATCTCGGCGAATGGATTGAACCCAACTTATCAGAAAGAGCATCATTATCCAAGAGAGTCAACAACTTAGAACTAGCCTATCGACTGACTAAGAATACTTACAATAAGAAATGCCTGTCACGAAACCTGAAACTTAAGCACTACACATCAGTCTTACGACTAGAAGCCCTGTATGCCATGGAATGTCTTTCTTTGAACCGAAGAGGTCTAGTTGAGAAATTGGAAATCAGAGAGAAGAGAATCCTCAGGAAGATCCTAGGCCCGGTAAAGGAAGATGGGGAATTCCGAAGGCGGCATAACTCTGAGCTCTACGAACATATTGAGATGCTCTCTGACTGTGCAAGGAAAAGAAGGGTAGCTTTCTATGGCCACGTTGCTAGATTGCCTCCAAACCGACTAACAAACTGTCTGTTCACCTTCTGGCAAAACAAGAAGCTTCGTACCACTTGGTTGACAGAAACCGAGAAGGATATTAAAGAATTGGGAATAAGAGATTTCAAAAACACAGACAGTCTTTGAGACGCACCCTGAAGGAAGTCGGTGGATTTCAGGAAAAACCTCGAAGGAAAGGTACCCCCTGGACAGAAGAGAGAAAGGAGTTACACCGGCAGAAGATGAGACAATACTGGGCAAAGGTCAAAGCCCAAGAGTTGAACAAGCGTGGTCCAAATTAGGCCTATTCGAAAGAAGAAGAAGAAGATACAATCAAAATCGAGGAGATCGATATGAACGCGGAATATATTAAATTCAATGTAACGATTGCAATACCTCTTATATAGGTCAAACAGGCAGGACATTTAATATCCTTTGAATGATCATATGAGATCCTGCAAATATACAAAATTAGACACAAATTTACCCTAACATTTGAATGAGATGAATCACACCTGCAATAAGACAAATCTAAAAATTTTAAATATCACGGATAAAGGCCTGAAGATGGATTTCCTAGAAGTGTATGAAATAAAAAAGCCATTACGGTTAAAACATCCTATATAATCAGATACATTTATTTCATTCAAATATCGGGCATTTCCTACTTTCCGGGCATTTCCTAAGTAATCCCGTTATCCCCCATAGATGATAAGATAAGATAATATAAGATAAATCTCGACGCGTTCACAGATGACACTCCACTTAAGGTATCGTAAAGATATGATCTTAAAAACCATGCTATTTTTATGGTTTTTGTTGAGTGCCACGAAGATGGACTGAAAGCTGTAAAATAACAAATTTCATGTGAGATTTGTTTTCGTAGTCCTAAAAAGAATGGTTATAGAGCTCCGGAAAGGCTGAATATATTTATATATTCAGGCTGTGTTCCGTTTGTTTTAAGTTTGTATGATTATCTATAACGTAGGATGGTTTCACCCATTCTATCTTATCAGTTCAATCAATAACCTGCTAAGTTTATGTTTCTCTTACAAAATGTCAAAATTATTAACATCTAACCCTAAACATCGCATGGGTTTTCAAGTGAGTGGTTTACAAATTGTTGTTCATGGAAGCAAAGCTGTGCTGATGAGAGATAAATCTCGAAACGCGTCCACAGATGGCTATCCACTTAAGGTATCGGAAAGTATCGGAATGTCTATGATCTTAAAAACATTGTTATTTTTATAGTTTTTGTTGAGTGCCACGAAGGTGGACTGAAAGCTGTAAAATAGCTTACAAATTTCATGTGAGATTTGTTATGGTTGTCCTAAAAAGACTCAATAATTGTTATGGAGCTCCGGAAAGGTTGAATATATTTATATATTCAGGCTGTGTTCCGTTTGTTTTAAGTTTAACAGATATTTGCATATTATTACCAGCTACCAGTACATTTTCATGTCACTAAACGACTACTTGATAAATAATAATAATAATAATGCCTTATTGTCAATAAGAAATACATAATTTCTGTGAAAAAGCACAGGCAAAATAAATCGATTAAAACTAAAACAAAACATAACGAAAAGAAATAAATAATCGTGAAAAGAAAAGATTGTTTTACTCGTTGATTTTGGCTAGCAGAGACTAATACCTATGTGTGTGTGCGGTTGAAAACAGTCAGTGACAAAAAGGACGGATACCTACGGAAACTAGCGATCACCGAAAGATTCTGCAGTAGTGTAGTAGGGTCGCTCTAGAAAATACGACGTGACGGTGGAACGAAATTTGGAGTTATGTGCGATAGATTTCAGGTGGATAGGTAAATGATTGAACATTCTTTTTGCATTGTAGAAGATAGAGTTTTGATCAGTTCTGATCTAGGTAATGGTAGATAAATATCCTAATCCAATTTCCTAGTACTGTTCAGTTCCTAGTACTGTGTTCGTGTTGTGGTCTCTCCGGTAAAGCAGGAATGTGCTTATGCATTAAGCTAACGGATTCCAGGATAAATAACGAATGGAGAGTTAAAATTTTGGAGTTTTTAAAGTAAGGTAGACAATAGATTCTTCTCAATCCAAACATATAGCGAATAACTCTCTTTTGTAACTAGAAGCAATGTTCCCAGAACGGTAAGCCATATCGAAGATGAGATTCGAAAAGTGCGAAATAAGAAGTTCTGGATGTTTAGAGATTTAACTTCCTGGATAAAGAACTAATTGAAAAGCACGCAGAAGACAGCTTCTTTGTAAATAGTTCCACATGCGTGGACCATTTGAGTGATTTATCGATTATGAAGTCCAGAAATCTAACAATCAATGAGTCAACAGAATCAATGACGTTGTTGTCAAGTGTAAGAGGCGGGAGTGTATCTTTATATGATAGAACTACAGTATTCTTGGTACTTAATTCTAGACAGTTAGAACCGTATCATAATTTTCAATAAAATAAATAACTAATAAATAACCTTTCTATCTATTCAACTTAAGTGAAAAAGTGCAATCTGCAGACGCGTTCCGAAGTTTAATTTCAATTTAATAGTCCACCGTGACACATTGACACCACAGTCTGTGCCAATTTGCCACAACTTTTTGTGCTGTTGCTACTCAAATTTATCAGGCGACGTTCTGTTCTCGGACTCTCGGAGTTTCTTTTTTTGGACCGCCTTTCTTATTTGTGCCATAAGTTTCGAGATTTCTTAAAAAAATTGAAACCACTTTATGCGATCTTCCAAATTTGCAAGCGAATACCACATCCTTCCCCATTTTGTGGGATTATTTTTGCTTTTTTAATTTCAGATAAATAAGTCTCACGTGGCATTTCCTCAGTTTTTAAGAAACAAATTGGTGTTAACAAGTCGCAATTAATAAACTTTTTCATCTTTGACAAGAACGAATTGTATACAATGTACAGGTGCTATAATTATGCACATATTGAAAATTCGATTTTCTTTGATTGCTGAATTAAATGAGGCCGGATTATCGTAAAAATTGACAGGACTAATTGAATTTACCCCGAATCTCTTATTCCGATCTTCAGATTCAATTATCAGGAAAATCCAGATTTTCAAAATTTTTGGCTGGTGCTATAGTTAAAAACATAGAAAAATAGTTGAATTTGCTTTGCTTTGATTTGTTTGTTCTTACAAAATAGATTTATATTGTCTATAGTGGGCAAAATAATGAAGGATTGCCAAAGTGCAAACAATTTTTTTTTTAAATTTGATTTTTTTTAAATGTTACAATTTTTAACAAACATAAATAAAAATTTATATATTGTAATTGCATTTTTTTAAATTAGTTCTCTTCTAAAACAAACTTTTATATTGTGCAATAGAAACTAAATGTATCCAGAAAGCAAAATATATATATATATATATATATATATATATATATATATATATATATATATATATATATATATATATATATATAATTACTCCAAACAAAGTGGTCTTGGGTAAATTACGGTATATAAATGTAATTTAATTACAAGGAAATTATGCAATATAAGTATTATAATTATACACCAATCAATTTATCTATTCAATTATTTTAATTATTATAAATCGCGTCAACAAGGTTTACTAGTTTATCTACTGACAAGTAAATTAATCATTTGTTTTTTTACAGAAATTCTAATTAAACCAAAACTATTAACATTTATAGTTCAAATAGAATAGATTATTGCAATTTACTAAAACAAGTTTATATAGGGCCATCCAATTAGAGGTTTCGTTTTAATAATAAAAAAAAAATATAGGCAGTCAGGCACTGCCGACTGAGGTGAAAACTTTTGAAAAAAAAAACAGCCTTAAAACTGGTTTTGAGGATTTATCAGTATGTAAATTAATCAAATTTGGTACATAGTTTGTTAGTATTGGTTTATGTAATTCTGGAACTTAACTCACTTGTGAAGGAGAATTACTGTTAATGTCATCATCATAATATGAATTTGAATCTGGAATGTTAGGTTGATTTTGTGTTAGGACATTTCTTGTTGATGGGCCTGCAATTTCTGAGAGAAATTTTGACTTTTAGAAACACGCGTTATAACAGCTTTTGAAGATTTGTCTGTATGTAAATAAATCAAATTAGTAGTAGATCTTTTATTTTCTGTGTACCGCTGACTGTTTTGTTTGGAATATTCTTTACGACGTTTAATATTTTACTTCTCATCAGCTGTAATTGTTCGATGTTTAGAAATTGCTGAACAAACTATTGCAACAGTTTTTTTTATTCTTATCTCTATATCGTTGACTTTTAATTTTGGAGTTTCTTTCATTTGGAGAGCACAATGCGTACATTTGGTGGCCTATAAATTTGATGGGTTTTATGCACTGAAATATATACGGCTTGGATTTTTTGCGTACTATAAATAGATGTTTTTTTACAAATAATAGCTGGAAAAATATAAAATTCGGTTTATTCATACAAAAAACGATTACTTCATCCAAAAATGGTTACTTCGTCCAAAATAAAATATAAACACCCAATAATCGATTGATTCTTACAAATAATAATGGTTTAGTACAATAATTTAAGGATTTGTACAAAATAAAATCAATTCACCCTAAAAAGGTTTAACTGTACAAAAAAGGTTGATCCATCCAAAATTTGATTGCGCTTTATAAACAATTTTTTTTATACAAAATACAATTATTTCTTCAAAATAAACGAATTTTACAAACAACGACTTGATTCCTTCAAATTTTATTTGTAACTATCGCGGCGCATAACGAAAGAGAGAGCGCAAGCACATCAGTCTTACGACCAGAAGGCATGCTTCATGGCATATAGGGGCCATGGAGTATATTTCCTTGAACCGAAGAGGTCTGGTTGAAAAATTGGAAATCAGAGTGAGGCGAATCTTTAGGAAGATCCTAGGCCCGGTAAAGGAAAATGGGGAATTCCGAAGACGACATAACTCTGAGCTCTACGAACATATTGAGAGACTGTGCAAGGAAAAGGAACTAAAGCGGCGTAAAAAGTTTTCTGCCGAATCACTCATATCGAGACCTCCCTAAAGGAACTTCGTTCCAAAAATAGAAAGTAACCGACAACTCTTTAAGCACAGTCCGGAGCGGAAGTTTTGCTGCCGCAACCGGTGCGATATCGCGGCGGACCGACTCACACGGCGGCTTATGTACATGTTCAGATCAAAAAGCGCGATTTCTGTCGTAGTCGGGGTAGTGCAGCGTTGCACGACAAGGACGCTGCATACGCGGTATTTTGAAATGGTGATCTCTTTAATCACATTGATTTTATGAACCCATGTTTAATTTTGAAATGAGTTTTATGTGTTTTAGAAATTCAAAATAAATACAAAATAACATATTTCATCTTATGCAATCAATGCTTAAAATAGCATAGCTTTTTGCACTGAGGGCATCATGACTACTATATATACGTAAAATTTTATTTAAAAATTTACGTTTTTTGCGCATTTACGCATTGCCAATTTGCTGCCGCGCCGCTTGTGAGTTTTTCGTTGCGGAAATTTCGCGACGTATATGCTCCGCGCCGGTCTGAAGGAGCCTTAAAGGAGCTTACTGACCGGCGCGGAACTTTCGCTGCCGCGACCGGACCGATTGACGTCGACGCGTTTTTCGCCAAACCCGCGGTTATGCAGCGTTGTACGACAAGAACGCTGCATGTGCGGTTAGTTTCGCTGCCGCTGTGTTATGAAATGACGATTACAAAGAAGTTGAGAATTTTTAAATATTCGCTATATTGTGCGATCTGGATGATGAAAACTATAAAAACATAAAGAAAAAAGACAAAATTTGAAAGCAGATAGGATTAGAATTGGAAGAAAATGTTGGAAATTAAGTTTGTTGATTTTATGAACCCATGTTCTTTTTCTTTTATTTCTTAAATGAGTTTTAGGAGTTTTAAAAATTAAAAAACAAATAAAAATTAACAAAGTGATCGATTTTGTTGATCTGTGTTCAATACTAATAATAGCAGAGCTGCTTTCTCTGAGGAAATTATGACTACTATACACGTCAAATCCGCATTTTGATGTGGGCATGGCCATGTCGCTGCCGCGCCGCTTGCGATTTTTTCGTTGCGGAAATTTCGCGACGTATACGCGCCAGTCTGAAGGACCCTTAAAGCTTTCTTCTTTTTGCCGCCTTGCTTAAAAATGTGAGATAGAAATCCGAGAGAAACGGAAAACGGATGATTTTACAATTGTTATAATTCACAGTTATTTATTGTCATATTTGGCCTTTAGTAATTTTACAGTGTTAAATCTAATACGTGATTTATTTCCGAGCTAATCCACTCATCAATATGGTTAACAGTTTTTTCCTTTTAGTATTTTTATGCACACCTATGTACACCTATGTACACATATTATTTAATAAAAGTGTGAAGATTATTATTTACTTTATAGAAGATTTGTATTTTTGAAAACGACATTCATTAAAATATATAAACTTCGGTTTATAATCTGCTCACCGTTTGAACTCTGTCTTGATACAACTCAATACAACTAGCTTTTTGCTCTGACTGTATCACATCCTACTACTCTCGGCTTCACTGTTGGTTAGACAAGGATGAAGGGAGGTCCTTGGGACCTCTCGCTCGGCGCGCACAAGCCAAGAGGCCAGCGCTCGTTCCAGGTAGTATATATTTCAATGGTCTTATTCGTGATTTATCATAAATTCTTCGATACAGTGCAGTAATCTGAGCATTCCAATAATATCCAAGTACATCCGGAAAAAGTACTTACTTTTGTACTGCACACTGATTGTAGGAGTTGATATTTCCTTAGAAGCGCTGCGTTTTGTCAACACTGCCAAAAACTTTCCAATAATCCGTCACTAGTACATCTACTAGTACATCCTGTAAAAGTACTTACTCTTGTACTGCACACTGATGCTACGGGTTGATATTTCCTTAGAAACGCTGCGTTCTGTCAACACTGCCAAAAACTTTGACTATTAAGTTTGAAATTCACAGCCAACTTTAAATATATGCGTATAGATGTGTTCTTTTGAACACATCCTTGATTAATAGAAATTTTCTATAGAACGCAGCTATTGATGACGATGACGGAAATCTATGAGTTTACCCTCTAGCAAAAAACTCGTTCAGCGCGGCTAAAGACGTTTTCACTTCAAAAGTTTTCACTTCAAAAAATATTTTTATGCGAATTCATGTGTCAGTTTATGTTCATTTAATTTTAAAGAGGAGGGTATACTTTTAATAATGGAAAGCAGTATTAACGAAATAGTCGCCAGGGCTACGCTTGCAGGATCATATTCTTTTCATGAAATTTTACATCACCAATTCGCACATTTGCGGCTGTATGTCTTCGAAAACTTCACGAGTTCTATCTTTCAGATCTTGAATCAATTGTGGGCCATTGGCATAGACCTTATCTTTCACGTAGCCCCAAAGAAAAAAGTACAGAGGTGTTAAATCATAAGATCTTGATAGTCAATTGTGATTGCCTCTTAGAGAAATCTCACAGTCTGGAAACTTTTGACGCAAGAGAGTATAGTTACTTGGGTGGCACGTAGCGAGGTTTTGTTGAAAATAAACGTTGTCTACATCAATATCTTCCAATTACGACCATACAAAATCATTAATCATCGTTCGATAGAGGACTCCATTCGCCGTAACACTTGCTCCAGTCTCATTTTCGAAAAAGTAATGTCCAATGACCCCGCCATACCACAAACCGCACCAAACAGTCACACGTTGAGGATGTAGAGGCTTTTCAACCATAATTCTTGGGTTTTCGGAGCCCCAAATGCGACAATTCTGCTTATTAACGTAGCCTCCGAGGTGAAAATGGGCCTCATCAATCCAGATGATTTTTCTATGAAATTCCGGAACAGTTTGATGCATTTCACGGACCCAATCAGCAAATATACGACGTTGTTGTTTGTCGCGAGGCTTGAGTTCTTGTGGTAACTGAACTTTAAAAGCCATTAGACCTAAGTTTTATGCAAAATACGGTTTAATGGAATTTTTTGTTTGTGGAATACCCATTTCCAAAGATCGACAAGAAATGGACAAAACTGGGTTTTCCTCAACACTATGAAGTACAACAGCAATATTCTTGTTGATCTTGAGCGACGTGCACGAGTTCGGTTCTTAACATCACTAAATTGTCCCAACAGCTCAAAATTTTCCACCAGTTTCACAATTGCGGGCCGAGAAGGTTCTTCATTGCGACCCAAAAATGCTTTAGTTTTTGCGAACTGTAACCGCGAAATTTTCATCACTTTTGTAGTGAATTTTAATAATTTCAATGCGTTGTAGAAGCGTATATCGTTCCATTTTTATTAATGGCGTAGTTTTCACTGATTATCTCTCAGGTAGTTACAGGTTGCCTCATGCCAACTGTTAAAATGGCGGGCTATTGAAAATGAAACCACTTATTGGAAGACCCTTTATTACCAAATCATAAGCTACCAAAAACGCTGTATTTCTTTATGTTCAATTAATCAGATGTTGCATTAAACAATTGTTTAAAAAATCGAAATCGTTTGTTGCGTTTACTGAAGTTAATACATTTATTTTTAAACTTAATACATTGTGAAACAAAAACGTCGAAATGTGCTTAAGGAATAATTCAAGAGCAGATCCAACTTTTATGTCAAGGGGGTCATGTAGTCGAGGTCTAGTCAGGACAGGCTCCAATTCAATTACAATAATAAATCTAATAAAAAATAAATAGTATTTTATTTTTATACGTCAAAACAATTTGAATCAAATAACAAAATCAATTTATCTCTTTTGTCGTCTAGAGAAACGAGTTATGACTTCCTACTTGAATGAGTGAGCTTTTGTTATTGGTCATGGCCCCAATGGTTCCGCCCTTGGAATGAGTTCGATAATCATGCAATAAATTCACTGAGACGGATGGTCGAAAAAAAATGCTCAACAAAATATATTTTTACCTTGCAAACATTTTACCATGCAATCTATTACTATTTTCGAAAATATATCTAGACATTGGGTTGCCAGATGATAATTTGATGGTGGAGGACTGATGAGTCTGATGATTTTCTTAAAAAAAAACATTCACAATTAAACGAGTTTTTTATACACAATTTACTTTTTTCAATAATATTTAGCTGAGCCGTCGATTTTTGCAAGAAGATCTTTAAACAAATAATTATGAAAATCTTCACATGGCATGTTTTTGAAGTTGTATTGAAAAAAAATAAAGATTCTACTGAATCCACATTTAGACTGTTTCATTCTCCACCGAAAATTAATCGCCAACAACACTCTTTCCACATTCGTGTTATGTGCGCTTATACCAAAATAAAACTTGTAGATCTTGAACAGTTCTGAGAATGCAGTTCAATGTTTTTAGCTCTTTTGAAGTAGTTGCTCGTGCAACTTCAAGTGATAATATTTGTCATCAGGATCACCCAATCGATCAAAAAATTAAATCAGGTTACAAAACTGATCATGTAGTTTAAGATCGTCAATCTCTACACCTCGGGCGCTCAAGAACTCAATGCATCGAAGTAAATCGTCATATTTTAGATTTTCCAAGGGTTTTAGCGATTCCCTTAAATAATCTTCACATGTTTTGTAAAGAAAAAATTGTTGGAAATGACCTCTTCATTAATACGAAGCAGCTGTCTTACGCTTAGTGAAAAAAATGTTGTTTCCTCAATTTCGAAACATTTGCAATATGGATTGAAGTACCTTTGAAGTTTACAGAAGGGAATTATGTTTAGTTAGTTAAGTTAAACAGACATAAGAGAATGGGTGAACATTAAATATGCTTCAGAAGTTGTGCCTTCGAAAAATATCTTTATTAGGTATGGTATTGTTCTTTGGCATAAGAAATATTCTGTTAATGCTGGATAGAACTTCAAAATTCTTTCTACGCACGCAAACAGGCTAAGCCATCCTGTTTTGCTGTGTTTTAGCAAAGACTGGCAAATATGGAAATTTTGAAGATTCTGGTGTCTGATGATACGATTCGTAGAAGAATTAAGGATATGTTCTTGACATAAGCATGTCATAAGCTTGACATATCTTTTGCATTACAAGTAGGTGAATCAACTAATGTGCAGTCTCTTAGACTTTGTACGATTTATTTATGAACATGAGATAATAATCAATTGTCTATAAGATAATCAATTTTTATGCTGCAAGGAACTTTTGCGTACAATCGGCCAGGACTTGTTTGATGCAATAACAACGTATTTGAATGCTTTCAAATTATCATGCGATCATTGCGTCCGTATTTTTATCGATGGAGTAGCGTCCATGACGGGATCAATCAAAGGATTTGCGACATTAGCTAAGACCATATATTCAAATATATTATTTCATCATTGTTTCTTGCGACGAGAAGTATTCGTCTTAAAAACAATTCCCAAGAAATTAGACGACGCATTTGATTTGAAGACGAAGTAGCTGCCATAGTTAACTTTAAAATGAGACCGACAAAAAAAAACGAATTTTCAAAGAAATTTGTTCATCGATGGAAGCAGACTATGAGTGACTCTTCACACCGAGGTGAGGTGGTTGTCACGAAGAAAGGTTTTCGTCTGTGCAGAATACCAACGAGGCAATCGTTTCTTTGATAATTTAACATTTATCAACAAGAGAAGGAAAACTTGAAAAATATTGTCCATTGTTACACCCAAGAAAATATGATTGGACAAGAAAACCGTTTGTTTATTCCTAACTTTCAAGTATTACTATAAAAGAAGAAGAAGAACTGACGTCGCTTTCTTCAGATCGTGGATTAAAATTACACTTTCACGAAAACACTGCAAATTTTTGGATTTCTGCTAAAGATGAATACCTGATTATAAGCAAAAAAGTCCTGAATATATTATTGCTATTTTCCACGTCATATCGTAGCGTAGCAGGATTTTCAACTATAAGGACAAACAAATGCGATAGACTAGAGAATGTAGAAGAAGAAATGCGTGTGGCTTTATCACTTATTCGTCCCAATATCTGTGAGATCTGTCAATATTCCCAAGCTCATGTATCACATTAAAATTGAGATTTTTTTAGAATATGGTGATTTTAATTGTGTTTTCAATAAAAATATTTGTGCATAGGATGGTTGCGACTGTTACTACGTGGTAATTCATACTTACACTGATTTGAAAAATTCACTATATTTTAACCACATTTATAATATGTAAAAATATTACTCCTATATTACTTATTATGCACACTTTTTTCCGTTATTTTCTGCTTTTCGCTGTTCTTTCTGCTTCATGCCAGTTCCTTTTTGTGGTCTTCCTCTTGCATTCTTTTTTGTTGTTCTTGCATTCCAAATTCTTATTGTTTGGCTGTCATCTGACATTGTTGTGAGGTGTCGGAACCAAGCCAAATGTTTTTTTTTCTCTATAGTATTTTGTATGCTTTCTATTTGCCATATTGTTCTAATATGTTTGTTTCTTATTCTATCTAATCTTGTAACCCCTTCTACTCTTCTCAAGTATTTCATTTTCGCTGCTTGTATTCTGATTTTTATTCTTGGGTTCGTACGTAGTCCATGTTGCACTCCCATATAGTAATATTGGTCTGTATATTATAGTTTTTTGTCATTTTCGTTTCTTTCCTAATTTGTGTATTGTTTAATATTCTTTCGTTCATAGCGTAGTAGCTTTTAGTTGCTGCCGATATTCTGTTGTTAATTGTCCGTGTTCTAAGTTTCCTTTGTTATTTATTATGTGTGTCCTAGATATGTGAATATTTCTAGTTTATTGATTCTTACAGATAATAATGGTTTAGCACAATAATTGATGGAATTGTACAAAATAAAATCAATTTACCCAAAAAAGATTTAACTGTCCAAAAAAGGTTGATCCATCCAAAATTTGATTGCTCTTTACAAACCTTTTTTTATACATAATACAATTATTTCTTCCAAATAAACGAATTTTACAAACAACGACTTGATTCGTTCAAATTTAATTTCAAACTACCGCGGCGTATACACAGAGAGATAGAGAAAGAAACTAACGCGGCGTATAAAGTTTTCTGCCGAATTACTCTTACCGAGACCTCCCTAAAGGAACTTCGTTCCAAAAATAGAAAGTAACCGACGACTGTGTAAGCATAAAACTTTCTTCTTTCTGCCACCTTGCTTAAAAATGTGAGATAGAAATCCGAGAAAATCGGAAAACGGATGATTTTACAATTATTATAATTCACAGTTATTTATTATCATATTTCGGCTTTAGTAATTTTACAGTGTTAACTCTGATACATAATTTATTTCCGAGCTAATACACTCGGCTAATACACATCAATAAGGTAAACAGTTTTTACCTTTCAATATTTTTATGCACACCTAACCTATGTATACATATTATACAATAAAAGTGTGAAGATTATTAAATACTCTCGTAAATTTGCATTTGGACTTATTAAGTAAAATATATTTATTAATTTTTTAGGAAATGGGAAAAGTTGAGGATTACAGCATCAAAGTATATCAACAGTATTATTCAAATCCGAATGATCCTCCAGTTAAAAAAACCAAGCCGTATTGTTAGTTCATGGACAAAAAAGCGAGTTATTTCTTATTTTTAATCCGAATACGAGGCTGAAGAATATTTACACAATCAAAATATTTGGTACAAAAGAACATCAACAGATTCTCTTTAGACAGAGACTCCAAATTTAATTCTGTCAGTTTTAAGAAGTAAGAAACTTCCGAAAGTCAATCATTCAAATTAAAAATATAATCTAAAGATAAATAATATAAAGCTTTTCATAAGTAGTATGTTTTTCCAATAATTCAACCTCGCTTCTAAAATTGGTTTTCCCTTGTTTTATCAATAGATACGATAATTGTCATTTGTGAAATTCATCTGCTCGCAATGCAACGTGCTCCACAAAAAAATTTAAATCGTGATAAATGTGTTGAAATTTTAACTTTGTCTAATGAAGGACTAACAAATCGCGAACTTGGTAGAAGATATGGAGTGTCTCATACAACGGTCGGTAGGGTTCTGCAGAGGTTTATAGAGAAGAAAGATCACGCTAGACGACTTGGTCAAGGCAGACCACGAGCTACTAATGCCGTGGAGGACCGATTTTTAATGCTTCGAACACTGAGGGAACGGTTCACTACTGCACGAAGTCTCCAAATACAACTTGCTGAGGTTCATGGTACTGCTGTTAGTCAAGATACCATAAGAAGAAGACTTCGTGCTTCAAATTTATGACCTCGGGTTGCAGCTACTAGTCCCAGATTTGTCTGTAGACCACCGAAGAAGCAGATTGTTTTTGCAAGGAGGCATGTGGATTGGGAAATTCATAATTGGGAGCGGGTAATATTTATAGATGGTTTAAGGTTTTGCCTTGTAGGTTCTCATCACCGCCCAAGAGTGTACAGAAGATATTCCGCTTGTAACATTCGAGAAACCACTTTATATGGAGGTGACTTAGTGGTGGTATGGGGTGGAATATCTTTAACAACTGGCACAGAGCTTTTGATTGTTGATGGTAGACGTCTGAATTCTGTACAATACATAATAGACATTTTAGAACATTTTGTGATACCTTTTGCATCTTATATTGGGGATGGATTCGTTCTTATGCAGGATAATGCAAGGCCACATGCGGCACATATTGTTACTGAATATTTAAATTATGTTAATATTCAAGTCCTGGAGTGGCTAACCTGCAGTCCAGACCTGAACCCAATAGAGCATCTTTGGGACATAATGGGGCGCCGGGTTAGGAGTCAACACCCACCACCTAACAGCTTAGACGAGCTGCGACAAAGTATTATCCTGGACTTATGGGACGATATCCCTCAAGAAACGATTAGATCTCTAATTGAAAGTTTGCCACGGCGATGTCAGACTGTAGTAACATCTAGAGGTGGTAACACTAGTTATTGATAAGCCAAAAACGTTTCCAAAGAAGCTGTATTCGTCTGTATAATAATAATTATCTTTTTACATAATTTTGTTAAATAAACCATATTTAATTTAACGATTTATTGCTCAACAGTTTATATGACCAATGACAGAGCAAATATAAGATTAGTTACATCTAAACAATAATACATTAAAAAAAATTAAATACAAACAAGGTAACACAGGTTGGGCACATAGAACAATTAAACATAAATAAAAATAAAGAATCAACAAAAAAAAATACAAATACAAATAAGCAAGTAAACAATTAATATAAACATTTAACAGGGCATACAAATTCAAAACAAAATAGGATAATATACAAATGTATCCTGAGTAAGAGGAGTAAAATAAAATACTAGTCTGCTTGGTTTTTGAGGGCTTTAGTTTTAAATGCCGCGAAGGTCCCAAAAATGTCGCACTCTAGGCTAATTGAATTGTACAAAGAACAAATCTTAAACAGTGGTGGAATCAAGGACATTGAGCCGCTATATGGCGGGTTATAAAAAGAAACCGTTTGTCTACTCGCAACTCTAGGCACTAGGAAATTAAGATTGTTTATAATTTCAGGAGAGTCAATCACGCCATGAATGGCCTTATATAAAAAAACAAGACCCGCCAGAGAACGTCGAGACTTCAGTTGTAGAAACCCAAACTCACCGAGCAGCGATAAATGATCAATATGAACCGGAGGAGAAACTCCGAATGTCTTAAACCATAGCAATTTTAAAAATTTCCTCTAAATAACTTCCAAAGCGGCGGTATACTTTTTGAAGTAAGGATCCCAAATAATTGATCCATATTCTAAGATTGATCTTACATAAGTGTGGTAGAGCACCCTTAGCGCCAAATTATTGTTAAAACCCCGAGAATTTCGAATTATGAATCCTAGAGCTTTCGCGGCCTTGGACACAGATAAGAAAATATGTTGCACAAAAGAAAGATGACAGTCAAAAGTAATACCGAGGTCTTTGACTGTTTCAAAGCGATCAAGCTGGACATTAAATAAGGTATACCTGAATTTAAAGGGGTGCAGAAGCCGGGTAAAAGTGACAATTTTGCATTTGCTAAGATTAAGACCTAATTGATTACCATCGCACCAATTTTCAAGAATTTTCAGGTTCGCTTGTAAAACCAAACAGTCATCAGGGTGCTTAATAGACATGAAAATCTTAAGGTCGTCAGCATAAAGTAAATGAGGTGCTGATAGAGACGAACTCAAGTCATTAATAAATATATTAAATAGCAAAGGCCCTAAGTTGGACCTCTGCGGAACACTGGAAGTGGCAACGAATTATGTCGAGGCATATCCGCAATGAAAAACAAACTGCGACCGATTTGCAATGTAAGAGGAGAATAAATCAATTAGGTTGGTTGCAAACCCAAAAGAGCGAAGCTTCTTAATAATGACTGCGTGATCTATGGAGTCAAATGCTTTAGAAAAATCAGTGTAAATGCAATCAACCTGACCCCTATTAGCAATAACTGGTGTTGTATATTGGGTAAAGACAACTAAGTTGGTGAGAGTTGATCGACCCTTCATGAAGCCATGTTGCTGTAAGGAGAGAAGATTTTTGATACTATGGAAGATTGATTTATAAATGATGGATTCAAAAACTTTGGAAAAATTTGAAAGAATTGATATGGGACGATAGTTACCGATTTCAGATGAGCCAGCTTTATGTATAGGACAGATCTTTGTGGATCTGTTTTGTTTTTGTGATCCATATTTCTGGTAATCGTTTTTTCTCCACAATTACTTAAGTCAAATTAATTATTATTATCGAAATAATTCTGTTTATGTGTTTTATTCTTAATATGTTTTGCAAAATGTATGATAATAATGAGGACAATTAAAATAAATCGAAATGTATATGTGGTGCGTTAATTTTGCGGTTAAGTGTATATAAAATATAATATTCATACTATTCGAAGGAAAAAATATGGCGGTTGCCAAATTAGCCTTAGAGAACTTGAAGCTTGGTGTAAAAGAAATCTTTATGAGAGTTTAAGTACTAATCAAGAAGAATCTTTATCGCCGCAACATAATGAAGACATTTGTTTTGTTTCACATTATAATATACATATTGATGAGGAGGACGATGAATAAAATAAATTGCAAGTGTTTTTAACTACAAAAAGATTAGCAGCCATGATCAACTCAAATTATCCAGTACATACGAATTCAATGTATAAATTGGTATGGCAAGGATTTCCAGTTCTGATGTTTGGGACACCAGATAAAAACAAATTTTTCGACAAGAGATTTTTGACTATTCGAGCAAAAAATGTTCGAGATTCTCTTAAAGCTGAAATTGATACACACCATTATGCATCATCATTGGAAGATTTTGAAAAGGCTTCAATCCTGTTCAAGTCAAAATACATAGATTTTACTCAAGATGTTCTAGACTTTATCAATTATATGTATGACTACTGGATTAAAAACAAAATTGCTTCGTTCACTGGACTGGTTGATGGTGTTCCGTATCATAAAAATGCTTTAAAATCAATTAGCAATGTAATTAAAAAAAATCATACCTTTAGGAAAATGTTACCAATGAGTGAGTTTCTATCAATAGCAAAAATCATTGTTATGAATTGGTCAGAACAGAGAGTTAATCAAAAGAAATTCTACGTCTTCTACGAAAGTCCGATTTTTGATGAAAAGACTGTCCTTAAAGCCTATCACTGTGTTAAATCATCACCAACCATGGTGAAAGAAGAATTGAATGGTCAGTCAATTTTTTACATCTGTCCAAACAGTCAAAAGATATCAGAAATCAATATTTCAGAGTACAAAACAAAAGAAAACCTGAAAAAGTGGATACAAATCATATCAAATTTCAATGTGGAACGTGACTCTGAACATAAATAAATGGGAAGAAGCTTCCTGTTCATGTATGTGATTTATGAAGAATTACATATGTAAGCACAGTATTCGAATGGGAATTCTCTTGTTCCATTGACACTTAAACAAATTCCATTGGGACAGAAGCGAAAACGTGTGCGACCTTCAAAAACTAAGCCAGCATTAGTTCGTCTATGAAGTTAAATATAAAATATATAAAAAGTTAACCAACACATTATAAATTACACATATTATATATTTAATACATTTATTTCAGAAGTAGTTTTTAGGAATTAATGTTGTTATATACTCGCATTGGCCACTATATCGCTAATAATGGTTATCCTTAATAATGGATACTACCAATATTACCCAATAAATCCAATAAACCCGATAAACCCAATATTCAAATTAGATCTGCTTGACTTTTTTGCATTACCAGTTGTTTATAACATTTCCTCAAAATAGAAGTCTACAAATTTGTTTTCTCAACCATCTTCTCAAGACAGAAATTGAAAAAATGCTAAAGATTAGGTGGCGAACGAGTAAATAAACAGAAATTAATTAACAACAGTTTACTTACTTAATACTTGTTAGTTATAATAGTATATTATATTGTCCTTAATAATATATTATGCGTACATAATTTTCTTTTCATATTCGGAGATGGATTAAAAACATTAAAATATTCTACTTCCATTTTGTTGATTTTGTATTTTTTGTTTCTATAGAGGAAACAATTCGTCAATGGAGTAAGTATTAAAAAGCTTCCGTATAGTGTCTCCAACCAATTGAAGAAATAATTTCTCAGCAGCAGGCTTCATTTTCAAGGCAGTGGTTTCAATGTTCTCATTGAAGTACTTATTGTAAGTTTCCGTTTCCTCGACCGAAGGCAATAGGTTATCGAAGTGAATACGAAGAATTTGAAAATTCGTCCTTGGAAAATTGACTTCGCTTTTGTTGAAATCAATGAACGTTTTTCCGTCCTTTTCTCTACGTTCCCCTTGCATCTTCAAATTTACACCATAATTTGCTAAAAAGAAAAACTATTTACTTCCACTAACCCAAATACTTAATTTTGTAAAAGGTATTTAGTCATTTCGATTTAGATTATAAATCTAGTTTAATATCGTATTGTGTAGTAGAAACGCAAACAAATATATAGTTTTTTTCAATTCCCTATTTAATGCAAATAACAGACCATTATTATTTCCGTTTCCAAACTTACTTGAATTTAGACGACATTCTCCACTACTATTGATTTTATATTTGTCGATATTCCCTTCAAGTCTGTAATATCCATAAGCGAAGGTTTTCTTAAAAAACCACTCTAATTCAAACGAGTTCTTGTCGATATCAAAATTAACTGTCTTGATGTTGAAGTCGCTCATTCCGGTAACGACGAAGTCTTTGCCCACGGTTATTTTCAACGTGTCCGATTGAGATACCGAGTCTTCTTTGAAGACAAACGGATTATATTTGGGCACAAAAAGGGACGGAATTCCATGTTCTAGTTGGTCCTTGACCGAAAGGATGTTTTTTTTGATGCAGTTGTTAAGTCTTGAGTCCCTTTTACATATATTTATAAAGGACGCTGAAAATAATTCAAATATTTCATAATTTCTACCATAAAAACATGCTTATATTTAGCATTAAATTCCATTTTTTCTAATCTGAATTCACTTTAATAAAAATAAAAAAAATTACAAAAGTATTTTCTAATTATTGCACTAGAAAAATCTTTATGGGAAGTCAACTATTGAATCCCGTAATTTGAGTATTAATTATTATTGAGTAGCTCAGTAGACGCTGTTGCTGGTCCCATGCCCGGATAAAGGAGGAGGTTTGAGCCCCCATGCTTGAACAATTTCACCCCGTAAAAACCGCACCGTTTCGAAAACCCTACCCAAGCCTCGGACAGAACAAGGACGGATATTAAAAAGACGAAAACGGCGAAAAAAGGACATGATTATTGGAACTTGGAACATAAGAACCTTATACCAACCAGGGGCCCTAGACGTCCTAAGGAAAATGTATGAACCGCTAGTAGAGAATGGGGAATGAAGAATCCGATATAAT
The DNA here is from genome assembly GCA_944588485.1 of Phosphuga atrata. Taxonomy (NCBI): domain Eukaryota; kingdom Metazoa; phylum Arthropoda; class Insecta; order Coleoptera; family Silphidae; genus Phosphuga; species Phosphuga atrata. The sequence goes on from OX155897.1 coordinate 37,964,768, forward strand.
TTCGAATTAAAACAGAAATATAACCAGCCAGACATTGTCGAATTTATAAAATTACAGAGATTAAAATGAGCGGGACACTTGGAGAGAATGGGTGAGGACCGAATACCATAGAATGTATATAATGGGCGGATGGAGGGTTAGAGGACGACCAAGACAAATATGGATAAATAACATTGAAGAGGACGCCAAACAAATATTGAAAGTTCGTAATTGGAAAACAACAGCAAGGCAACGAGACTACTGGAGGCAGAAAATACGGGAGGCCCAGCTCCAAATGTGACTTTGGCGCCACGAAGAAGAAGAAGAATTTGAGTATGATTGGTCAAGGTTAGTAGACATATTTTTTGTACCTAGTCTTGTATGATTAGCTTTGCCTGTCTCGTCTGTTTAATTTTAAATCAAAAATACAATTTGGAAATAATTTTATAGTCAAGACATGCTAGTCAAGATTTAGAAAGACAATATAGACAAACTATATATCAAATGTTTTAAAAATTGTTATTCATTAAAGCAAAGCTGCACATCTTCTTCTTCTTTATATGGCATTTCCTTTCAGGAGGTTTGCAATCATCATCGCTATCTTCATCTTGGAAGCGGTAGTTCCGAATAACTCTTGGGATATGGTATCATACCACTCTCTCAGGTTACGTAGCCATGAGTATCTGCTTCTACCGCTGTTCCGTTTGCCTATTACTTTGCCCTGTATTATCAGTTGAAGCAACTCATACTTTTCTGCTCTGGATATATGGCCTAGATATTGGAGCTTCCTTCTTTTTATTGTTAGTATGATTTTTCGTTGCTTGTTCATGAGTTCCATTACTCTAGTGTTCGTCACTTTGTCCGTCCATGGTATTTTAAGCATTCGTCTATAACACCACATCTCAGAGGCTTCTAGCTTTTTTATTTGTGTTTGTTGCAAAGTCTATGCTTCCATTCCATATAGTAGAATGGAGAACAAGTAGCCTCTTAGTATTTTTGTATGTAGATCAAGTTTTACTTGTCTATCACAAAGAAACACACACATTTTAAGAAAGCTGCACTGATGAGAGATAAATCTAGAAACGCTTTATATTTTAGCTTTATTCTAAAGCTTTATATTTCACAAACGGATCTCTTAATCGAAATATTGTTTTCACAAACCAGTAATATTTTTGAAAGACCTTTCCAACGACACCCTACACCATGGGGTAGACGAGAAAATAAAAGTCCCCACTTCATTAGGGTAAAGAAGGTACCCTAAAAATTAAAAAAAAAAATTTTACAAGATTTTATTTTACCACTTTGTCGGCGTGACTAATCTGTATATCCATGCCAAATTACAGCTTTATATTTCTAATAGTCTCTGAGCTAAACTGCGGACGGACGGACAGACATATCGACAACTGAGAATATTGCTGTTGTTGCCCATAGCGTTGAGGAAAATTCAGGTTTGTCCATTTGTCGTCGATCTTTGGAATTGGGCATTCCAGAAACGACATTACACCGTATTTTGCATAAAAAGGCTTTTAAAGTTCAGTTAACACAAGAACTCACGCCTACCGACCATAAACAACGTCGTGCCTATGCTGATTGGGTCCTTGAAATGCATCAAACTGATCCAGAATTTCATCGAAAAATCATTTTGACTGATGAGGCATCTGGGGCTCGAGAAACTCAAGAATTATTGTTGAAAAGCCTCTCAATCCATTCATGTTCCATCCTCAACGTTTTAGTCTGGGCCATTGCACCTTATTTTTTCGAAAATGAGGCTGGAGCAACAGTTAAGATGAATGGATTGCGCTATCAAAAAATGATTACGGATTTTGTATGGCCAGAATTGGTATAATTGGCCAGAAAGATATTGATGTGAACGACATTTATTTTCAACAAGATGGCTTATTATTAGACGACCTATACGTACCACACAAGTAACAATACTTTCGCTCTTCTGCGTGAAAAGTTTCCTAACCGTGTGATTTGTCGAAGAGGCGACCACAATTGGTCACCGAGATATTGTGATTTAACTCCTTTTGACTTCTAAAGTCTTTTTTCTTTGGACTAACACTCTTTTCACTTTTTCCAGGCTTTTTGCAGTGGGATACCGTAAGGTCCTTAATGGAGTAGTTTCCTCTTGCCTTCTCGATCTTGATGCCGTTGATTTAAGTGAATTCTTCCGCCTTTGGGGGTGATTTCTCACTTCCTACAGGGTGCCCCAGCCCTATACCCGCTCATCCGCCATCCAGGGATGTAGTTGGCACTTGATATGGGGATGACTTCTTATCCCGGAAGTCCCTCAGTCGACATGTTAAAATGAGATATTTCGTGATTTCTTCTTCTTCCTCTACTCAATCGTATCGCTCGTCTCCAAGCATCGTGGCAATGGTACGACATAGGGATCATATTTGTTGTATTTGTTATCTCCATTCTTCCCTGTTTTCAGCAGCTTTTGTGCAATCGTGTACAGTTGCGCCTATGGCTTTGGATATTTGATCCACATAGGACGATGGTGATCTTTTTCGTGGTCTCTTTCCCTCTATCTTTCCTTGGACTATCAATTTCTCAAGTGAGTCGTCCTTTCGTCGTGTAGTTCTGTGTTTCTTCATTATGTGACCGAAATATCTTAGGATGGACTTTTGGATAGTTTTGCTTAGTCGATCGACGATGTTAAGTTCTCGTTGAATATTTCGTGATCAGCGAGATCAAAAACGTAAGGAGACCAAAAATCACGATATTTGCACGATTCTTTCAAATTTTGGCCAGCTTTTTGGGATTTCGGACCACTGTGCATGGGGATCAGTTGTGCCTCCTCGCTCTCCAGATTTGTGGGCTTTGGATTATTTATTATCGGTCATGTTAAATCTACATTTTAACAGAACCGACTTGAGACCCTGGAAGACTTGGAACGGAACAATTCGTGAGATTTCGCCGGAAATGTGCCAGCGTGCAATGCGTTCATTATTGCATCGATCTCAGTCATTCATCGAAGCAAACCGATGTCATCTAATCGATGTATTTTTTGGTTATCAATTTTTGTTATCATTTTTTGGTTAATCGATGTTTTTAGAGGGGCCTGGTTATTAAACTTTAGATTTGACTCTACCATGTTCAACAAAAAAATTTGTTGTCCAACTTATTTCCTTTATGATAATTGCAGTTTAAAATCAGGACACTCTTAATTGGACACAAGGGTGACCCAGCCCTATACCTGACACTGACGAATTGACTCGCTGCGTTAGTGACGCCAGAGCCGCTTTGCTCAGAAGTCTACCTTTAGGCACTGAACGTTCTAACCTTCTTCACACACTTGTATCATAAACTATTATTTCCCCTTATTAGTTTTTTCCCTTTCTTTCGTTCTTCAATTATATTTTCTTCCAATTTTTTAAATTTTTTAAATTCACCTTTTATTAACGAACTAAACAAACAATCTTTTCTCTAAAATACAATCACAATTCGATGTTGACGGAACGCTCATTTTTAGTATTGTTGTCGTATAGTTTATTTAATTTTTCGTCTTGAGTTTTGGCACCTGACTGACAAATTCGAATAAATGAGTTCAATTTCAGTTATAAACGAAATAACGAAGTATTGTTGACACTGACTTCGAATTTTTCATCTTGAGGTTCAATTACCCGATTTTGATGTTTCTAAAAATATTTAGAAACATCTCTAGATTAAGGGGTCTTCATTGCTAAAAATTATATTTTCCTCTATGGGTGTGTTGACAGATTTACTGTTTAGCATCTTAAATTTTTGCGATAACTGTTCAATGTACTCCTCCTGATCAAGAGTGATGGTTTCTTTATACTTGTTTCGCCTGATTCTTAATCCGATACATCTCTTCGCTTCTCCCAAATTCTTTATTTTAAAGTTCGAAGCAAGTTTTTCTATCAACGATTTTGTCTCCTTTGAATCATTTGAAAATATTAAGAAATCGTCTACATACAATGCAATTATGGTCAATTCTTTGTTACCTTTTATATATATATATATATATATATATATATATATATATATATATATATATATAGATATATATATATATAATGTTCAAGTTCTGACCTTTTAAAGTTCATTGAATTTAAAAGATCGTCCACCCTTTTATACCATGTTTTGGAAGACTGTTTGAGGCTATATATAGCTTTGTTTAATTTACAAACCATTCTTTCTTTTTCTTGTACTACAAACCCTTCAGGTTGCCTCATATACACAGTTTCTTTCAAAACAAGATTCAAAAAAGCAGTTTTAACATCTATATGCCTTATATCTAATCCTAAATCTACAGAAAGTGAACTACTGGGGAAAAAGTCTCATCGTAGTCTATGCCTTGCTTTTGAGTAAAGCCTTTGGCCACTAGACGCGCACGATATGGCACTTCACCGCTAACGTCGGTTTTCCTTTTGGAGACCCACTTGCAGTCCACTACGCAACCATTCTTTGGTGGTTCGACTAGGTCCCAGGCATGTGTTTCATGAAAAGAGTCTACCTCTTCTTTCATGGCATTCCTCCACGAGTCGGTGTCTGGTCTTGACAGTGCTTCGGTTACTGTAAGAGTATCACATTCTAAGGCCGTTTTGATTGTGCACATATATGTGATGTAGTCCTCAAACAATTTCGGTTTGGGTGCTCTGGCTGACCTTCTTATCAATTCTGTATCGTCTGAACTTTCTACCAAAATTGTCTCTTCAGTTGGTTCTTCTGGAGGATTTTGTTGGTCTGCAGTGTTAGCTCCCTCTGAATCTAATATTCTAACTAACACACCATCTGTTTTGTTCTCCATGATTATTACATCTCTACTGATCCTTATCTTTTTCTGCATCATACAGTCTGTACCCTTTCGTGTGGTCACTGTAGCCTACAAGAATCATCCTTTTGGATTTATTGTCCCATTTAGTTCTTTTTTTCACTTTTGGAACGTGCACCCTCACTTGGATTCAAAAAATTCTTAAATGGCTTCTTGCCACACCAGGTTTCTTGTTATTCCACATCTCAAATGGCGTTTTGTCCTTTAGCCCTGAACAAATAGATCTATTTCTCAGGTACGTTGCAGTATTCACAGCCTCCGCCCAAAACTTCTTTTCAAGATCTGCATCGAAAAACAGACATCTCGCCTTTTCTACCAGAGTTCTGTTGATCCTCTCGGACAGGCCATTTTGTACAGGAGTGTATGGAGTAGTTCTTTGGTGTATTATACCATGTTGCTTCAAATAATTTTTAAATCCTTGTTACAATATTCCGTCCCATTATCAGATCGTAGAATTTTTTTTTCCCTTGTTGGTTTTCCACATCAGTCTTAAATATTTTGAAAAATTCTAAAACCTGCCATTTGGATTTCAGAAAATAAGCGAATACCATTATTGTGTAATAAAATGTTAGAAACTATTTAGAACCACCAATAGATTTATTCTCCATTGGTCCACACAGGTCTGTGTGAATGATGTCCAATGTAGCATTTGACCTCGAGCCTTGCTTACTAAACGGTAGCCTCGTCTGCTTACTCTCACAACAAACCACACAATTTTTGATTCCACGATTAGTGTCTTCTTCAAATTGTACTCCACTTACAGCACCATTTCTCATTTTGTTTAAATCTGTTGAATTTATATGGCCAAGTCTTCTATGCAATGTACCACCCGATACATTATTTGCAATACTGAGCACACATTCGTTGGATTTTTCAATAATTAATTTATATACATTATTTACAAGTTTAGCCACTCCAACGAGAACACCATTTCTGTTGAAAATATTACAGGAATTCCCTGAGAAGTAAATAGAATTTCATTGTCTACTTAATTAGCTCACTGACAGAAGATTAGTTGCTAGACCTGGAACACAAAGTACATTTAAGTTAAACTGTATGTTTAAGTCGTGGAAGTAACAACTATTTTGAACGAAGATCGAGAAATTGGACTCACTTGAGTCAAATTACTTCGACATAGGTTGAGTCTAAATTAAACTAGTTAATTTATTCGTAGGAAAGAAGTTCGTTCATTAAAATCCAAGTTGGTTTCTAAATAAAGATCCTTTTATTTAACCCGTTAGTTCATTTAAGAAGTATTGTGTATGGACTCTAAGGATGCGCGGGCGACATGCGCGTGCAGGGTCTTCGAGTAGTTGTAATAGAGAGCGCATCACATGTAACTCGAATAGAGTAAAGTACCTTACATTAACAGTTGTGTGTAATTCATTTAATCCCGTGCAAATAGTTAAGGATATAATAGTAGTGTCAGAAGTGGTGACCAAAGAACGCAGAGTGAAGAAGAAACAAAGAAGTTGGAAATCAGGTGATAGACATTGAAGTGACAACAGGCGACGAAAATAAATATGGACGTGCCTCCAGAACTTTTGCAAGCGATTGCCTCAATGGTGGACAGCGCCCTCCAGTTGACAGCGGCACCAGCAGTATCGAATGCGGGAGTTCCCGGATCAGCCACGGCGGCGCGACAAAAGCCGCCGCCGTTTACAGCAAGCGAATACAGATCTTCAGAAGAGGTAACTGTCGAAGATTACTTTAAGCGGTTCGAATGGGCATTGAAATTATGCCAAATACCAGTAGAACAATATGAAAATTATGTCCATGTATACATGGGTTCTGAGCTGAATAATTCCATTCGATTTTTAGTCAACCCACGGCGCCCTGAGGACTTGTCATTTGCCGAGTTACGCAAAACTCTAATTAGCCATTTCGACCGCGTGAAAAACAAATACGTTGAAAGTTGTGCTTCGACTTAAGCAAGGAGCTGCCGATTGCAAATATGGAGAATTTCTAGACAAAATGTTAATCGAACAATTTTTGCATGGACTCATATCGCGAGAAACATGTGATGAAATTATTGCAAAAAAACCGGTTGCATTCTCAAACGCGTACGAGATAGCACACTCATTAGAAGCGACACACGAGTCAAGTAACGAAGTTAAAAGCAACCCGGTAGCTATATCTGAGACAACACATAGACTAGGTTATGTACCAGCCAAATTCAAACAAACAATGGGCAGCATACGTCGAGAGCTGCCATCTCGCTATGACACACGCCATAGAAGGGATAGAGGATCACAGCGACTGAATGCTCATCCCTCCGGAAACCAAAACCCAGCTTGTAGAGGATGTGGAGGTCAGCATTCACGTGAACGATGTCGGTTCCGAGAAGCAATATGCTACAATTGCGAGAAAAAAGGACACATTGCCAAAGTTTGCAGGTCGAAAACATATTCTCAAACGAACACGGACTCCACTGCACCAGTTAAGGATGAGGTTGTCCCTGAGGACCAGGAAGTTGTTCAATATTTAAGCAGTGTCGGTAACGTTAACAGCATGAAGCCGTCATTCAAGCCAATACTCACTGTTCGTATCGAAGGTCTAGAACTCGAAATGGAATTGGACACAGGAGCACCATGTGGCATAATTAGTAAGGAAAAATTAGACGAAATTAAGACCGACTATTTGATACGGAAAACAGATAGGCAATTTAAGAGTTACACCGGCCACCGTATCAAATATCTTGGACGAACTGGCAAGATGTTGCTCAATTGTAGCAACAATGGGATTAACTTCGCGGAAACTCGATTTATATGTTGTAGATGGCAACGTTGACACTTTATTCGGTCGAGAATGGATTTCAAAATTTATTAACGAAATTAAATTTAACGAATTGTTTCCACCGCAAGAGAAGACACATATGATTACCTCTGAAACACTTCAGTTAACCATAACTCAGAGAACACAAATAGATCGGGTTTTGGAAAATTACGAAGATGTATTTCGTAACTCGCCCGGCAAATTAGTAGGACCTCCAGCTTCAGGCCATTTCAAACCAGGAGCAACACCAGTTTTTCTTCGAGCACGGGAGGTACCCCTGGCGTTACGTGAAGAATATGCCAGAGAAATCGACGCAAAGATCGCAGCAGGATATTATGAGAGGGTTGAACATTCAGAGTGGAGTTCAACGACTCACATCGTGATGAAGAAAAACGGCAAACTACGCATAACAGGAAACTATAAACCTACATTAAACCCACGAATTATAATAGACGAACATCCATTCCCAAGAGCGGAACATCTATTCAACAAAATGAGTCTTCTGTCACTTGGATCTTATAGACGCATACACGCATTTAACGGTGGATGAAGAATTCAGTCAGGCTCTAACGTTGAACACGCCAACACACGGATTAATTGGACCAACCCGCGCAGTATATGGACCAGCAAGTATACCTGCAATCTGGCAACGGCGTATGGAGGCTATACTACAAGGTATCCCAAATATACTCAGTTTCTTTGACGATATTTTAATCTTTGCAGACAACTTTGAGAGCCTGATGTCAACTCTTAACACCACGTTGGAAAGAATTAGAACACACGGCCTTAAACTGAACCGTGCTAAATGTTGTTTCGCTACATCTACCATGGAATTCTTGGGACATAAGATAGACAGACACGGCCTACACAAATCTGACAAGCATATAGAAGCCATTCGAGATGCTCGGAAACCATCAACAGCGGAGGAATTGCAATTATTTCTGGGCAAGGCAACGTACTACAGTTCATTTATTCCTGACCTTTCGACTAGAGATCGCCCGCTTCGAGATGTACTTCGTACACAGCCTTTCAAATGGACTCCAGAAGCTGAGAAAGCTTACACAGATATCAAAAACGCACCTATATCTCCTCAAGTCCTCATACCGTATGACCCGTCACTTCCGCTAATTCTAGCCACGGACGCAAGTAAGAAAGGGGTGGGCGCTGTATTATCGCACAGATTGAGTAACGGAAACGAACGTCCGATTGCATACGCAAGCCGTACTTTAAATACGTCTGAACAACGCTATCCACAGATAGATAAAGAAGCATTAGCCATTGTTTGGGCTACAAAAAAATTATTCCATTTTATTTATGCACGCCACTTTACACTTGTTACAGACCATAAGCCTCTCACCCAAATCTTACATCCCGAAAAATCACTTCCAATCTTGTGCATTAGTCGAATGGCAAACTATGCGCACTATCTTTCACATTTTAATTTCGATGTAATATTCAAACCAACAAAAGAGAATACCAACGCAGACTATTGCTCTCGATTACCGTTACCACCGAGGGAAGAAACATTACAGTTGCTTGAACATAAAGAAAAACAAGCGGATCAACTGGACGGATTTGACCAATTTTTTCTTAATCAAATTAAACAACTACCAGTATGAGTAGAGCATATTGCACTTGAGTCAAGGAAAGATGCGCATCTAAGTAAAATAATTTAACTTTTAGAAACAAGACAATCGCTTTCACAATGTGGCTATAAGGCACCGGAGGCTAACTACACTTTAGCAACAAATTGCCTTTTATTCGAACATCGGATAGGAATACCACCTGTACTTCAGCCAAGGATATTAAAGGACCTTCACTTAGGCCATTTGGGTATAAAATGAAAGGATAAAAATGAAAGGATTGGCCCGTTCATTTGTTTTCTGGCCTGGCATAGATGCCAGCATTGAAAGTACTGCTAAATCATGTACGGTAAGCTAAATCATGCGTGTTATGCAAATGTCAATTTTATATCTTTTTACACTTTATATTTTTTACATTTTATGTCTTCTTACATTTTAATTTTTTATATCTTTCGCTTCTTTTTTTTATGTCAGGGAAGAATATTGTGTATGGACTCTAAGGATGCGCGAGCGTCATGCGCGTGCAGGGTCTTCGAGTAGTTGTAATAGAGAACGCATCACATGTAACTCGAATAGAGTAAAGTTCCTTACATTAACAGTTGTGTGTAATTCATTTAATTCCGTACAAATAGTTAAGGACATAATAAGAAGCATCACTAATTTTGATTTTCGACATTTAGTTTGAACTTGTTAGCAAAGGTTTGATCGTTTTTGGCCAAATTATGTTTAATCTAGTTTAGTTTAAAGTTCCAACCTCGTGTAGGATAACCTAGTTAAGTGTAGCCTTGTAAAGTAGAACCTAGTTTAGTAAAACCTGGTTAAGTATAGACTAGTTAAGAATAGCTTAGTTAGTTATATTTGTCCTTAAATTTTGTTGTTTAGCTTCTATAAATTCCAGAATTTTGATTAATGTATATTACAAATTCTGCAGATATTAATTCAGAATAAATAAAAAAAATAATACTCACGAAATTCAGCAGAAACTGAAGAAAACAGTAAGAGAATTGCGGCGACGGTCTTCATTGCAAAGGCAAAATGAAATGGAACTGGAAGCTTTAAACCATCTATAGTATTTATATAGAAACAAGATGCTGTTTTTGCATGTGCCAAAATTAAAATGTTTCTGATTACTGGTTCTGTTGTATAACTACTGAGAATACCATACGAATTTAAAAATATGTATTTGTTGTATTAGTTGTTATTTAAATTTTTATTGAACAACTTCTTTTTTGTATTTATTTTAATATTTATAAAATAAATACAAAAAAGAAGTTGTCATTTATAAGTTGTATAATTTGGGAATGAAAAAAGTGGCGAATCATTTTTCTGACTTTGAATTGGTTTTTTATTGGTGTTTTATTGGATCTAGATGTCTTTAATAAGCAATATTATACAATTTGTTCATTATTTTTGAAGTAAATTCAAATTTCTAATAGTAAGGAGAACGCAGTAAAAAAATCGACCCTCGCCACGCAAAGCTGCTTCTCAAAGGTCTGAAAACGATTTCCCATTTTTCGCACCTGGAGTCCACTGTGAAGGACTGTGAGGGCGAACGGCAGACCGACACGGTTCGAAGGCCGGTTCAGATTTAGAACAGAAAATGACAATTCTCCATTTCGACGCGCAAGAGGAACTGAGTTCTTGAGGAAAATGTAAAAATTTGAAATACACCTACAGTCGCGGGGCGGATCTCTGTGCAGCTTAACTCGAAAAAAACTATTTTTTTGCTGAAGTCGCCCGAAATAAAAATCAAGACGAAAACCGCATTTCTTTCAATTTTTCGGCTCGTTGCTCGATTAGTATTTATTACTCGTTTAGTACAACAATTTAAATTCGCGATTTAAAACTTCCGCGAGTGTAAGCTGTTATTGAATTTTGCTTTAGTCTAGCAAGTTAAAGAAAAGTTCCATTTACCTTGTCTTTATTACGAGAAGCATGTCGTCCGGCCGTGATTGTGTTGTTGTCATGACAACGATAAAATTGTTGATTTGTACGTCCAAATTTTGTTTAGAGTACCATAATGTGTATAATTAATTTGTGTTTTATTAACCATAAATGGATACATCCAAAGAATTATTATTGGATGGTAACACAATTGCGGAAAGATTACTCCCGCAGAAATCAAGAGATTTATACAAAGAAATGTATAATACGATATGTGATTGGCGCTCAAAAAGGAAGATCAGCGAAGTCAACATTTACGTTTATTTTTACAGAACACGTAAGTGAGTTATTTTGATGCTCTGCCATGGATACTTATATTTCACTAGTGAAATAATTTTTTTTATTGCAATAGTGAAGTAGCCACTGTTTTATTGATCCGTATCCAAGGAATTAAACATGACTTTATAAAGCAATAGTTTATTGTGCAACAACTTATAACTTACGGCAGCTAGTGCGGTAAGTTGTGAATTGCCCACGAGAGCGAAATTGTTCATTGCTCATTCGCTCGAGAGGGCAATTGACAACACCGCACGAGTTGCAGATATTAGTTTTTATTGTTCATGCGAGGGGACATATCTTACAAGTTTGGAGTCCTACTGGCCATCCACAAAAAAGAATTCAAAATTTAGAAATTGCTTTTTCAATTATCTCCGATGATGTGGATTCATCATAAGAACGCTCATCAGTCTTCGGTATCAACATAGAATTTACACTCGTTTTAAAACTTTATCTTTAATTTTAATTTTTTAATGAAAAAAATAATGTAACACTGTCATTTCATTAATATTAATATTTTGATTGTGTTTTTTTTGGTTATTCAATTGTTTTTAATGAATTTTCTCCTGGATCATCTACGGTATATATAATGGCAATAAGTAAATTTGATGTAGCCTCGTCAACTCTCCTAGGTATTTAACCAGTGGTCAATCAGCCTCTTCATCCTTTAGCACTTATATCACCAAGTCAAGCGTTTTAATCGACGATTTCCATGTACAGTGAGAAGTCGGCTTGCGAGTGTATTGGTGTGTACTTTGAGTCTATGTATGTACTGGAATGTTCTTCAGTCACTTCTTTCACTGGTTTAATGATATGGTCATGGCTAATAATACTATTTGTTACAAGTCATGGTGCATTTACCATCATTCTTAAGGTATTTGATTGAAATCTTTCTAATATCTGAATATTTGAGTTGCACGCTGAACCCCAAACAGTAGAAACTTGTTTTCCAATGAGAGTTTTGATTTTGAACCGAGTAGCCAATATATTTTCTTTAGTTTAAGATTAAGTTATTTTCTTTTTGTCCATATGTGCTTTTGTTATGTGATTTTTTTATTTAGGTGCGTACCTAGATATTTCGCTGAGTCTGATTGAGGTATCTGACCCAAATTGGTCATTCAATTTTACTGGTGGACAGTTTCTTTGCAGAAGGAAATGATCACGTGGATAAATTTCAGGTCATTTGTTTGCATTTTACATATGTTTAGCCAGTTTTCTAGTATATTAAGATGCACTTGGATTTGCTGACATGACTAAATCTGAATGGGATGCCACTATCGCTGTGTCATCTGCGTTGCTGTTAGAGGATGTGCTATGGACAGCAGATCGGTATTATATAGAAGGTAAAGTACTGGGTCAAGTACACTTGACTGTGGTGCACCGGCTTGAATTGTATTTCTAGATATTGCAAAAGCGTTCGACAAGGTGTGGCATACTGGACTATTATACAAACTCAGATAGCAAATTCCACATCACTTGTATGAAATACTTAAATCATACTTAAGTGAACGATATTTTGCAGTCAGATATGCAAGGACGAGATAAGCGAACTTATTAAATTTAGCGATTCTTATTGAAAATTTGCTTGAGCCAGCCATAATTTCAGTATTTTTGCACGCAAATGAATATTTCCAATGCGCTTAAGGACAACAAAAACTCAAAACTTAATCTACTAGAGTCATTACAAATTTTCAAACAAAGCCATAATCCATCAGTTAATCTCCTTAACGAACTAACCGACCTAATTGTTGCACAACCTTTTAATTAAAATTAACGCAATTCGGCTCAGATAAGTCTCGCAACTATTTACAGATACCTCCCCTTCCCCCCGAAACGCAAATACGCCGAATACGCTGGTTAAATTCAATCTTATCAATTTGTAGTCCTCTTAAAAATGACCTTCAACATTCGAAACTTGAGTCGTGTAAAGTGTGGAGATTTATATAACTTCACAGGTTATATAATATTTTCATAAAAATTCATGCTGAAAACATAATGAATTTTTCAATTCAGAGCATACAAATTATTGTTTAATTTAAAATTAAATAAAGACTAATTAATGCAAAACAAGACCAGTTTCCATTTTCCAATAACGAGCTAATAATTATTTATTATAAATTCCAGATTCTTCAGAGCATGGTTTACACTATATAAACTTAATTCTAAAAACTAGTTAATCTTATTATGGAATTCTAATCGATTCAGTCTTGTATCTATAAACTAGTTGATCTAATTAAGAAAGTCTTAGTATTTATAATCCTGTTTTAAATTTAAGTTTCTTCAGTACTTTACCATTTGGTTTACCTTATATAAACTTACAAACTTACTAAAGCGAAATATAATTTGAATATATAAATATATTCAACCTGTTCGTAGCTCTATAATGTTAAGTCTCATTCATCATCACTGTGTTCTGCTATGTGCAGGTTCCATTCTGCATCCTCTACTCAACTCTATTCATAGCCTTTCTCTTCACATCTACGTATCCTTTTCCTTTTTTCGGATCGTCTTCCATTTTCTCTCTTCTTCTACCTCTATTCCATACACCCTTCACAGTTCCCTCGATTACCTCTCTTAACAAACGACTCCTTCTCATCTCATGCCCAAGCCACAATCATTTTCTTTTCAAAATAGTCTCATATAAAGATTTTCCTTCTCCTATTCTTTCCAAAACCTGCTCATTTCTGATCTTGTCTGTCCACTTTATTTCTAGCACTTTTCTCCACATCCACATCTCCATAGCCTGTATTTTTTTCTTATCCTTTTTTAAAATTGCCCATGTCTTACCTGCATACAAAATAACACTCCATCCAACGATATTTGGCATGATTTTTCTTAGTTTTAGATTGAGCTTGCTACACAAAATCTTACTTTTCTTAATAAAAGCTTCTTTGGTCATTCGTGTTTTTATTTCTTTCCAGCTTCTCGAGTCATTCGTTACAGTGGTAATGATGAGTCTTATTAGGACTATGAATAAATCTCATGTTGAAACAACTAGAGATTTTCATGCTATTCCTAGGAGCAATCCATTTTCGTGGCATTAACAGAGCTAGCGAAATTACATTGTTTTTTAAATTAATTTCTTTTATTTAAATTAAGTAAATAGCCATCTACAGGCGCGTTTCGAGATCTATCTCTTATCAGTGCAGCTTTGCTCTTTTGAATTATAAAATAGAATACACTTACATTAGCTTGAAAACTATGTGCCCCGACTGTCGATGTTAGGTTTTTGATTTGACATGTGTGTAGAAAGACCTGAACTGAAGCAATGTTATTTCTCTATCTCCCCTAGTGCCATGAAAATATACTGGTTCTAGGAATAGTATACAAATCTTTAGTTGTTTCAACATGAGATTTGTTCAAAGTTCTACTTAATATACTTAATATTATGGAGCTACGAACAGGTTGAATATATTTATATATCCAAGCTATTTTGCGCTGTAGTAAGTTTGTATCTATAATTTCTATGGTTTCAACTCTATAATTTCTATGGTTTCATTATTATATAAACTTGATTCTAAAAACTAGTTAATCCAACTATGGAAGTTCAATCGATTCAGTCTTGTATCTATAAACTAGTTAATCTAGTTAAGGAAGCCTATTCAGTTTTGTATCTATAAGAATATATTCAATATTGTATCTATAGACTAGTTGTTCTAATTTAGGAAGTATAATCTAATCAGTTTTGTTTCTGTAAAGAAAGTGTCAGAAACTGAATGCATATCCAAGTTTAGATGAAGAGAGGCTTAACACAGAATTACTTGTTTTATATAATCGACCAGAATTTTAAAATTTAAAAGGACACAAAAATATTTATGATCTAATGTATAACTCAGGAATTCATGAATCCTTTGTAGAAGTTTTTAATTTACTTGAAATAATCATAATAATAACTTGAAATAATAATAATTGAAATAATAATACCACACCTATGACAACAGCAGAACTTGAAAGATGTTTTTCCGCTCTTAAGAAAATAAAGACCTTTTTAAGAAATACAATGGAACAAAAAAGACTGACAGTAGTAGCTATGATTAGCATAGACAAAAACATAATCTCAAATATACCAAATTTTAATGAAAATGTTATTGTTGGTTTTGTTAATCTAGAGGAACGTAGAATGGAATTTAAATAAAAATAATTGTTACTGGAATTACACTGAATTAAAAAATTCAATATGTTTCTATATGTGTCAATAAAAATGCGGTTTTCTCAACTCGTACTGATTTTTTATTATATTTTTTTCCAGCCCTCCCACGAACATCATCCACGAGCCGCCACTGCTTGTATCTATAAACTACGCTGCCGATTCTTGTCTATCTAAACTTATTTGTAAAGTTGCTCTACCTATCTGGTCTACATTGTCCTACCAATGATAACATTTGTAGGATTTGCCATTACTTGTCTGTCTAATAATATATTTTAGGTTTATTCATCTGATCACTCTTTAGCCTTTTTCATTTATTTATTTCTGCGTCTTATTTCTGGCTGTAATCTGTAATTTACAGTTTATTCTTGCTCTTAGCACAGTTCGAAATATCTAAACACATTATTTTGCTTAATAATTTTCTACACCAAACACTTTATTTTACATAATAACAAATTACAAAAAAATATTTACAAAATTATTTACAATATAAATTAGAAGGAGATATTCCTATAAATCTGCAAATAATAATAGTATGGAACATTCATTTTTTTAGAATAAATCAAAATTGAATTTTGTTATGAAAGAACCAAGTCAATTTATATTGGAAACAATTCATCGATTGAATAAGTCTCAAACAATTTCTTAACGCAGTTGGTGGCTACACCAACAAGAAGTTCCTCAATGTTCGGTTGGAACTGGCTAATTGCAACTTGATCATTTTCGTTCATCCATTTCATCACAGCTTCGTTTTGTTCAGCCGTCGGGAACAAACCACCGAAGTAAATTGACGATTTTAACTTGGACAAGTCAAATTTGACTTTGTTGTTGTTGAAAATTATATAATCCTTGCCTTCCTTTTCTGTGCGTTCCCCGGTCATAGTCAATGAAACGCCAAAATTCGCTAAAATTTCAAAAACAATAAATAGATTTGTATAAATAAATAGAATGTTGCAGAATAAAATTATTTAGACTACAAAAAAACCGGATAAAACCATATATGAACTAGATATTGGGGACCAGATATTATCACAAATTTGATATTAATTTTGTTTTAAGTAAGCTTTACATTTCAGTAAATGTTTTTTTGTCTTACCTACTCTTGTTAAACATTTCCCTCTTCCATCGACATCAAAGTTCATCATCTTTCCTTTAAGTTCGTAGTCTCCATCAGCATCCAAATACTCCCAAACCCAATCAATCTGCAAAATATTCCTTTCTAAATCCAAATTTACCTTTTCGATGTTGTAACTGTCCATGCCCGAGTAAATAAAGCCTTTCTTTTGGGTATATTTTAGTGTTGGACTTATAGCGTAAAGAAGATCGGAGTCAATCATAAATGGTTGACATTTTGCAACAAACAACGACGGAATGCCAGTTTTTAAATGACCTTTGGCTTCATTTATGTTGTTTTTGAGGCACTCGTTTAAGTTGGAATCTCGTTTACAAAGTTTAATAAACGAAGCTAAAACACATCAGAATTAATCATCTTAAAAGTACTTGCTCATTTTAATTTTTAATAGCGTGGTTGAAAATATTTCAGTCTATTCAGGAATTACCAGGTGCAGATTATAATGATAGTTATAATGATAGTTTAGCTACATATTTTTTTTAAATTGGGAGATATTTACTATATTCAGAACACTCCTCAAAACTCCTAAATTCAGAACACAGGCAATGTATAGAATTGACTATATAGTCTTAGCAATATACTTACGAAACTGCGTTGAGACCACAGTCACATATAATAGTGTGAAAGCAATTATTTTCATATTCAAATTAATAATAATAATAATAGTGATTGTGTAATCGTCTACTGCTGGCGATTTAGTTTATAATTATTTTTTGCACTGATCACTCATATATATATATATATATGACTAGGTACGAAAAATGATTTTACACGTTATGCAAGTCATTTAAAACTCCTATTTATATTAATAAATGACATGAATTTATTTCTAGCATTAATTGCACCATCAATTTGAACCAAAAAACCGGAAAACACTTACTATTTTCTAGTTCACTTTGTGTATTTCATGATTTGTTCAACATTTCAGGCTGAAAGTTTAACTAAGCAATTCTACATAAAAAGGTTACTCATCCAATTTCAGGTTGGGCTAGGTTGTCCTCCTCAGTAGTGTAGTTGACAACATACCCGCCTTTCCGGATCTTATTGCAGACACCTTTGAAAAAGTACACAAAATTTACCCAAAACTTGACGACAAAAGGTAATTAATAGTTGAAATAGTGATGGGATTTCTAAATGGACAGGACTTTACAGATCCCGTCAACGAACTGATGACTTGCCCGATGGAAATTAATTTGATGATTTAATATTTAAAACGACTGAGAGCACCTGGGCCTGCTCAAATACAAAACAAATTTTGAAAAAACCTATCACGAAAAGCTTGGTACAACTGACATACATTATTAACGGAATTTTTAAATTACAATATTTTTCGCCGTCCTGGAAGATGGCCAATGTTGTTCCAATACTGAAACTGGGAAATACTGGGAAAACCGACTCAAACTCAAACAGTTACAGGCTATACTAAGCACGCTAAGTAAAGTTACTGAAAAAATTATCAGTTACTGTAAAATTCTATATGAACAGACAGAACGTAACTACCATGATATTACTGGACATACAGAAAGCTATCGACAGAGTTTGGACCGACGGACTTTAATTCAAATTGATTAAATTAATTTTTTTACCGACAATTATAAAATTAGTAGCTATTTAGGTTACTTGACATATCGACACTTTACAGTGCTAATAAACGACAAACTTTCGAGACTAAGACCTATAGCAGCAAAAGTGCCCCAGAGATCGATTCCAGCACCAATTTTATTTAACCTTTACATAAATGACATGCCGACTATGCCACATACGAAACTTGCACTCTACGCCGACGACATCGCAATTTACAGTCACTCTTTTAGTTCAGTCGCACAAAAAGACTCCCACAAAAAGACTGAAATTCACCTAAAGAAATAGACCTGATCACTAATTCTTTAAACTCTAAGATCTTCCTTCTCCCATTCTTTCCAAAACATGCTCATTTCTGTCTGTCTGTCTGTCCACTTTATTCCTAGCATTTTTCTCCACATCCACATCTCCATAGCCTGTATTCTTTTCTTATCCTTTTTTAAAATTGTCCATGTCTTACCTGCGTACAAAATAACACTCCATCCAACGATATTTGGCATGCTTTTTCTTAGTTTTAGATTGAGCTTGCTACACAAAATCTTACTTTTCTTAATAAAAGCGTCTTTGGTCATTCATATTCGTGTTTTTATTTATTTCCAGCTTCTCGAGTCATTCGTTACAGTGGTAATGATGAGTCTTATTAGGACTATGAATAAATCTCATGTTGAAACAACTAGAGATTTTCATGCTATTCCTAGAAGCAATCCATTTTCGTGTCACTAACAGAGCTAGCGAAATAACATGGTTTTTTAAATTAATTTCTTTTATTTAAATTAAGTGAATAGCCATCTACAGGCGCGTTTCGAGATCTATCTCTTATCAGTGCAGCTTTGCTCTTTTGAATTATTAAATAGAATACACTTACATTAGCTTGAAAACTATGTGCCCCGACTGTCGATGTTAGGTTTTTGATTTGACATGTGTGTAGAAAGACCTGAACTGAAGCAATGTTATTTCTCTATCTCCCCTAGTAGCTATTTAGGTTACTTGACATATCGACACTTTACAGTGCTAATAAACGACAAACTTTCGAGACTAAGACCTATAGCAGCAAAAGTGCCCCAGAGATCGATTCCAGCACTAATTTTATTTAACCTTTACATAAATGACATGCCGACTATGCCACATACGAAACTTGCACTCTACGCCGACGACATCGCAATTTACAGTCACTCTTTTAGTTCAGTCGCACAAAAAGACTCCCACAAAAAGACTGAAATTCACCTAAAGAAATAGACCTGATCACTAATTCTTTAAACTCTGAAAAATTACACTAAACACACAAAAGACAGAAACCATCACCTGCACATGAGAATTCACAAACAAAAATCTCATCTACCTACCGAAAATTGATACCATTCCAGTACCACTTAAAAAGGCGGTAAAATACTTGGGTGTACATTTAGACACTAGATTATGTTACAAAACACATCAAACTCCCTAATGAACAAAAATAGCAAAATATGAAAAGATAACAAAATTTTATTGTATAAAACTATAATTCCTATAAAAAACTATAAGTTTTAGTTTATGCAGCACCGGCTTGGTGGAGTGCTGCCAAGACCCACCTGGTAATCCTGCAAAGATTCCAGAACAAATGCCTTACAATGACGTTGAATAGGGATATTTATGCAAAAATTTATGACTTACATGACGAAGGACTGGGAATCAGTCAGACTAACGGACTATATCTACGATCACTCACAAAAATTATACACTAACCATTAGGGTGGTTCACATTAGTATGGCGAAAAAAAATTACAGTTAGAAGTTACGCCACCCCGTTATTTTGTTACACATACCTAATGTCTTATCTTTTTAAAATTTCAGCCACCTATCTTATGTACAAGGGGGTGCTCAAAGACTTTAAAATATCTAAATTTGATTTTCCAAAAAAGGACAAGTCAGTTTATTGAGGAAAAAATGTAAGCTCTTCTCAAAAATAGATTGTTTTTTTTCCAAAATAGTATTTAAGAAGACACAAAATATTATTAACAAAGTAGGATATAAAATATTAATAATACAGTTATATTTTTTCAACCTGAAACTATGTTAACGCTTTTTTGGAAGTTTTATTTGAAACGATTTTTCGGTTTTGTTCCACTACATGAAGTAAACAATAAATTGTTTTTCTTCGTCGTTTTTTGGAAAGTATCGTTTTATAATCTTCAAATAATTTTACAGCTCTTTCCGCAGCATCGTTGACCACACATAAAGTTCGATCATAAAAAAATAAAGTTCGTCATAACGTCCGATTGTATACGCTAGCCGTACTTTAAATATGTCTGGCGTAACAACGTAACAACGCTATCCACAGATAGACAAAGAAGCATTAGCCATTGTTTGGGCTACAAAAAAATTCTTCCATTATATTTACGCACGTCACTTTACGCTTGTTACAGACCATAAACCTCTCATACAAATCTTACATCCCGAAAAATTGCTTTCAATCTTGTGCATTAGTCGAATAACAAATTATGCGGACTATATCTCACACTTTAATTTCGATGTAATCTTCAAACCAACAAAAGATTATACCAACGCAGACTATTGCTCTCGTGTACCGTTACCACTCAGGGAAGAAACAATACACTCGCTTAAACAAGAACGAGGAGGAACGGGGTGGAGCAACTAGACGGATTTGACCAAATTATTCTTAATCAAATTAAACAACTACCAGTGCGTGTGCAGCATATCGCACGCGAGTCAAGGAAAGATGCGCATCTAAGCAAAATCATTAATTTTTTAGAAACCGGACAGTCGCTCTCTCAATTTGGCTATAAGGCGTCGGAGGCTAACTACACTTTAGCTGCAAACTGTCTGTTGTTCGAACATCGAACGGCCATACCACCTTTACTTCAGTCAACGATTTTAAAGGACCTTCACTTAGCCCATTTTGGGATAGTAAAAATGAAAGGACTGCCCCGTTCATTTGTTTTTTGGCCTGGCATAGATTCCAGCATTGAAAGTACTGCTAAATCATGCACGGACTGCGCAAAACACGCACATATACCTCCAAAATTTAGCGAACATCATTGGGATTACCCTAAAGAGCCATGGGAACGAGTCCACATCGACTATGCAGGACCAGTCGCAGGAAAGATGTTGCTGATCGTCGTCTACGCATATAGTAAATGGTTCGAGGTGAAAGTTACAAGTTCTACAATTTCTGCTTCCACACTCAACTTTTGGATGAATTATTTACGGTATATGGTGCTCCCATAACTATTATGTCTGATAATGGAACACAATTCACTTCAATTGATTTTGCGGAATTTCTAAAGACAAGCGGCGTCAAGTTTCACAAATTCACGGCTCCATACCACCCAGCAACGAACGGACAAGCAGAACGTTACGTTCGAACGGTCAAGAATGCGTTAACTTTCTTATTCAATGTCTTATTAACTTTCTTATGCAACTTTTACCTTGAAGGTAACCATCATTATCGCCCCAGGTCTCAGGAGCTAATTGAAATTTTGAACAGAGAGCGTTTGCAATATTCTCTGTGATGCAAAGGCTTCTAAGGTGGCTTCAGTAGATAGTTTAGCAGAATTAGCTCCTACGTTTTTTCTGGCTCGTCGAATTGGGAGTGAAACAGGAATGCAACCAAGTGCGGCAAACAACAAAATAATTCTTCACTTCACATCAAGAATCAAGTTCTTGACTTGATAAAACTAAAGTCAATGTATTATTTTCAGCTGCCTTTTGTCTTAATTCTTCAGCTCTTTGTTTTCGCTTTATAGAACGTTCTTTGGATTTTTGTAGTTTCTTGTCAATTAAAGTCATAATCATCTTGCGCTCATCTCTTTGGTCAATAAGAAAGTCTCCATCTTCCGAAATTGTAATTGAATTTATGGCATTTGAATGGAAAATGTCAAAAAGTTTGTCTAGCTCTGCTCTGAACAAATTCTCTCTTTTTTCTGTACTTCTGAATACCTAGTTTTATTTTTCTTCAAAAGCAGCGAATTCTTATGAAGTTTAATAATTTTTCCAATGCAATGATTCGATTGTCTTGTGGGCATTATTAGACTTATTCCACACCTCTATTAATTGTTGAATGATTATATGCGCTTAACCTTTGTCATTTTTTGAGACATGTAGTGAGATTTGAGACATGTAATGATTTGAGACATCTGTTGATAACGTAATAAAACTTGCCGAAGTGTTGGAAGTTAGTTTACCCTAAGTAGTGGCTCGAGATCTCGACATCCAAGTAGAAAAATGTCATCTTTATTACGTGTTAAATAACTCATTTTAATGCACTGGTACACTAATTCAGAGTCTAGTAATTAAGTTTTTTTGGCATTCGTTTATTAAACACTATATAAGTTCTATTTCATTATTAATTTGATTTATTTACCACTGAAAAACAAACCTGCAACCAAGAAATCAAATTATACTATTTTTTAAAAATATTGAAAAAATTACACTCGCTTGAGCACCCTCTTTCGCTAAAGCTTGTCATCTGAAATTTTACAAGGTTATTACAGTAGATACGTGTTACAAAATTAAGGGGTGGCGAAAGTAAAAAACAAAAAAAAAATGGACCATCCTACTAACCATGTAAGCAAAAGATACCTAAACAGACATATTACAGACTTAAGAAAAATTAGAGCCCACAACACACATGAAACACAAACTCACATACCAAACATTACCTATATTTGGAGAAAATGATGATGAATGAGCGCATGAATGTGTTCAAATTTTGTATTTTATTTCAAGCAGACGCAGACGTTTTATTTTATTGAAAATTAACACTTACGTTTTAGATGACCGTTCGTATAAACACTCGCTTGTTTACTTTTAATTTTTTTGTACAACAAATATTATTTTGATACAAAATTCCGATTCTGAGCATTTAGCATCAACTTTAGCACCAAATTTAAAAGAGTGATTAGTTATGTGCTGCTAAATCATGCTTTAAATGTATTAGCAAGCATATGAAAATTGCTGTTCTCCAATTAAAAGTGTTATCCGAATAGGGTAGGGATTCTTCTAATGTTTTAGTTTGTTTTCTTTATGTTATGTATTGATGTTTCTTGTTAATTGCCAAATATATATTTTTGAATAAAATTTAAAAAAAAATAGATACCCGATAATTGGTTAATCTGACACGTTCAGTAATCCACCCTGCCCACCCTGAATGAATGCAAAATATGCTATCCCGGGGTGGCGCATACTAAAAGCCAAAGTGGCTTTGGATTTTTAGTGAAAGCTTCCCCGAAACCACTTTAATAGAAAACGTTAGGCTGGGTCAACATAGGTTGTCTAGTTACATTTACAGTTGGTTATTAAATTATTGTTTATTTCGTAAGTTCCATTTTTGTCATTAGTTTTGATAAACTGATATATTAGACGGTTTATTGACCTGATATGGTATTGATGCCGGCTGCTGAATTAGTTTTGAACTCTTACCGTCTATTTATAAAAAAAAGTTAGTAAAAAAAAGTGTTTTTTATACTTCGAACGATTTCATAAAATGTTTTGAATAACACCATTATATGTATACAGTGTGGAAACTTTAAGAAACTGGAAAGAAAAAAAACTTCAAGAAAACTCATAACTTCGAACATTTGCAAAAAAAGGTCGGAGGTGGCTGGGCACTTCTGGGAACAGAAAAACAAACAGCATATACAAAATTTTGAATTTGTAAAACCATACAACATTAGATTATATTAGAATATATTAGATAATCATATAAGCTTAATAACGTCGGAACAAAGCTTGAATATATAAATATACTCAACATTTCCGGAGCTCTATAATACTAATGAGCCTTTTTAGGATTACCAAAGATTTGTCAGTTATTTTATAGTTTTTGAGTGTTTTAATTGTTGAGTGCCACGAATGTGGACTGAAAGCTATAAAAAAACTGACAAATTTAATACGAGATTTGTTTTTGGTAGTCCTGAAAAGACTCATTTTAATATAGAGCTACGGAAAGGTTGAGTATATTTATATATTTCTAGCTTTGTTCCGATTTAATTAAGTTTATAGCATATACATAGAAATGAGGGCAAGAAAAAAGAATACGTAACGTGTATCGGGATTTTTTTCAAAAGTCGCCTAAATCGAAGTTATGAATTTTATATCAAGTAAAGTTTCCACACTGTATATTTGTTTGGCTACCTTTTTTGTCACTAGTTTTGGTAAACTGATATATTAGCTTGTTTATTCACTTCATAATGCACTTGAAATGGTGTCGATTGCTGGCTGATTAATTAGTTTTGAACTTGTTTTTCTTATATTTATATAAAAAATGTGGTTTTAATATACTTAACGATTTCATAAAAGGTCACGTATAACACAATCATATGTATGTATATTATTTGTTAGTATTTCTAGTTTCTTCTAACGAAAAATAATTCAAAGTTTGGAAAGCATGTATTCTTGTCTGATCCGGTTCCATCATTATTCGTGTCAGAGTCGAATAGTTCTATCATTTACTTACATTTTTTGCGGATAAAACATAATATGTTTTAACAAATAGACAAAATATGTTATATTTTGTCAATATTCTCAATTATGTAATTTACAGGTTATCAACGCTATTTAATATAGTAGTAGTATGTATATTTATTACCCTTTACGGGTTTATAAATTGAACGCAATTTAATATATTGGTCGTACATTATATTTGTCTGTCATTAAGAACACTAGTTTAGCCGTGAGGTATCATAAATAGATTATAAAAAACGAAATAGTCTCTTAAATGATTCAACTTGGCTATCTAATTAATTCTTCCGCCTACAGTATAATCTCGGTAATTCGACCGTTGGTTAATCTGACACGTTCAATAATCCAGCGCGTTTATTCTTCTCGTCACGCCGCACCGGATACATATAAGTAAAGATGCCCGCTCGCGCTCTTCTTAATGTAGTTATTTAGTTACAATATTAACCAAACGGAAATACGTCACTTTAAGTTTGTATCAAAAACAGATCATCAATAATCTGCTAAGGGTAGACTTCTTAATGTAGTTACTTAACTTCTTAATGTAGTTATTTAGTTACAATGTTAACCAAACGGAAACACGTCACTTTAAGTTTGTATCAAAAACAGGAGATCATCAATAATCTGCTAAAGGAGAAACCACAGCAAACCTCGCACGCGCATAAGCCATAAGCGTTGGAAGATCCACAATCTACGGCAACAAACTCAACCGCTAGAAAATTCTTCAATTCGTCAGGACTGCTGAGGGAGACTTGAAGGAAAGAAGCACAGTTAAAACAGGTGATTGTCCTAAAATGGAAAATGCTTTATTTACTTGGTATATGCAAGAGCATGCCCGGCATAAGCCAATATCGGGAGATATCCTCCGAGAAAAGGCAAAACAATTTTACGAAAAAATAACCAAGAAAGATGGTTTTCGAGGTAGCGATGGCTGGCTCGATAAATTAAAAAAAAAGGTTTGGGATTCGTTTCTTAATTGTCACAGGAGAAACGTTAGCAAGTGATGTTTCGGCCGTTGATCTTTTACAGAGGAAATTGGAATTAAAAATCCAAGAATTAGGTCTCTCACCAGAACAGGTTTACCACGCCGATGAAAGCGGTTTATTCTGGAAGAAGCTTCCGCATAAGACCTTTGTACACTGTTCCGAAGAAAATGCCCCAGGAAGAAAAATGTCAAAGGACAGACTGACATTCATGCCATGTGCAAATACCACGGGCATACACAAACTTTCCTTATTGTTTATAGGAAAAGCTAAGCATCCGCGGGCTTTTAAAAACGTACCCGAAAAACTTTTTTACCCGAGATGTGTTCAAACAAAATTTTATTCCGGCGGTAATTTTTTTTTCAAAACTTCATTGCTTCTTCTGGATAACGCTCCTGGACATTCAAAGAAGAGGAAATTCACTCGAATGACCAACAAATTCAAGTCCTCTACATGCCTCCAAATACGACACCACTAATGCAGCCCGTGGATCAAAATGTAATTCAGCAAACAAAAATAAATTTCAACAAATCTTTACTTTCAGATATAATCAAACAATCTATTGATAGGATCAATAATTTTTGGAAAAAAACAAACTTTAAGGACGTCGTTTTTAATATCGCACACAGCTGGAATAAAGTCAAAAGCAACACCATTCGGTGTTCTTCGAAAAGGTCTGGCCAACACACTCTTTACTTGAAAACCTGATCAACAAAAAACACTTACCTGACACTTTTACGACAGTTTGTTCACGTATTACCGACACTTCATTCGGACATTTCGAATGACAGTTTATTTTTTTCAGGATTATGACGGTTTATTCCTATCTAATTCACCTTTTCAAGACTTAAATCAAAACTCGAAAAAGAACTACAGAGCAAATAAGCCATACATGCCAACCAATTCAGCTTCAGAAGCGCAAAATCTACATTGGATGCGATGAGAAAAGTTCTGAACTTTTCCAAAACGACAGTTTTGGGTGCCGAGTTAAGGGCGTTTTTGATGTCCAGAGATACGAGTGCACATACCTCTTTGTTCTTGATTGCCTTCTGTTTAAAATTAAACAGAAGGCAACCAAGAACAAAGAGGTATGTGCACTCGTAACACGACATCAAAAAACGCCCTTAACTCGGCACCCAGGAAAGGCATAATTGATGCAATGACAGGGAGAAACATAAGCGAATACGTCCTGAACATAATTAAATCATATTTAACAGAGAGATGTGTGGTGACGGAGGCGGGAACACAAACAAAGATATTCAGCAAGATACCACAAAGATCGGTACTTGGATCAACACTGTGCAACGATTTCGATTTTTGCGATTAAATCTTGAGACTAAAAATGGAAAGCGATGTGACCAGAGTAACATACGCGGACGATCTTGCACCAGTCGTGTCGGCAAGGAGCAGTGAGGATTTAAAATAGAAAGCAGAACAAGCCTTAATCACAATTACGGAACAACTCGACGGAATGGGCATCAAATTAGCAGCCAGAAAGGTCACGGGAAACGGGAAACTCACCAGACTGAAAGAAAAACATTAGATGAAAATAAAACACCTGTAGGAAAGCCACAAAGACTGGCAACTTTCTCGCCAGGATAATACCAAATGTTAATGGCCCAACAACAAATAAACGAAGAGTGTTAGCAGCCGCAGTTTCCTTCATCATCCTCTATGGAGCTCCAGTGTGGACGAGCGAGTTAGAATATAGACACCATGTTGCCAAAGGACACATTATTGTGGCAACACCCAGGAGACACCCCCCTCCCCCGCCCCGCAATACCCCTCGTGTTCGAACGTTGCCAGCTGAGAAAGGAACGACCCACAGAAAGGGAGCGAGGGAGGACTTGATGTTATCATGGCAAGGCCTGTAGGAGAAGTACGACGGCTGGACCAAAATGTTCATAAACAATGTCACAGCATGGTGGGAGAAACCCTGGGGCGTGGTAGACCACTACATAACGCAGGCCATGACAGGACACGGCGTTTTTGGCACATACCTGTTCAGAATAGGAAAGAGGCAAAATACCGCGTGTTGGTTCTACTCCAAAGAAAGGGATGGGCCTGAACACACTCTGTTTCACTGCCCCAGCTGGGACGCTGAAAGACAACGCGTAAAAGACACTAGCGGTCTTGATAAGCGGAAACATCGCGGAAGTGCTAGTCACGAGCGATGAGGGCTGGACAATAGCCACCAACATGTTTAGGAGCATAATGTCTCAAAAAGCGAGAGAAGAAAGAGATATGCTAAGCAGAGATATTTGATCAAAAACGCAAACGATTCATCCCTGATAAAATGACAAAACTAGGGCGGCACTACGCCTTCCGGGCTGCACACCCTGAAGGAATGCGCGAGCGATATCTGGGTGGCGCATACTAAAGCCAAGTGTAAGAGGGAGTATAGTAAGTGAGAGCCCCACACGCAGGCTGGTAGAGCTTCCCCAAACACAATAAAAAAAAATCACCTTGTCAATTTCAATATTTGTTACATTCTTGTCTGATTACCTTATTTAACTAAAAATAAACAATTGTTCAAAAAAAAGGTTTGTCCACAAAATTTCGGGTGAGGTTTATGTAAAATTACTTTGTCTGGCTAAATCCAGTTAATTTTCAGTCCCTGCAGATACTTTATATACATCTTTCAATGGACTTGTTCATTTTCCTGGAATTCTTCAACAGTTTAATTAAATTAAATGTCCTTATTTGTCGCAAAAATAATATAATTACGCTGAATTGATAAATTAGGACATTGAAACATCTGAAACAAATGAAACCAGATATGACCATGCATTATAATTCTAAACACGTCCAGTTTTATTATATATAAATTAAATACAATGCAACATCTGGTATAACCAGACTAAATTCGATCAGATAAGCTCGTAAATGGCGAGATTAGGGAAAATGGATTCAAATAAATAAATAAAATTATAATTTCGGTCAGTATCAAAAATACAGAACTAGATGTAACATGAGATAGAAAACAAGTAAGTCAAGAAAAGATTTAGCAATACCAGACAAGGATCAAGGTCCAACAAAATCAGAAGGATAATATAAAAAAAGGCAGTTAAAAATATAAAACATGACCAGCCCAGACAGAATTTAATCAAACTAAACCAGATTAAAGCAGATTTATAAAAATATTTCTTGAGGTTCGTGCTTATAATATGATGATATTATTGATAAACTTGAATACAAAAATATTTAAACAAACATTAAGAAACCAAGTAATATTTTAAATGCACAATTTTCAATGTCGAGTTTCTTTGTTCCTTGAAAAATAATTAAAATTACAACGGAAACAATTCTTCAATAGAATAAGTTTCGAACAATTTTTGTATGGCATTGGTGATGACAGCAAGGGTAGTTGTCTCAACAACTGGTTGGAATCCGTTAATTGTGGCCTGCTGGTTCTCGTTCATTAATTTGTTCACATTTTCTGTTTCTTCTGCCGATGGGAACAAATTGCCAAAATAAATCAAAGCCGTCAGCTTGTCCAACAGAAATTTCACATCATTTTTGTTGAAAATTATATAATTTTTGCCATCCTTTTGCTTGCGTTCTCCGGTCATAGTCAACAAAATTCCCAAATTATCTATAAAATAAGATATAATAAAACATTAAAAATAGATTAATAGTTAGACTATAAATGATGTTATGATGAAAAATAGTTAGACTATAAATGATGAATGCGTTTTCTTACCAGATTTTACCACACATTCTCCACCTCCATTGACATCAAAGTTTAATAACTTTCCCTCGAATTTGTATTTGCCTTGAGCTATCAACTGGTCCCAAACCCATTGAAGTCGTAAACTGTTTTTGTTCAAATCCAAATTTACATTTTGTATGTTGAAATTGTCGATGCCTGAGAAGATAAATCCTTTGCGGTGTGTAATTTTTAATCCTGGAGCCAGAACGGTCAGTTCTGGATCAATTACCAACGGATCGCTTTTCGGTATAAACAAAGAAGGGATTCCATTTTTAAATTGACCTTTGACTCCCTTTATATTATTTTTGATGCATTCATTTAACATTGAATCTCTTTTACAACGTTGTATAAAAGAAGCTAAACAAACCAAAATTTGTATATATTGTTTTGTTGCTTTAGTCTCGCCTAAGGATGTATATCAAGTCAAGCTTTATATTTCGTCTAGTCTATCCAGTACTAAATATATTTGTAGTTTTATAAAAAATAAAATCATAAATACAGTATTTTTTGTTTGGTTTTTGAAAATTTTCTTACGGAATTGGGCTGTGACCATAGTGGCAAAAAACAACGTCGCGATAATTTGCATATTGAGAAAGATATTTTCTTGTTGGTATTGAAACTATTTATGGCAATGTTTTGACCCGACGCGTTTATTAATATGAAGTCAAATGACAAGTTTTTATAGTATTACTTAACACTTATTTATACTATTACTTTTTTTATAGACGTAATTTGTCTCAATAATAGTTTCATTGGCTGTACATCATCAGCCTGTAAAAACAAAACTGTTATTAATATTTAATATATTTGGACTTGCTCAATGATTATTTTAAGAATTGACAAACCAATGTTAATATTCAAATAACTTTAAGTTTAAAAATAATAAATAGAGAAATAATAAGCAAGTGCAAAATCTACCTAATCATGGAAACAAAATCCCTAAAAATTATTGTAGGATGTTGGAACAGAAGAAGAAAGAATACAGTGAACAATTGCAAGTATCTAACACCTGGGAGGAAGTGACATGAAATCTTACAGATCTGGTCATGGAAGTCGCACCTCTGCAACATCGTAGTAAATATCCTTGCTGGAACAATGAGTAATAAGCAATAAGTAAATATAAAATATAAAAATATATGCATGCAATAGAACTGTGAAATATTAGCAAAATACTTTGACACACTACTCAACTGTGAAAAATCAACACAGAAACTACAATTCGGAAAGCCAGAACCTAACCTGGATTCCAAACCCCCTACACTCGAAGAAATTGTGAACATAATAAAATCATTGAAAAATAACAGCGCACCTGGAGAAGATAGACTGATTTCGGAAATCTGGAAGCTAGACCATGAAAACATTACACCTAAAATACATAGAATCATAGAAAACATCTGGGAAACAGGAGAAATACCAGAAGAATGGAAGTTAGCCCTAATACACCCCCTTCACAAGAAAGGAGACAAACGGACCCTAATAACTACCGAGGAATATCATTAATACCTGTGATATACAAAATTCTGTCCAAATCCCTGTTAAATCTACTATAAACTCAGATAGATCCACAGATAGGAGAATACCAAGGAGGGTTCAGGAAAGGAAGATCATGCAGTGAACAGATCTGGTGCTTCAGAACAATACTAACAACTAGAAAGACCAGGAACACCACAGTAATATTCGTCGACTTCAAGAAGGCCTACGACTCCATAGATAGAAAAACACTCTTCAACACATTGGAAGAAATGAAGGTGGACAAAAAGACCAGAAATTTAATCCAAGAAACACTAACAAATACCACATCAAAATTGAAGTTCATGGGAGAAGTCTCGGAACCATTTGCAATCAAGACAGGAGTGAGACAGGGATATGGCCTCTCATCCATTCTATTTAATTTAGTTTTAGAGAAAATAATCAGGACATGAGGAAAAGGAGTCAGTGGGGTAAAGATGGGGAGACACAAGAATAGAATCCTCAACATAAAATGTTTGGCATTCGCTGATGATATATCCATCATAACAAATAGTAGAAAAGAAGCCAAAGTAGCTCTAGAGACACTCCACGAAATTTCATCCAAAGCAGGGCTACAAATCTCATACGAAAAAACACAGTACATGGACACAAAATCCACAGACAGAAACCCACTTATAACTAAGTATGGAAGGACAACACAAGTAGACAGTTTCAAATACCTGGGAGAGATTATACAGAAAATAGGACTGAACACAAAATCCAATCAAGGATAAAAAAAACTACAACAAGCATACATACTTAATTGTAACCACTGCAATAAAATGAGTGTATATCAACCCTACATTAAGACACTATAATACAGTAGTTCTACCAGAGGCCTTGTATGCCTCAGAAACAACGGTAATCAAGGGACGAACGAAAATCAAGGATATAGAAAAACAAGAGAGGAAAATACTAAGAAAGATCTATGGGCCGGTTCAGAAAGAGGGAATCTGGATAAAGAGACCCACAAAAGAACTGTACGAACATTCAGGGATGATTACAAACAACATCAGGAAAAAAAGGGCAAAATTCTATGGATACATATATAGGATGTATGAAAACAGACTGACCAAGAAAATTTTTAACATAGTGATGACTAATACAGTGAAAACCAACTGGGTAAAGGAAACCTTGGAGGACCTCAAGAAACTCAACATCTCCACAGAAGACATGACTGAACGGAAAAAATACAAAGAAAAAATCAGAAAACAGATGTTTGAACAAACTCCCAAAGAGAAGAAAACAGGAAAGAAGTGGACAGAAGAGATGAAGAAGATACACAGTGAATATATGAGAGGTTTCTGGGCAGAAAGAAGAAGGCAGAAGAAATTACATGTTATTTGATTGTGTTTTAGCGCTCTCCTTAAAGGGGAATTATCGATAATATTAATAATATGCATGCAATAAGAGAGAGAGATTTGACACATGGAAACTGTGGAACCAGAACAAAAAAACTTTCAAGAAGAATATCAGCAGTTTATTCTACAAATCCTTCAAGAACAAAAAAAGAACAAAATAAATGGTTACATAGCACCAAACCTCAATTTCAACAGAAAGGATGGAACTTTGCTGGAAAATAATAGCTGAACTCTGGAAGGTAGCGCCAATGATGCTTTTATAACTGAAACAACAAAAATGTTTCAAGAAATTTGGAAAGAGTAAAAGATACCATAGGAGTGTCTAGTGGCACTCATACACCAATTGTATAAAAAGAACCAAAAACAGATGTAAACAACTATCGAGGTATATCACTCCTACCTGTTACTTACAAAATCTTCTCTAAAATACTACTAAATACGCTTGAACCTCAACTTGATTCAAAACTGGGTGAATATCAAGAAGGCTTGAGGAGAGGACGCTCTTGTCCAGAACAAATACTGAGCTTAAATATGATCATCAAGTACACCACACGAGCTAAAGACATCTTCATAACTCTTGCTGACTTCAAAAAGGCCTATGACTCAGTAGACAGAGAGTTGATCAAAAAACATTAAACCTGATCAAATTAACACTCACAAACTCTGTATCAAAAGTAAAATTTCTGGGAGAGATCGGCAAACCATTTCATGTGTGGATAGGAATAAGATAAGGTGATGGCTTTTCACCGATGCTGTTTAATGTGGATATGATAAGATAATGAAGACTTTCTGGCAACATAACGACTCTGGTGCTATAATTGGATCACAGAACAAAAACGTCAATCCGGTAATCGTCCGATCGGTAATATTAAAGATTCCATAATATCCGACTATGTGACATGAATAGTCAAGATTAAATCTAACTACGTACATATGATTATATACCACTAGACAAAATCTGATAAAACTTCAAAATAAACTTCTAAAAGGTCGAAACAAGTGTGCTTTCAGTATACCCACAAAAAAGAAGTCAAATTTAATCAATTTTCTTGGTGTTGAAAAAAATGCTTAAACCAATATCAAACACTGAGTTGCAATAAGTATACATTATCTTCAATGATTAGTTTGCTTTTGCCTTAAAAAATAGTTAAAATCCACAATGCAACACTTCTTCAATATAGTAAGTCTCAAACAATTTCTGAATGCTCTTGATAATGACAGCAACGAGAGTTTTCCAAAATTAACCAAAAAAACAAAAAACCAAAGTTAGTAATAGTATATTTTACAGCAAGAGATGAAAGTGGCGTTTTTCTGGTGAGGTGGGAGTTTGCTCATGAACGCCAGCGAGTTAGCAATAACACCGAAAAAAAAAAAACTTTCATCTCGAGTAGTAAATGCAATTTTTTGTAGTGATTTCGGTTGTAGAATCCATAATTCGACTTTAATAAATCCAATTCCAAGCGAACTCTCAGAACTGTCAATACAAATTTAATTGTTGGTTTTGTCGTTTCCATGGTAACATATTGCATTCTCATAGAAGGTGATACTTTTCAAGTCAAATGTCCCAATTTTATTTCGGTTTTTTAAATAGTTCCAGGCTCGTTTTACGTTTGTACATAAAATATTTCATTGAAATTGATGTAATTAATTAGAAAGTCCATGCAAATTTGGTTAGTTTAGTGTTTTAATCGAGAAAATCATAAATTTAAAATGCTCATTTTCGTCTCTAGATGTGAAAATATTTTCATCTCTAGAATGAGCAAATCTCACTTTCATGTAGGTAAGCCGTGGAAAAATTGCCATTTTCACATATATCAGTAGAAAAATATTATTTATATATTGTTGTGTATTTAAAATTTTGATATTTTTAAATAGTAACATTTGTATCTTTTCTTCAAAGATTATAACTTCTAAGAAATCATTAAGAAATGAAATAATTTCTAAGAAATCATTAAATAGCTGAACATCATCATTAGAATAACTAAACTTTATACACTGCCGAGCATAAAATTAGGGTCACTCCGTAATTTGAAGTTATTTTAATTTTTTTTTAGTTTTTTACGTGTTTTTTCGGTTGTAACAGTTCACTAACTGATTGCTTGAATTAAACAAAAGGTTTTTCTTTTTTCAAAGTTTATTGAAAATAATGAAAATGAACAATTTTAATTTGATGTGCTAACTAATGAAAATGAACAAGTTTATTTTGATATGTTTTTGTTGAAACGAAAGAAAGTTTAAGGACAGCATAGCATTTGTTTATGTGGTGTCATCTGTCTGTTGTAAATTGTTGTCATTGTTAGTGTTTTGCGATGAGCATAAATCACGTTGTTGCGGCACAAATTGTGGCGGCTTTAGAAGACGGTAACGGTAAGCGCGAAACTGCGAGAAACGTTGGTGTAAGTCCCTCAAGTGTGCAACGAGTATGGCGGCGGATCGAAGAGACAGGTCTGCTCACTCGAAGACCTTGTTCAGGCCGAGGCAAAACTCCAACAGCTAGGGATGACCGCTTTCTCGTTTCTAATGCTTTGAGAAACCTAACGGTCACGGCAGTTTCCCTTCGAAATCATCTGCAAGAAGTGAGACATGTAAACGTAAGTGAGTGGGCAGTTAGGAGACGACTTTATGCTGCTGGATTATCTTCTCGAACTGGACCTACTGGACCGCCGCTTTCCGGTGCACACCGGATTGCGAGGTTGAATTTTACACGAGAACACTTGACTTGGACAATAGCGGATTGGAGACGCGTATTGTTTTTCGATGAACGGCGATTCTGTCTTACGGGCCTAGATAGACATGTAAGAGTGTGGCGACGACAAGGCGAGAGATATGCTCAAGCGTGTATTGCCGAGCGACTACCATTTGGCGGAGGATCAGTTATAGCATAGGGAGGCATATCTTTTGAAATTCGCACGGAGTTAGTCTTTATCGAGAATGGGACGTTGACTGCGCATAGGTATCTGACAGAGGTTCTAGAAGACCATATTTTACCATCCATGGTTATTCTTGGAGACGACGCAACATTTATGCATGATAACGCACGGCCCCACACTGCTCGGATAGTTACTGAGTATCTTGACGAGTGTGAAATTACGCGATTTGTTTGGACAGCTCGCAGTCCAGATTTAAATCCAATTGACCATATTTGGTATGACATGGGAAATATTTTCGGAGACATTTGCTGGCCCCCAGAAATTCTAGAGAGCTTTGCGACATACTGGTGCAAGAATGGGACAATCTTCCGCAGAACGTGATCCAAAATCTGATCCAGAGCATTACACGTCATTTGCAAGCTGTTGTCACTGCCAGAGGAGGGAAAACTCACTACTGAAGTCCTTAAACTTTCTTTTGTTTCAACAAAAGCATAACAAAGTAAAGTTGATCATTTTCATTACTTAGCATATCAAATTAAAATTGTTCATTTTCATTACTTTCAATACACTTTGAACAACAAAAACCTTTAGTTTTATTCAAGCAATCAAGTAGTAAACTGTTACAACCGAAAAACACGTAAAAAACTAAAAATTTCTGAAATAACTTCAAATTATGGAGTGACCCTAATTTTATGCTCGGCAGTGTATAAAAAACATTTCTTAAAAACAACTACTTAGCTGGCAAACACCACTACTGACATTGAATTACATTAAGAAAGAGAACAAATTAAACGCTATATTAAAAAAAAAAACGCTATATGGGTAAGCTATATGAAAAATGTGGTTGCTATATTCAAAAGACAAACGCTATTTATAAAAATCTAACGCTATATAAAAATAACAAACCCTATATACAAATTACAATCGCTATATATAAAAAACAAACGCTATATAAAAATAACAAACGCTATATAAAAATTACAATCGCTATATAAAAATAACAAACGCTATATATAAAAAAACAAACGCTATATAAAACAAATAAACGCTATATAAAAATAACAAATTTAGTTTTTATTGAATAATTAACTCTATTTTCGCTTCGGACGGGCGGCCTCGTGCCCTTTTCTTTCCAATTGAAATGTTTTTAGCCTCGACTGGAGGAACAGAAAGCTTCAATCTAATAGCAAGCCCTAAAATATGTTTACACATATAAAATTTTGAATAAGCTAGACATTCACAAGTGCCACTTATAAAACTGTCCTTATCATCTGGCAATATCACGATGTATTCTTGGACGTTTTATATTGATTAAAGGTAGACACAACAGTACTATTACTAGGTTCTTCGGGTAGGTGTTTTAAATTTTTGACTTTGATTTCTTTATTTTCACGGGCCCAGTTATATGATGAAGTCCACATTTTCAACGTTAATGTAGGATTTTCTTTGAAACTTTTAATGCCGTTTATATAGTCTTGAGACCAGTCATAAACATATTTTAAAAGCAAAATAAAAAATCTAGAAATTGGTAAACGTTCTCTTAAAGTTTTTTCATCATTAATCACTCGAATAAAACTCTCCAAGGCATTGTTTGTGTTCGAGACTAATTTCTTAGCACCTTCATACCAATATCTGTTTTCCATTAGCCATTCTTTCTCAAAATATTCAATAAATGCATGAGCGTATTCCTTCCATTTTTCCCTAAAAAATGAAGAGGCTTTGTCAAATGCTTCTTCACTTTTAGCTAACTGCATTATCTCAATGTCTGAAATAATTTCAGTTTTTATTATTTTATCTGTAATTAATTGGTCAATTTTTCTAATAATATTTTTTTTCATGTGGAACCAACACTTTAAAATGAAGCATTCATTCCCAAAAACATTTCTAAAAGCATTTTTTATTGCCGGTGCGCCATCAGCAATTGTGTTAGGATGAAAATCGACCAAGAGAAGATTTTTAATGGCCTGTTGCAATGCATTGAATGTAAATTCATAATCAACAGTTGTTTCACAAGAACAAACACATATGCCAAAACAATGAAATGAACGATACATGTCTGTAGATCCAACAGCTATGACAGGAAAGCCTTGCCAAACTAATTTGTAAGTGGCATCAGCATATAAAAGGTTGACTTTCGACGCATTTTTTAATAATCTTTTACTTGTCACAAAAAAATCAAAATTGGATATTATTTTCATTTTCCTGCTGTATATCGTATGAAGTTACAAATGACTGTGAATCATCTGCAGGCTTAATACTGTTACCAATTAACAGTTTTTCCAATTCGCCCAAGGATATGTAGCACATCCGAATTTTTCATTTCGAATCGTCCTTAATATGTTTTGAACTTCGTTCGTCTTTTAGATGGTAGTTGCACTTTATTTTTTGCGAGCAACTCAAGTACTTTTTTGGGCTTAATATTATAATCATTTTCAAATAATGTCTGTATTTCAAGTTTTATTTCAGCATTACAATTATTTATTGCTTTATTTTCACTCCCTTAATATGTATGCTCAAAATTTGATCTGTACAATAATACTTCATTGCTGATTGAAACATAAATCAGGCGAACTGCAGCCGCACATTGCTCACCTCTAAATTTCACCTTATTGCATCTATATCTAACTATTTCATTCCCGTCAGTGTCTTTATAATTTGCATAACGACTCCAACAATGTTCTTGCTCAATTGCACTTACTGCTAAAACACTATCCGGGAAAGAACATTCTTTATTCCATGTGATAGATGTTATCTTCTTGCTCCCCTTGGGTTCTTCATTTTCTACATCTTCGTCTGATATGTATTCTGCTACGTATTTTGATTCCATCTTGAAGGAGATGTGTCTATCTAAACATGGTTTTATTAAGACAATTTCAATAAAAATACATTTATTAAAATATACATACATTTTGACTTATGTATCAATACGTTTTGAATATGGCAAGAACGTATTGAGATAATTTGCGAGGTTATGTTTGCTATGTTTGCAGGTTATATTGATTAAATTGTTTTAATTATTAAGCAAGAATTATTTAATTGTGTAGCAAAAGATTTATAGCAAATTGTTTTAATTTGTATAGTGTTTGTCGTTTTTTAATATAGCCTTTATGTATTTTTTATATAGGGATTTCATATATTCTATATAGCGTTTGTAATTTTTATAGAGTTTGGTACTTTTATATATAGCGGTTTATTCGTATCCATTAAGAAAGTGTTGGGGTTCTATATAACCCTGTAATTTTCCAAAAAAAAAACAATATCCTGATCCATATATCATCAAACAAGCAAACAGAGAGAGGAACTAGAGCAGGGAAGCATCAAGAGGACTGAGAATTTAAGTATCTCGGCGAATGGATTGAACCCAACTTGTCAGAAAGAGCACCATTATCCATGAGAGTCAACAAGATAGAACTAGCATATCGACTGACTAAGAACACCTACAACAGGAAATGCCTGACACGCAACCTGAAACTTAAGCACTACACATCAGTCTTACGAACAGAGGCTATATATGCCATGGAGTGTCTTTCCTTGAACTGAAGAGGTCTGGTTGAGATATTGGAAATCAGAGATAGGAGAATCCTAAGAAAGATCCTAGGCCCGGTAAACAGTGGCGGATTTACAAATTTGCCGCCTATAGGCTAATTTATATTGCTATCTAATATATTTAAACAAATTCAAATGCGGAGCACAGTGACCAAGAAAAGTTTTTTCATTAAATGCTGCACGCCGCCGCTATGTTTCGAGTAGGGAGAGATAAGAAATTTTGCGAATTTGATTTATTTAATTTCGAATTTAATTTTAAATTCTCTTTTGAAAAATTTGTATATTTTTTAAATTTTCCGCTTACAAAAATTTGCCGCCTAAGAAAATTTGCCGCCGTAGGCTACAGCCTAGCTAGCCTATTTAGAAAGCCGCCACT
Organism: Phosphuga atrata; assembly: GCA_944588485.1. Taxonomy (NCBI): domain Eukaryota; kingdom Metazoa; phylum Arthropoda; class Insecta; order Coleoptera; family Silphidae; genus Phosphuga; species Phosphuga atrata. The sequence goes on from OX155897.1 coordinate 38,003,802, forward strand.
GCCAGTAAAGGAAGATGGGAAATTCCGAAGGCGACATAACTGTGAGCTCTACGAACATATTGAGAGGCTCTCTTACTGTGCAAGGAAAGAATGGTAGGTTTCTATGGCCACGTTGCAAGATTGCCTCCAAACCGACTAAGCAACCGTCTGTTAACCATCTGTCAAAACAAGAAGGTTCGTACCACTTGGTTGACAGAAACCGAGAAGGATATTAAAGAACTGGGAATAACAGATCTTCAAAACGAACAGTCTGTGAGACGCACCCTGAGGGAAGTCCGTGGATTTCAGTAAAAAACCCGAAGGAAAGGTACCCGGACAGAAGAGAGTAAGGAGTTACACCGGCAAAAGATGCAGCAATACTGGGCAAAGATCAAGGCCCAACAGTTGAACAAGCGTGGTCCATAGTGGGCCTATTCGAAAGAAGAAGAACATCCATATACGCGTTTCTTCCTTTTGGCTTCATAAGTATGTATACGACTTATGAAATGTATGAAATACGACTTACCCTAGTATGTTACTTACAGCTAACTAGTATTACCGTATTTGAGATTATTCTATTTATAGTCGAACCAGGTATTGAGATTTTTGGGAAAAATCAAGCGCTGCATATGTTTTCTTACCAGTTAGCTGTAAATAACACACTAAGGTAAGTCGTATTTCATTTTACTTCTAATTTTAATTTGTTTTTAATGATAAAGCCATACTGATGAAGCCAAAATGCAGAAACGTGTATATGGATGTTCATTAATTAATTGATAATTACATTTTGTATTTGATCAGGATATTGTTTTGTTGGGAAAATTACAGGGTTATATAGAACCCTCTCTTAAAATTCTCTTAATGTAATTTAATCAGTCAGTCGTGGTGTTTGCAACTGAAGTAGTTGTTTTTAAGAAATAGAAGAATAGAAAGAGTAGTTATACTAATGATGTCAACTTTGTTGACGATATGAATACAATGAATTCCTAGAAGTTATAATCTTTGAAGAAAAGATACAAATGTTACTATTTAATAGTAAATATTGTTTTGTTTCTTTAAGGCGAGACTTATGATGTATATCAAGTCAAGCGTTATATTTATCCTCTAGTCCGTCCAGTACTAAATATATTTTTAGTTTTATACAACTAAAATCATTATTGGAATGTTTTTGTTTGGTTTTTGAAAGTTTACTTACGAAATTGGGCGGTGACCACAGCGGCAAAAAGCAACGTCGCGACGATAATTTTCATATTCAGCAAGATATATTTTCTTATTGATATTGACGCTGTTTATGGCAATTTTTTGAGGTGGCGTTTATAGACAGCCAAAAGGATATGTTTTCAACGTATTTTAAATGATGATCTTCTATCGTAACTAGAATACAATTTACGAATGACTACTTATTTATACTATTACTTTTTTTCTAGACTTAATTTGTGCCATTACTAGTTTCATTAGCTATTTATCATCAGCCTGTAAAAACAAAACCATTATTATTAATTAATGTATTTGGATTTTGCCCATAATTAATTTAAAAATGCACAAACCAATGTTAATATGCACATAAACTTGAGTGCATAGTAATCGGCCCACTGTAAACTTTTGACTTTAACTATATTTTTTTAGAAACTATTTATGAGATAAAATAACTTAATATGCCGTTTAAAAGGCAATTTAATATGTTTTAATTTGAGTTAAAACTTATCAAGAATGCTTATGGTTTGTAGGCGTAGCAACCGGCAAACAAAAACGAATGTATTCATGTGGTAGTTATAACGAGAATAACAAATTTGTGAAAGATTGTAATTATTTCCTTTTTTCCTTCTTAAGCATTTTTTTTTAAGTTTGAAATTTGCACATTATTATTGTTTCATAATTTTATTGGTTTTCTAGAGCTGATGCATACTACACCGCAAGAAGCCGCCAAAGTTTGTGTTCTAATCGATAATGAACTTAGCTAGCAAGCTTTTGCTCGACAACTGAATATGAGACGCGCTGCGATTCGAAGAGTGTTATGGGGAGACTCGACTCTTTCAAAGACAACCTGGTACAGGCAGGAGAGGATTTACAACGTCTCAGGATGACCGCTTAATTGTGTCAACATTATTAAGAAATTGTCACCATAATGCTGTTCAACTGAAACAACAAGTGAAAACAACTGAAACAAGAGTTGTTAAGGTGGCTGGGTAGCTCTATTAGCCTGAGTGCTGAGCTGTCATCCTCTAAATCCCTAGTCCACTTGGCGATGTTGTTTTCCACCCCGGAATCATTATTATCTTCAGGGTTGATTGCCCGGAGGAGCTTTTCTCTCTCCCCCTAGGTATTAAGCCTTGGGATCTTCGTAAGACGAAAACTGTAGGAGTTATAAAACGTATATACCCTATGATTTTAACAATGTTATATCTTACAATGTTATATCTTAACAACGGTATATCTTCTATCTATTATAGAGAAACCTGTCTAAGACGGAACCTCAAGGGATTGGGAAATATTTCCGTCCTAAACAGGTTTCCTTCTTTTTTTTCCCTCTCACCAATGTGGGTCCAGGGTTAGCCCTTAAAACACTGCGGCCCATTCGCCTATTGTATTTCCCCACATTGTTTCGTTCATGCAAATAGATCCAGTCCCTCTATTAGGTTCAGGATTCTATATGCCATGTTTTCCACGGGGGCTCTCTTAGCTGTAATATCAAGCTTGTGTCTCCTACGTGCAATTGCTTCACAGTGGAAGATTATATGGGCGGCGGTTTCGTTCTCATAGCATAACCTGCATAAAGGTTCATCCTTCCAGATACCCATTTTATGCAGGTGTTCTTGTAGAGGGCAGTGTCCTGTAAGTAGGCCTACCACAATTGCGATCTGCTTCCTTGGCAGTTGCAGGATTTCAGTAGTTAGAGTTTCCTATAGGTTTACTAACATTCGTTTGCTGTGTGTCAGGCCATTCAAATTGCATCACTGTAGACGGTCCTTAGTTGCTACCCATTTACAGATTATATTTCGGGCCGTGGTCTTAGTAATGTATTGTCCGCTCTCAGCAATGATGTTTGCCTTTCAGGCTCCATCTTTTACTATCTTATCCGCCATTTCGTTACCCAATACTTCCGTGTGGCTAGGGACCCAAGCGAGTGTGACCTTGTTATGCTTTGCCAGGGCTTTTAAGTCCTGAAGAGAGTCCCAAACTGTCTTGGATTTGATTTCGTGATACGCTAGAGAATTAATCGCAGCCTGACTGTCCGTGAAAATGCGCATGTTTCTACTTTTGTAGTCCATTCTCAAATTTCCACGGGCACAGACCATGATAGCGTGTATTTCTGCTTTTAATACTATGCATGTGTCCCCAGGGGTACAGATAGGCTGCATTCCAGGGCCAGTCCATAGATTCGCCAGTACCACTGTCCTTCTTGGAGCCGTCTGTATACCAATCCAGTCCTCCTTGGCAAGTGGTTCTTTGATTGCCTTCTGTCAGCCTTTTGGGCATCGAATCCCCCTCTATATTGAGGTACGATTCTGATATGACATTCGTTATCATGGTGTGTCCTGACCTCGCCAGAGATTCCCATGTGCCATTGCATATGCATCTGAAAGCTCCCATCCTTGCCTCGCCCATGATAAAGATATCCAGGGGAGGAAGGCCTAGGATCACCCCCAGAGCTGCAGTTGGGGCGGTTTTCATCGCGCCCGTAATTGCTAAACAAGCCAGTCTTTGAACATAGGAGAGTTCTCTGATGGCCTGTTTTTGCTTCACTTTGGTCCACCATACAGTGGAGCCATATGTCAGAATGGGTCTAACTACCATAGTGTATAGCCAGTATACCATGCTTGGTTTCAGTTCCCATGATTTTCCAAGTGTTCTTTTGGTCATCATCAGTGCCATTTTACACTTGTTGGCTTTCTTTAGGTGTTGATTCCAAGTCAGTTTGGCATCCAGGATTTCACCTAGATACTTGACTTCATCACTTACCTTTAGATGTTCGTTATAGAAAATTGGGGGCTTTAGCCCATCCGTTTTTCTCATTCTAGTGAATGGTAATAGAGTGGATTTTTGGGGATTGACCCGAAGGTCGACCCCCCTGCACCAACTCTCCACCTCGTTCAGTGCTTCTTGCATAAGCGCTGCTATTATAGAGGCAAATTTACCCTTGATGAGGATGACTATGTCATCCGTATAGCCTTGGATATAAAATCCTTTATTATTTAGTGACACAAGCAGGCTATCAATAACCATGTCATGTCACCCGCTACTGTAGCCTCAACATTTCTACCCTGTAGCATGGACTTAATCCATCTGATTGATGTTTTATTTGCACCATGACTGCGGGCTGCATTGGCTATACTGTCGAAGGAGGTGTTGTCAAACGCACCTTCGATATCAAGGAAGGCACCAAGCGCTAATCCCTTGTTTTCTAGTGTGTTATCTATTCTAACCACTAATTGGTGTAGCGCAGATTCACCTGATTTTCCTGGTTGATAGGCAAGCTGATTAGAGTGTAGGGGACTGTCTAACAAGCAGGTCTCCCTCTGATGCTTTTCAACCAGTTTTTCTAACGTTTTCAATAGAAAGGAGGTTAGGCTTATTGGTCTATACGCTTTGGCCTGGATGTAATCGAGACGCCCGGCTTTTTGTATAAATACCACTTTTACTTGTCTCCAGCGAGTTGGCACATAGCCTGATGCCAGACTTGCGCTGTATAGCTTGATCAGTATTGGCACCAGCGTTTCCTCCCCTGCCACAGAAGGGCAGGGAAAACACCGTCCGGGCCAGCTGATTTGTATGGGCCAAAGGTATTTATGGCCCATTCAATTCTTTCGTATATGACAACCCTCTTGGACACCTGCCAATCACACCTCGTCCCTCTTGTTTGAGAGCGTACAGCATGACAGTCAGGATTATCCATTGTTGGGTCGATCACATAGGAACCTGGGAAGTGAGCTTGAAGTAAAACTTCCATAGTTTCCTTCGCATTGGTTGGGTGTTTTCCGTTTGGTTTTCTGATATTACCAACCGGATTTAGCGGGTTCTTTATCAGAAGTCTCTGGAGTCTTTCTGTTTCAGATGTACTTTCGACATCCTCACACATCTTCCTCCAGGACTCCCTTTTAGCCCTCCGTACAGATTTGTTATAATCAGTGAGTGAAGCTGTATATTCGGTCCACATCCCTGACTTTTCAGCTCTATGTAGAGCTTTCTCGTTTTGTTTTTCTTCTGTTCAAGTTCCTTGCTCCACCAGGTTTCCGTCTTAAATGGGTAATCATTTTTTTCTTTTATTCTCAATTTTTAATATATGGACATGTATGTAATACGTTTGGTTTATTAAAATTTAGTTTTTTCTTTTCATTCCTAAATTGAATTCCTTAAGCTAACTTAACAATATACAGCCAGTCATCCAAATCTTCTTATTTACATGCCATTCAATAGGTAAATGATTTATAATCAGTTGATTAAAGCACCTGGGTTTCAAAGATTTGCCAATAACCAAAGGTTCTTGAATTTCTCGAATTTTCTATCAGCAAAAGTGACTCGTTCTTTTGAATGCTTAGCACTGACACATTTCTCATTTTTTGGTGCAAAAGTTTTAAAGCGCAGTTTCATCTCCGTTTGCTATGTCCTTAGGCTTATATCCCTCAATTTCTATTACGATTTTTTTTAATACTAGACTACCCTATTTGCTGACAGATACCTGCACTTTCCTCACAAACTCTGCCAAATGTCAAAATCTTGTTTACACTAGCTATTGGTATCTTCTAAGAAGATACTAATAGTTAGTGTAAACAAGATACTAATAGCTAGTGTAAGACAGAATTCCCGAAATAAGATTCACCTTTCGGGAATTCTGTCGGGAAAACGGTTTAAAATGTTCATTAGGTTATCTGTGATCTGTTTACTCAGATTATACCATGATACGCAAAAACACCAATCAGACTACGACAACTCTTACTCCTTACTTCCTTATTGGTAGACGAATCTTCCAGCATTGAGAATGCTACTACTACCTACTACTACCATTAAATATGACAAAATCCGTTTCCGTCTTAAAAATTATATTCCGTTTTACACGGGTTGTTTTAAATGGGAAAATGAACGGTTAGCAAAAAAAAAAACCGTTTAATACAGGTTTCCATCTTTTACGGATTCCGTCTTAGACAAGTTTCAATGTATATTATATCTATAAGGAACATTAAATGTCATGATATGATATCTGTTAAAATAGACAAATAGTAATTGTGTGTAAATGTTTTAATAACTTTACATTAGTTGTAGAGTTGTACATTATTTTCAATATTGAGTTTCTTCCTTGAAAAATAGTTAAAACCTACATTGCAAACAATTCTTCAATAGAATAAGTCTCAAACAATTTCTGAATACTGTTGGTGATGACAGCAATGACAGTTTTCTCAATAACTGGTTGGAACTCGTTGATTGTGGCCTGCTGGTTCTCGTTCATCAATTTGTTCACACTTTCGGTTGCTTCAGCCGTTGGGAACAAATTGCCAATATAAATCGAAGCCGTCAGCTTATCTAACAGCAATGTTACATCATTTTTATTGAAAATTATGTAATTCTTGCCTTGGTTTTGCTTGCGTTCTCCGGTCATGGTTAATAATATTCCCAAATTATCTATAATATAAATAATAATTAGATAAAATGTAAAACAATCAAAAATAGAGTTAGAATATACATAAACAACTATTGTGTTTTCTTACCAATTTTTATCATTAATTCTCCACCTCCGTTGACTTCGAATTTCAACAACTTTCCTTCGAATTTGTATTTGCCTTGAGCTAGCACGTTGTCCCAAACCCATTGGAGCCGTAAACTGTTTTTGTTCAAATCCAAATTTACATTTTGGATGCTAAAATTGTCCATGCCTGCGTAGATAAATCCTTTGCGGTTTATGATTTTTAATGTTGGAGCCAGAACAATCAATTCTGGATCAATCACCAGCGGATTGCTTTTCGGTATAAACAATGAAGAAATTCCATTTTTAAATTGGCCTTTGAATCTATTTATATTATTTTTGATGCAGTCATTTAACTTTGAATCTATTTTACAACGTTGTATAAAAGAAGCTAAAAAATAAAAATTAGGAAATATTGTTTTGCTTCTTTAGTCTCGCCTAATTTATGTATATCAAGTCATGCTTTATATATTTCTAGTCTGTCCAGTTCTAAATATATTTTTAGTTTAATAAAAATAAAATCAGAATTAGAATATTTTCTATTTAGATTTTTAAAGTTTACTTACGAAATTGGGCTGTGACCACAGTGACGAAAAGCAACGCCGCAACGATTATTTTCATATTGTGCAAGATATTTTCCTGTTGGTTAAGAAACTGTTTATGGTAATGTTTCGACAGTACGCGTTTATTTATAGAAGGACAAGTGGACAAGTTTTCAACGTAATTTAAGCGATCTTCTTTCAACCCACGAATAACCACTTATTTACAATATTATTTTTTCAAGACAAACTTTACCTTACTACTAATTTCATTTGCGCTCTGCCTGTGACAATAATACGATAATTAATAATAAATATATTGGGATTTTGTTAAGAATTATTTAAAAAAATATAGGAAATAGGAAACATGTAAATATTCAAATAACTTTAAGATTTAAAATAAGAATCTCAGAAATAATAAGCTAGCGTATATAATAAAACTTATCAAAAATACAAAAATAAAATTGATTCGAAACTAAGAAGAATATCTGTGAAGCTAAGCAAGACAATATAAGATTGACAAGACAATTTTAAACTGCGGCGAATACAAGACTAAATACTAGAATATCTGATAAGATTAGAAAAAACATATATATATATATGTATACATATATTAACCTTCAGGTCAAATGAACAAAGAAAATTTGTATCACCTAAATTTGCTGTCAAATCTTCATTGACTTCCTTTAAAAAAAGATGAATTTCTTCTCTTCTTGAAAGTTTTTTGAGGTATTTTCCGACTTTTAACCAGGGACTATTACTATGTAAAAGCAAATCACCATACTCAGCTTGCAGTTCTTCCGAAAAAGTTTTAAATTTTCGATGTGTAAGAGAACGATTTCAGCCACGATTTAAATTTATAATTTTGCAAACAATGTCCATTACATCTTTTAGTTTTAGTGAAAGAACAGATATTGCCTGCTGATGCACTATAGAATGGAACATTCAACAATTTATTCCCTCTTTTTGTAAGTCCTGCTAGCCCAATATTTTTGCCGATCATAGCTCTGGCGCCGTCAATTACAATAACGGTGCACTTGTCAAATCCGCCATACGGAACTATTGTAAATTTTAATTGGTTATAAATACCTTCACCTTTGGTTAATGTAATGATCGTAATTTTAAATTCTTCTGAATAATCATAGTTCTCATTTACGGTTCTTTCTATAAAAATAAGCATTTGATTTTTATTTTTATTTTTGAATACTATAACTCGCGGGCCGTAAAAAAAAGCTTCGCGGGCCGGATGTGGCCCGCGGGCCGCCAGTTGGACAGCGCTGATCTAAAACATTCTCGTCTTGATTTTGAAAAGTGTTTCGCAAAATTTCTTGAAAATAAGCCCTATTCCCGATGCACCAAATGTGTTTAACAAAAGAGACCTCAATTCCTAACAAGAGTTAAATTCATGATTCTTAACCGCTTCAATAGCTTTATTCTTTAAATTAGCTTGTATGTATTCTAAAATATAAAAATGATTTACAGGCGACGTTATTGAGAAAGCTCTATTACAATTTTTTATAAATTCATTCAAATTTTCACTCCCGCTGTATGATTCAATAAATTTAAGTGCTAATTCTACACTAACTTGAGAATTTGCGGTAGCCATATTAATATTTGTAAAGTTATCTATCGATATATCTAACGAACTATCCTCGTTTGAAATGTTTAAAGCGTGCAATTTCTTTTTGGACCGTGTATACATTTAGTTAAACATAAGATATTTGTTGTATGTATTTTAAAAGAAAAAAAATTAAATTTTGTTTTACGTGCGATTCGGAATATAACAAACAGCAAACAAGACAAGATAAAAAGATAAACACTTACATGAACATCTCCTTAACCAATAACGAAATCAAGGACGTCTGTCGAAAAGGATGCTGAGAGGGAGTACTGGTCCTTGACGACTCGAAGACTGTTCTTCTAGGCTGATGTAGATGTGGGTGTTTGTGATGGGTTTTGGCGAGGGTAGCGTGTAGACGGCTTCCAAAAACCGATTATATTATGGTGTGAACCACCGCCGACTTCAATGTTGAGAGGGAAGGACTGCTGGTCCTTTTCTTTTTTACAACAATTCTTCGGAATCTGAGATATATCTAAATATCTCGGGATCTTGTAATGTAATGTTCACCGGGATTCGCAAGGCACGTAGTTTGTCGAATAATAGTCGAGTTGGTTTTAGCAATTTAATTAAACAATAATACAACGAAATAACATAAGACTTAAGAACTTATAGCTTACCACTCTACACTCTTTTCTCTTACTTTTTCCTTCTTACTTGCAACTGGGGAATGGTATATATACCGCATAGAAAGTGCGCCGAGAAAGTATAATATATCTGTAAGAGGGGATGAATCATCCCTATAATTCACATAAGGGGGAGATTTATTGAGATGAATTTTCTTGGCTCCTCCCATGAACAATCGAGGCTTAAATTCTCTAAATCCCTGAAAATGGGTGGTCCTCTGGTTAATCTCTATAAGAAGGTTTTTATAGGCCTTCGCGCGTTTTCTAATATGTTTGGGGGAGGTAGAAACTCCAAACATTTTGTTAACATTCTTTAATAATCCTTTAAGTGAGGCATACCTATGGTTTGTCCATAGCCAATTCAATATTTTTCAGCAAGGAATTAAAAATATTGAAGGTTGAAGGTTGAAAGTACAAAAAGTGTTATGGAAGTTAAGGATGTATTGGAATCTACTCTCACAGCTTTGACCACAAGAAAAGAGGAACAGTTTTTATCATTTAATGTAAAATCTATTCTTAAGCGTGGCAGTATTATGCATCAAGGCGAAATTAACTTCAGAATTGAAGTGAATGACTTTTATGAAATCTGCATACAGTATCTTAGTATCAGTATCAAATGGAGTGTACCCTTCTCTACTTTTTTTTAAAAATGGATGCTTTTGAAAGAGATCCCCAGTTGGGAATAAATTCAAGAAACTATTTTTTACTTTAATGAAAAAAGCATTAACATAATTGGTACTTTGCTGTTTGATCAACTGGCACTATTAGTGGATGTTGTAAGTGAAAAAATTAAAGAATGGACTGATAAAGATTAAAAAACCGGCCAAGTGCGAGTTGTGACTCGCGCACCGAGGGTTCCGTACAAACTTGTAGGTAAGATATCTTTTTTTTGTGGAGGACGTGGCAAGCACATTCAGTTAACTTGACAAGTGGCCCTCCTGAAATCACCACCATCAGTACCGCTGCAAGCATAACCTCAAGATGTCGCTGTAGTACGATGGAATTCTACCCTATATTTTATTACCATACATCCCCCATTCACTATGAGTGTTTAGGGGTTCTGGAACTTCACTCTTTGTTTTAACTGCTCAATTTTGCCTGTATACCTATATACCTTGTTTAAAGGTACACAGGGTATTTTTTTTAAATAACGCGAATATTTTTAAACTTATAAAAAGAAAACTTTATTTTAGTATTACACTTATTCACTAACTTATATTAAGATCTAACTATTTCTAGATCTAATATAAACTAATATATTAACTATTTCTAGATCTATTTCGATACTATTAACATTCAGTTGTTCAATTGACAGCTTTTGGGCAATTGACTACCAAAAAATATAGGGCTTACGTGATTTAAGTGTAGGTATGTAGATTATAAAGAAAAATTAGACGAAATATAATATATACAGGATGTTACGGGACTTGAGTATGTCGCATGTCGGTTATAAACATGCAAAATTTAGACATAATAAATACCCTGTATATATTATGTATAAAGAGCGTACATGATGAAATGCATAACGAATATAAACAAAGAAAATTCAGAATAAACAGCTTGGTGCCAACACATACTTTTTAACCTTCGGAACTAACCGGGGCGGACCTAACTGTATGCAACCCATATGCTTCTGGAGCCTAACAATACCACTACGACAACATTAGTGTATTTTCATAAGTTTCTAATAGTAAATTCGCATTTTTCTTGTAATTAAACTACATATTTACGGTTTTCAGATTTTTCCCTTTACATGTGCTGTAAGACACCTTGCCAAATTTCATGATTCTAGGTCAACGGGAAGTACCCTATAGGTTTTGATTCCTTTGTGAAATCGCAAAATATGCGACATAAACAGTCATATCTTTTGATCGCGTTGACTTACATGTTTGATTTCACAGCTGAAAGAGACCACAGACCCGAGTATTTGATACAAATTTCAACTTGTTACCTCTACGCGTTCCTGAGAAAAATGATCTTGACAGACAGACAGACGGACAGACAGACAGACAGACAGACAGACAGACAGACGGACAACAAAGTGATCCTATAAGTTCCGTTTTCGGTACGGAACCCTAATGAAGAATTTTTTTTTTTTCAATTGTCTCTGGTGGTGTGGATTCGCCATAAGAACTCCCCTTAGTCTCCGGTATCACCATAGAATTTATACTCATTTTAAAACGTTTTCTTTCATTTTAATTTTGTAATGAAAAAAAATTTCACTTTCACTTCACTGTTTTAATCTCTTGATTGTGAATAATCTTGATTGTGTTTATGTTATGTATTTAATTGTTCTTTTTTAATGTGACCTAGCCATATTGAATTTGCGTGCGTTACCCAAGTTATGTGGTAATACAACCAAAAGTGGCATTTCTCGTACTAAAAAACGTGCGCCGAGAAAGTACTTTTAATGATTGAATAAAAAAAAATAAATTTGTTTTATTTTTCCCCTTTTTCTGATCCATCCGATCAACAACTACCATTGTATTATTATAGTCCATAACACTTTCAAATTTGATAATGGCACTTCCCTCTCTGTCACTGTGTTTGTTGCATCCATTTCTGAATTATGGCCAGGAGAAGACAAACGTTTTCTCATCGTTCCATTTTAGCTTCATTATTTTCATCCTATGAATCGCATTTGTTTCTCCTTTTTTCAACTTTTTCTTTTGCAATTTAAAGGGAATTTCTTTACGATTCAAACAAAGTTCCATATGTGTATGTATCCTGTTCGACAAGAAAGTCTGCTAACTGAGGGGAGGTATAGAAATTATAATAAGTATAAATACAACTTGACAGGACAATCTTTGTATTTATCACTTATTTTTGTAACTTTTCTTGTATATGTTATACTGGAGTATAAACAACCAGATTTTTACTCGCATGGATAATGTATTTTGATTCCAAATCGATCTCATTTCAGTGAAATATATTGCACCTGGGGTTTAAATGGGGTCACGCCATAGAGGTAGTACCTTTCACTAGAATCGGTCATATCAAGCGTCATAGACGGGAGATAGATTGTAGTGACTGGTCCTCATGGGGTGCCCAACTCTTACTCAAGGCTCCACGTGCCACACCCTGGAAACTGTGTTGACACACAGCCAAATTGAGTAGAGTAGCCAGATATGGCGAAACAAACCAGCAGCGTCTGTCCCAGAATGAGCGGCTGCAAACAGTGTCGGACCCAAAATGGGCGGCTAAATTAATCCCTGGGAACAGGACTCGCCAACACGTTCGGCAAGCGTGGCGTTTTAATGCCAAACTCCTTACACAACCTACATGAAATGTCGACATTTAAAACAGAAATATCCCAGGCGAGTAGAGCCACGTGCTCAGAATCTCGCGCTGATACATCAGTCAGCCTCGAGGATTCTGGGGGAGGCAAAACCTCGACACTAGCAGATAAAAGACGGAAAACAAACGAGAACATCCTAGTCCTAACATACAACATTTGCACAATGAGACTCGAAGAACACGGGGGTCGGGACTTCAATGCTAAGATAAAAGTAAATATAAATATATATATATATATATATAATATATACATAATATATACACAATATATACATAATATAAATATTTTGCTAAGTAAAACAGCGACAGACGGCCCGAACTTCGATAATTTTGGACTAGGCACGCGAAATAATAGAGGCGAAATGTTGATCGATTTTATGAACAAAGAACAAATGAACTGCACGAACACGTTTTTCAAGAAACAACATCAGAGAAAATGGACATGGAGAAGTCCGAATGGTGCATTTAAGAACGAAATTGACTATATACTCACTACGGATAGACCTGTACCGATGTATCAGTTATTAGCCGTTTTAATAGCGGATGCGACCACAGAATCGTAAGAGCCACAATAAATATAAACACACGCTTGGAAAGAAAAAACTCTTCTAGGATATTTTTTATTTCTTCATTTCTTAGTGGTCTGTGTTCTTGCCCTTGTGTTTTCTTTGGGACCAGTGTTCTTCTTATAATTCTTCTTTCAGTATTCTCATTCTTTCTTCGTCTCTCTTGGTCAGGCACATTGTCTCTGCTGCGTATAAGATTACTGCTCTAATGCTGGTTTTGTAGATTTTTATTTTCGTGCTTGTGCCGAGGTTTTTGTCCTTGAGTAACTTATGGTATTTCCGGAAAGCCATTTTTCCTGCCTTTATTCTTTCGCTAAATTCGATAATTCTGTCGTTGCTTCCGTTTACTGTGACTCCTAGGTATGTGTAGCTGTTTACCCGTTGGAATGTGTACTGTGCTATTTGTATCTGTGTTTGTTGGTCCTCTTCTTGCGTACGTGCAATATGCATGTACTATGTTTTATTTTCATTGATAGTCAATCCTCTTAAACGTCTCTTGGATGATTGTTACTATAGTTTTGTCTAGGTTCTTTTTGCTTGTTGCTATAGGTGCAAGGTCATCTGCGTAACCTATTATTTGTGTTTCGTTTTGCATTAATGATTTATTGTTTCCTACTTTACTTATTATGCCTTCTATCGCGATGTTAAAAAGTACTGTTGATAGTCCGTCTCCCTGTCTTACTCCTTTTTCTATGCTCACCTTATTTGTTTTGCGTCTCCTGTGATAACCTCTGCTGTTGAGTTGTTCATAGTCATTTTTGTTAGGTTTATCAGTTTGTTCGGTATTCTCATTTCTTCCATTTCTTTTATTAGTTGTTGTCGTTTTACGCTGTCAAAGCGCTGTCAACGCTGTTGTTTGGAGTCCATAAATAGGATATGCAGTTCCATTCCGAATTAGCTTTTTTCTATGATTTGTGTCAACACGTGAATGGCGTCTATTGTCGATTTTCCTCTTTTGAACCCGTTCTGGTATGGGCCTATCTTGGATTCCGTGTGTTGTGTTAGTCTATTCCTTATCAGTTCTGTTAGTATTTTGTAGGTTGTGTTTAGTAACATTATAGGTCTGTAATTCACACATTGCGTTGTGTCTCCGTTCTTGTATATTGGTGCTATTTGTCCGTTCTTCCATTCCGTGGGCATTTTTCCTTCCTTCCATATTTTGTTTATTAGGCCATGTATTCTCTGGGTTAGCACTGCTCCTCCCTTTTTTATCAGTTCGTTATTTATTTCATCTGGTCCTGCTGTTTTGTGTAGTTTTAGCTTTTTTATCGTTTGCGTGAGTTCCTCGCAGTTAGGTGGTTCTTCGTCTTCCGTACTGGTTACTTCTACCTCATCATCTGTTTGTGTTTCCTGGTATATTTTTGTGAAATGTTCTTTCCATTCGTGTTTCCTGATTTTAGTGGCAGGCTTTCTTTTGTCGTTCTGTCGTTTGATATATTCGTATAACTTCCTGTTGTCCTTGTTGTTTGCTTCTATTTGCTGGAATTCTTTGTCTAGCCAGCTTCTTTTTTTCTTTTTGTAGTGTTTATTTGCTTTGTGTTGTCTATCTATATTCTTGAAGGTCTTCTTCTTTTTGTGAATTTATCCATGTCTTCCTTTTTTGATTTTCGGTTGAGCTTTTCTCCTGGCACTCTTCGTCGAACCATTGTTTTGTCGATTTGTTTTTTTGCCGACCTATTATCTGCTCCATCGTTTCCACTATGATGTTCTTTATTCTGCTCCAGTCTTCTTCTATTGTTGTTGTTTTTTCGTCCGCGAGTTTGTGCTAAATTGCAGAACTATATTCCTTTCCTGACTTTTCATTATCAAGCTTCTTTAGGTTCCATTTCCTTCCTCTTTCTGCCTTTTTGTTATTCCGGATTCTAATTTCTTACATCTTTGCTATTACCAGCACATGGTCTGTGTCCGCGTTGGCTCCTCTGTACGATCTAACGTCATGTATGATCGTCATGTATGACGTCATGTATCTAACGTCATGTTTTCATCCATTTCTTTGAGATGAGCATGTGGTCTATTTGGTTTCCATCCGTTCTTCCTGGTATCATCCATGTTATTTTATGTTCTCTCTTGTGTTTGAATGTTGTGCTTGCTACAAATGTGTTTGTTGCTGCTGCTAGGTTGCATATTCGTGAGCAGTTATCGTTTTTCATCTCGATTTTCTTCTTCTTTCCCGATTTTCCCATTAAAGTGGCCGATTATAATTAGAATATCGTTTCTGGGTATTTTCTCGTACATTTCTTCGAGCTTGTCATAGAATTCCTGTTTAGTGTCTTCTTCTGTTTCTTCCGTGGGCGCATATACGTTGACTATCGTTATATTGGCTTGCTTGTTTTGCTATTCTTATATATGCTATTCTGCCGTTCACTGTTTTTAACGTAAATTTCTACTTTTTAACTCTTTACTATAGTCTTTCTTTACTTCTCTAATTACTTTATTAATTTCTTACTTTACTTACACCAACTCTCTCTCAGATCTTTTGGGTTGCACTCACTACTACTTCACATACACTTTCCAAGCACTTTATAGTCTTCTTGGTTCCCGAGATATCACTTTGTGCGCTGTGTGAATTATTTATAATAAGGTTTTAAAATTCATTTAAAAAAATCGATAATTTCTGTTTATTCAACAACCCAATTGTTCATTTGTCCAGTTGTTTGTAAGCTCGGAAATGGTATTGAAGTACTTATTGTAGCTATTTATATGTCCCCAGGTCAAAAGAATGAAGATATTGTATTATTTATTCATCAATTGCTATTAGAATATACGGAGGAAGGTTCTAATTTACTTAAGCTAAATTATTATAAACTTCCATTCGTATTGGCTGGAGACTTCAACAGTAACAAATGATTTTTTTCTAAATGTAGAACTCGCAACCTTTTAATCAGAAAGATTTGATTTGATTATGAATAATCATCCAGAGCAGTACACAACAAGAAACTGTACAACAATTGATGCAGTTTTTTTTGTGTAACTTGACTAAAATTAAATCTCAAACATATGTATCTTATTATAGTTACCATAAACTGATAATTACCAAACTGAATTGAATAGTTCGAGATTAGTCTGGTGAAGGTCATTTTCAAGCCACTTATCTAAGATATACTTATCTAAGAATATCTAAGATATTTGAAAAGTTGTTCTGCTCTCGGCTATTGTCATTCTTAGAGAAACATAAGATAGTACACCAACCAGCATGGTTTTATTAAGGGGGAAAGCATCGACACGGCATGTTTCCAATTTATAACGCATTTAACAGAGCAACTGGAAGCACACGATATCTCATTCGGAATGTTACTGGATTTATCCAAGGCATACGATCTGGCGGAGCACACAATATTGTTAAATAAACTTCACAAATATGGCATTAGAGGAATTGCATTAAAAAATAGAAAAAAAATCACTAGGCTGGATACTCTCCGCGGTTCCGTGAAATCCATTGCAAGGGAAATACATTTTTATTATTATTCACGCTCTTTATAAATGATTTACCCCTTACAACCGTCAACACTGATGACACTACAATTCTTATTAACAACAAAACCATTAAAGAAATAAGCTCAAATGCAATTTCAGCAATGACATCCCTAGCTGCATGGTTCGACAAGAATAAACTAATTGTGAATAGAGATAAAACAAAGATGATTATATTTAAAACAAAAAGGTACACAACAACATTCCCACATGAAATTGCCATGGGAAAGGAAAAAATGAGTTTCTAAAAATCTGTAAGACTTCTGGGATTACACATCGATCACACCCTAGATTGGGCAACACATATTGACCATCTAACAAAAAAACTGAACAAATCAGTCTTTGCCATGAGGGTTCTCCAGAGATATGTACACGCGGATGGCCTTCGTTTGGTATATTTCGCCCATTTCCCCTCAATAATTTGTATGCCCATCTGAAGTTTGCAATTATGTTCTGGGGTAACGGAATACATCCACCATAAGTGGTTAGAATTCGAAAACAGGCACTAAGGATTCTAAAGTATCTACATTTCAGGGAATCGTGCAGAGGCCCCTTCAAAATGAGCAACTTACTAACAACCACAGGCACTTATATATAGAGAGCATTTTATTTATCATTAAGCATAGACTTCTTTTTACAAGTTTTCACAAGCCAAAAGAACGGCAAACCAGATATAATAGGGATTTGTATGAATTACCGAATCATACTTTGGCAATGACCGCAAGGAATCCACCCTATAGTAATATAAAATTATTTCCATACATTCACTAGGTCTCTTTTATGTTTTTATTTTTGTCTCTTTTATGTTTTTATTTCTATTCTATTTTATTTTGTTTATTATATTTATTTATTTTCTTCTTTTTCCTCTTATTTTTCGTCTGACACATTTCATTTAGCATATTTTTATAATATTTCTTAATTATTTCTTAATATAATGAAATAAAATAAATTTGATTTGATTTGAATGGCTTTAATAAAGAATGTTTTACCTAATATGTTTTATTAAGCTTTTTGATTTGAATCCTTATTTTTCATTATGACATTATTTGTTTTGAAAATATGATATAAAATAAAAACTTTTATGAACTATACAGATTTTATTTGAAATTACTTGCAGAGTTAAAAAATGCGAGAGGAACGGCGTTCCTGACGGGGGTCCTCTGGCCGCATACGTTTTTTTTTTTATTTATGAGTAGCTACGAGAAGATTGGCGTTCCAAACACTTTGAAGTTGTCCAGTACATTCGTTCCTCCTCTGTTTGGATCACAATTTCTTGAAGCATAATCATTCCTAAAAAAACGTGAATTTCTCCAAAAGTAACTGGTCACCATGATCTTGATGCTAGTCCTGGTTGTTGTTGTGAACATCTATTTGTTTCCGTAACAATGTGGTTGATCAGAGAATTATAAAAAAATAATTGATAATATATAAATTCTTCACAAATTTTAACACGTTACACGCAGCGTCACCCGTATCTGGTTGATGGATGTACTTCCGTTGGGGCCCCGTCACCCAAATATGGATGATGAATATAAATATAGTTTCTTGACACTTTTCCTGACTTTTTTTGAAGTTTCCCCGTTTTTCTGATAACATAGGGCCCACCACTTCCTTCTTATAGCCGATTCTTGGGAATCACCAAATTGCGTATTAGTTTCTTTGTTTTATTCATATTATTGTTGACAGCAGTATTTTCTGATAACAGCAATTCGGTGAAGTTCCTGAAATTTTCTAACTTCTACTTTTTTTATATGTGGCTCTCTGTTAGACGATATGAGCATTTACTATAGTGCTCCCCAGAGCAAATATAGGGTTAATATTCGATACCACTTGATGCTTTTCCGTATCATTATCGCAGATGACACTATTTGGTCACTACTATATGCTTCTAGACTGAATGGAGGATCTAGAATAACTGCGAGATCACTCGCAGACCTTTAGCCAAAAACCTTATTCTTTCTCCATTTTGGAACTAAACACAGTATCTTTTATAATGAAAAGGTTTACTTATGTTGCGTTTTTGCTATTCCGGCTTATCACCCTGTCTCACTATCTGAATAATGTTATAAGGTTGTGGAATGTATTTAGTTTATAATAACACGAATTGTATTGCTTAGAAATATTTAATACAGTTAATAAGATGTTAAAAATATAATACTAATATTATGAACTGTAGACTATTGATCTTGTGAAATACGAAATCTTAATGTCTAGTTTTTGAAAGAACCAAGGGGTATCCACTTAAGAGTAGCAGACATGCGCACTAAACTTTACTGAACATACACCCCCTTGAAAGGACCTCTTTCAACAATTTAATAGATACTAAATATACAATAAATATACAATAATATATACAGACAAATCTTACAATAACGCAATAACATACACTTAAAAATAATTCAATAATTACAATAAACACAAATTGACTGGTAACACAACCAACCTTACTACAGCTCTATTACAGAGTCCCGTGGCCGTTTTAACTGTCACCACTCGCACTACGCCGTCGTGTCCAGGATGCACCTCCATGATTCTGTCTAAAGGCCACAATAGCGGTGGTGTATTTCCCCGTTTAATAGCACCAAGGTTCCAACCTCAATGTTGGGTCAAGACTTTCTTCTTGGTTGTAACGCAGTGATATACTCAGTGAACCATCTTTTCCAAAAGTGTTGGATCATTTAATTCAACCTTTGGCAATGGTTTAACCTATTTTCTGGTGTGTCCATCACATCGGCTTGCAGCATATAATTTAACGCATCACCGATAAGAAATTGCCCGGGTGTTAACGCAAGCAAATCTTTAGAATCATTGGAAATGGGAGTAATAGGTCTCGAATTTAAGATTGCCTCAATCTGCACAAATACTATTGTCAACTGTTCGAAAGATAAAAATGCATGTCCGATTAGCCTATTCAAAATGTTTTTTGCTGACTTTACAGCAGCCACACAAAGTCCGTTAAAATGAGGAGACCTTGAAGGTAAGAATTTCCAATCAATTGAATTTGAATTAAAATAATATCGAGTCAGATAACAATTTTATAACCCGCTTCAATTCATTACTGGCCCCGACAAAATTAGTTCCGTTATCTGAATATAATGATCTACAGACACCTCTTCTACCGCAAAACCGTTTAAAGGCATTTATAAATGACGAGGTAGTTAAATCTCCTGACACTTCCAAATGCACTGCCTTTGTGGCAAATCAAGATTGAATGATTTTATGGTTGCGAGTTTTACCATCCTTAATTAAAAATGATCCTGCATTGTCAACTGCAGTGTGCAAAAATGCTCTTGAGGGTTGGACTCGCTCATCTGTTTCAAATTTCCCATTAGAGGTGAATATGAATTTGATTTAAATCTAGCGCATTTTACACATTTATAGATAACTCCATTGACAGTGCTTCGAGCATGGATTGGCAAACATTTCCTACGAACCGCTGCTAGTGTACCCTCTACGCCAATATGTAAATTTCGCTTATTTTTCGAGCAGGAGCATAGCTCTATAATTAGGCGCGTAAATTGGCTTCCATGGTAAAATAATTGGATGTTTTTGATCCAAAGTCAACAATGATTTAGCTAATCTACCACCTACTCGCATATCACCATATTTGTCTAATGTTTTTAATATTTTAATTTGTCTAATTTGTAAATAATTTTACTATTTGACATGACTTGCTTGGATTCCTTTAACAACATCATCTCTCTTTGAAAATATTTTTGTTGAATAAATGAAATTGTAGTTGCGCTATTTATTTCTGACAACGTTAGTTCACCTGAAAATTTGTTTAATCTATTTTTACCTACATTTTCAATAAATATTATCATATAAATGAGAAACCCATTTTCGTTTTGTAAAACAGGAATATTTATTCTCTAAGTCACAATCATCGATTATAATAGTAAGCATACATAACTTATATGTTTCAGGTAAACAACTTTCTTTTGATTGATACGAATCCGTAAGAAGACAAATTGGATCTTCCCACCATAATTTATTATGAATTAAATCTTCGGGCTTTACTCCACGCGAAATTAAATCCGCTGGATTATCAATTGACCTTACGTGATTTCAAGTTAATGCGTCACTTAAATTCTGTATCTCTGTGATTCTGTTTGCTGCAAATATTTGAAAATTGCGAGGCGCTGAATTCAACTAACCTAAAACGATTGTCGAGTTACACCAACAATAAATCTTTGAAAATGTTTCTTGAAATGATTGTAGAATTTTGTCCAATAATTTAGTTAACAAAACTGCATCGCATAATTCTAACCTAGGTATGGTTATTGTTTTTAATGGAGAAACCCTAGGTTTCGCATATAAAAGCCATCTGTTAACTTTGCCTGATTTGTCGGTGCTACGAATATTAACGCAGCATCCATATGCTGATTCAGATGCGTCGCAGAAACCATGCAATTCTATTTGATCATAACTCTTTATCGCAACTTATCTAGGTATAATAAGACTCACTATGTTTATTAAATTATTAATACGGCGTTTCCAATCAGTTTAAATATTAAGTGGAACAGCTTCATCACATTCTAATTGTTCCTTCCAGAGACGTAAAATAAGTTTAATACTAATGACAATTGGACCTATCAATCCTAACAGGTTAAAAATCCTTGCCACCGTAGACAAAATGGTTTGCTTTGTAACTCTCTGATTGCTGCTAATAAATTCTAATGAGAATTCAAATATATCTGCATTGGAATCCCATATTAATCCTAATGTCTTTGTTATTTCATTATCTGTAATACAGTATCTGTCGATATCATGTTTGACATCAGAATTTTTCAAAATAGACTTATCGTTGGAAGCCCATTGCCTTAATTCAAATCCAGCGGTTTCTAAAATTGCACTAATATTACCCTTTAATTTAATGGATTCTTCGATAGCGTAAGAACCCGATATAAGATCGTATATTACCAGCTTTACTTCACCATCACTCTTATCAAGTCCCAATTCTCTCCCCAAATCATTTCCTGCTTCCCCAGCTTCTACACTTTCCGTTACCATTTTCAGTTTTTCTTCATCTATTTCTTTCTTACCATTTAACAAAACTTTATCAATTTCTTAAGCTTGTGTACATTCTAACTTCATACTCAACCTTGTTTGGCCATTAAACCTCTTTTGAAGCTTCTCATCGATTTTATGTCCTGTGATCTCATCACATAAAGTCAAAACTTTATGCTTCTTCGATTTTTTCCAAGGATTTTTAACAACACTGTGCAGAAAGTTCCAAATACGAATAAATGTGACGAGTACCGCCCCATTAATGTTTTACCTTGTTATGAAAAAGTATTAGAACTTATTGTAAAAAAACAGTTATCAAATTTTTGTGAAAAAAATAATCTATCAGGGTTCAGAGAAGCGCATTCTTGCGAAACCGTTATTGTTAATATATGTGATACTTTATATGACCTATTACTTGTATTACTTGACCTATTACCTATATGAGTATTTGGTTATATGACCTAGATAATAGAAAATATATCTTGACCATGTTTCTGTATTTTAGGAGGCCTTTTCAAACCATAAATAGAGATATATTATTGAGAAAACTAATTGAAATAGGAATAACAGATATTGCCCTAAAATGGTTCAAGTCCTACTTAAGCAATCGTAAGCAAAAGGTCAAATTTTGAAATGTATTGCGAGTAGTATTGATGTTGAATACGGTGTGCCTCAGGGTACCGTCTTAGGGCCATTGCTGTTTACTTAATATTAATCTACTTTATATTAATGATATAATGCAAATTGTAAAACACTGTAATATAGAAATGTTTGCAGATGACGCAATGCTATATGCATCTGGTACGGATTTAAAAGAACTGTTTGATAAAGTCAATTTTGATCTTGTAAATATAACTGAATACTTATCGAGTAAGTCTTAGTGTAAATGTAAATAAATCTAAATATATGATAATACACAATAAGCTCAGTTTGCCTGCAGTTGCCAATGGTTCGAAAGTACTTCTTAGAAATGTTCCCCTTGAAGAGGTATCAGAGTACAAGTATCTATGTGTCATTATTGATAATAGACTCAACTTCATACGGAATTCAGCTTTTGTTATGAATAAAATGTCAAAGAAATAATATTTATTAGGTAGGATTGGCAAAAGACTGAGCTTACAAACTAAATTGTTATTATATAAATCATTGAAACTACCACATGCTAATTTTTGTGCGTCTGTCTTGTATAAGCTTGCTGCATATTTGATAAAAAGGCTGGAGATTATACAAAACAGCTGTATGCGTAAAATAATCAAATGCCACATATAAATGCCTGGGACTTATGCCTATCAAAGTCAGAATAGAATATACAACATGATACACTATGATACTTTTATACAAAATTAAAAATAATCTTATAACAAAGTATCTAAATGACAAGGTGTCACTGGTCAAACATAAAACTAACTACAACTTTAGGAATGTATAGGATTTCGCTGTTCAAAAGTCTTCTACACTTATGAGATTCAATTCTGTATTTAGCAGGGGATTGATTCAATACAATATGCTTCCTACCGAAGTAAAAAATTGTAAAAAACTGAGCAGCTTTAAATTTTTACTAAGGTGTCATCTTAGTTATTAAGACGTTATTTCAATAAAACCGTTTTATTTAGAAAATCCTGTATATGTATAGCTTTTGCTAATAAAGTATATTATTATTATTATTATAACACCAACAATGTTAAAATTATCGTTTGTTTTAATGCTAGATAGATTTAATACTAGATGGTTCTACTCTATTATCAATATCAACATCCAAATCATGCATTATATTGACTCCACTGCCACTTTTAATACCAGACTTTTCGATTTCACAAACAGCAGTTTCAACTGTATTCCCAGATTTTTCATACAAACAATTCTTTCCTTTCTCCTAATTCTAAGTTGACTTTAATTTATTTATAACCGTTTCATCATTGGTAATACTACCAAGTTGAAGACTTTCCTGTTCATTCTTCCTATCAATACTAGATTTCAACAACGCTATTCTTTTCTTGGCTACAACAACTTCTGATTCTGATACTCTATCTGAAGCTATTATTGAAAGTTGATTGCTTTTAACTAATTTTTTTTTGCAATTTCCTTAGGCGATCTATATTCATTGAATTTGTTTGCGATGAATTTGTTTGCGAATTATTTGTATTCGATTGTGAATCATTTTGAATAATATATTGTGCCAATCACGCGCAATAAAAATACTTGTTTTCAAATTCTTCCCTTTCATCAAAAAAATCTGTTTCATCAATGTTTTCAATCTCTAATTGAATTAAATTAAATTCAGAAAAAGGGTGTGTTCAACTTTTTCAAGTCTAATCTTAAGCTCAATAATGTTATTTGAATGTTCAAAATTTAATAAGTAATTTTGAAACCTTGCGAGTGCTTCTTTAATTTGCTTTCTTTTAATGATATATTATTTTAACTGGGTATTTTCCATTGTAATAATAATAATAATAAAAATGAGTAATGAAAATTTAAACAGTATTCGAGCAATCAAGTAAAGGGATTAGAGAGAAAGGATCTTACTTGTTTCTTGATCCAGATCTGTTCCAAATAAATAGGATGTAACTTTGAATATCGGATTACGTAGTTCGGGCTTACAGATGTGGCACGTTTCTTCGTGGATTTCTTTTCTTCTATCTCATTTCTCGCTTGCACCCACGTTCAATGATTACTTAATGGGGGGCACGGCAGTGCACCCGTCAAGTCGAGCACAACCGTACTACCTTTTCTCGAAGCGAAACACGGCACTTTTGACCTCCTGTAACTTCGTTGTGTATAAAGCAAGAAGTTTGAATTTTTAGATATCACACTGATGAGACACACTATAATTGGCTATATTGGCGAAAAAAACTAATAATTATACCTTATAGTTTACGAATTATCGCCAGTCAAATTTTCTTAATTTTGTAAGTTGATGATCGGTGAGTACTGATCATCAAAATTCTAAGGTACTTCTAGCAATCTTACAAACATCAAATTTTTAATTTTAGTTAGCCATTAGCCCACAACGGAAGGAAAAAATCAAAAATCCCGAAATTTCATTATCCATTAATTGAAAAATAATAAATAATTATTAAAAATTTCTAAAATTTCTCACCGATCATCAAAATTCCAAGGTACTTCTGGCAATCTTACAAACTCCAAATTTTGAATTTTAGTTAGCCTTTAGCCTATAAAGGAAGGAAAAAATAAAAAATCACGAAATTTCATTATACATTAAATGAAAAATAATGATTATTTTAAATTTTTTTAATTTTGTCACCGATCATCAAAATTCTAAGGTACTTCTATTAATCTTATAAACACCGAATTTTGAAATTTAGTTAGCCTTTATCCTACAAAAGAAGGAAAAAATCCAAAAAATTCATTATCCATTAAATGAAAAATATTGATTATATAAAAATTTCGTAATTTTGTCAGGGATCATCAAATTTCTAAGGTACTTCTAGCAATCTTACAAACTCCAAATATTGAATTTTAGTTAGCCTTTAGTCTATAATGGAAGGAAAAAATCAAAAATCCCGAAATCTTATTTTTCAATAAATGAAAAATAATGATTATTTAAAAATTTCTTAATTTTGTCACCGATCATCAAAATTCTAAGGTACTTCTATTAATCTTATAAACACCGAATTTTGAATTTTAGTTAGCCTTTATCCTACAAAAGAAGGAAAAAATCAAAAAAATTCATTATCCATTTAATGAAAAATATTGATTATATAAAAATTTCGTAATTTTGTCAGGGATCATCAAAATTCTAAGGTACTTCTAGCAATCTTACAAACTCCAAATATTGAATTGTAGTTAGCCTTTAGTCTATAAAGGATGAAAAAAATAAAAAAAATCTAAATTTCATTTCCCATAAAATGAAAATTAAGGATTAATAAAAATAATATTCAACGAACGCATCGCGCTTGTACGTATTTTTTATTTCTTTTTTTTTATTTATTCATTCAATATATTTTAAGTACTTAAAATAATAACAAAAAAACATAATTTTAATTCAACATAATATTACTAATCAACATAAATATCAACATAATTTTATTAATAGTTCATACTTAAGCTTGATAACCAATAATCATAGATCCACAGAAAATTGAAACATAGTACATATTAAAACATAAACACATATATCCCATATCAACCAAGATAACCATATCATTAAGTACCAAGAAAGTATCAAACCCACAAGATTCAATCGTAGATTATATCACAGTAGTTCATAGGGAATTACCCGGAATTGATCCAATTAATTATATATTTTTTGACAGTTATTTGATTTCCAATCAAGTTTTTTAAATTATTCGGTAATTTATTAAAATTGTTAATAGCCGTATAACGCGCATTTTTTTTGGCTAATGGATTTATTAGTCTTGGGCAAAATAATCAACTTGTTTCTTGTTTTTCCATATACATTCTTTTACATTCATCATAAAAATAAACCACAGTATTCACTATATAGAGTTTATTAATACTTTTATTAGTACAGATTTAGCCATTCTAATCAATCTATTTTGTATATCGACAAGTGGTTTATTTACATTATCATAGGCACTACCCCAAGCTATTAAACCATAGCTGACAATACTTTCAAATAGGGCATGGTATATAACCTCTATAGCTTTTGGTTCTAGAATATGACTTAGTTTATGAGACACAAAGATCAAGTATCTAGTCTTCTTTAAAATTTCTTTAATATGGCAGTCCCATCTCATAAAGCAATCAAGATACATTCCAAGATATTTACAGGAGTCGACTCCCATGATTTCCATATCTTCAATATATAGCTTGATATCAACAGTTATACTATCGCGATAACACCCAAAAGTTATAAAAGTAGTTTTATTAATGTTTAGCGATAGTTGATTGTTCTAAGCCATATATGAATCTTATTCAACCATACCATAGTTTTCGCAGCTACCTCCTCCCAGGATTGACCTGAACATAATAAAGCCGTATCACCAGCATATGAAACTAAATTGCTAGTAGGTAGGATGTTAAAAATATCATTGATATATAATATGAATAGTAAGGGACCCAAGATTGTTCCTTGGAGAACTTCTGTTACTAAAATATGTGTTTTGCTAAAACAATATAATCATACCACACTAATTGAGTTCTATCAGATAGATAGCTTTTTATCAAATCATAAGCAACCCCCCTAATCCCATATGCTTTAAGCTTAGAAAGGAGAATTTTGTGGTTGACAGTATCAAACGCCTTAGCTAAATCAAGAAAAGCTACTATTGTTGGTTTATCAATATCAATGTTTTTAAATATCAAATCAGTTACATACACTAATGCATCATTTGTACTGTTAGTTTTCATAAAGCCAAATTGTTTGTCTGATATTACTTTATTTAAGTTTAAAAAATTTATCAGTTTATAATCTAGAACTTTTTCAAAAACGTTGACAATATTCGAAATTAATGAAATAGGTCTGTAATTGTTAGTTAAATGCTTATGACCAGATTTATTCACCGGTATAATTTCAGCCTTTTTAAGGGATTCAGGCCATATACCATTGGTCAAGCATAGGTTCAAAATATGTTCTATCGGTCTACTAATGTCTTTAACTAGACATTTCAAGACTACTACTTATTCCATCAACTCCCCCAGTTCTATCTTTTAAATCATGGATTGTCTTTTCAACATCAGAGAATGAGACTGGACTTAGGAAGATTGTATTTTAATTGACATTTATCTTATTCGTGGTTATATTAGCATTGTTTTGGTTAATTTTGGCGGCTAGATCCGTACCTATGTTATAAAAGAAGGTAGCAAAGGTATCTGCAATTTTTATATTTTCAGTAATTTTATCATTACCACAAAGTATATGACCAATTTCGTTGTTACATTTTGTACCTTGCCAATCTTACTGTTGATAAATTGCCATAATTTCTTACTACTATTGTAATTATTCCTAACCCTATTGCTTTCAAATTGCCTTTTAGCTAACTTTAGTAGTTTATTTAAAATGTAGCAGTACTTTTTATACTCATTCTTTAGATGATAATTTGATTTATTTAGCTGCCATATGCGATATAGTTGCTCCTTGGTATTACAAGACCTAATTAGACCCTTGGTTATCCATTTCTTCCTAGCATTATTATATTTTTTCTTACAAGTTTTTTTTAAATAGGCTTTATTCATCAAGCATTGTTTATTATTTACCAGTAAATTTGTAGCCTCAACAGGTTCCTGTATCTCCAATATTGCTTGCTAGTTGGTTTTGGAGCTATACATTATAGGTTATCGTAGTTAATTAATTTGGTATCAATGATTTTATTATTTATATTGCTTCAGTTTATCGTCAAAAATAGTGGAAGGTGATCCGTGAAAACATTAGTATAAGTAAAAGATTTACAATTTAGATCGGATTTGACAAACATATTATCAATACAGGTACCACCCGAGTCAGGAGGTCTTGTAATACCATTAAAATATGGCAAGAAGCCTAACTCTAGCAAAGAGTTCAACAATTCTTCAGAGAGGTTATTATATTGTAAAATATCTATATTAAAATCACCCACGATTATAAGATTGCTACAGTTTTTATTATTACTAAGGAAGCGAACTAGATTAGCTATAAAGTTTTCTTTGGGGATATCGTGACACCTATATACTCCAGTTATTTTAAGCGTATTATCATTTTTAGGTATGGTAGACTTAAACATGCTATCGCCCACCATATCAACTGTTACAGAATGAATTAGAGTTTCTTTAACATAAATAATTACTCCATCAGCTCTATTTACCCTACTCTCGTTATAATATATACTATAATTACTTAGCCTTAGAAGTTCTTTGCAGTGAATAGTCCATGTTTCAGAGCATACAATAACATCCGGATTTGTTTTCATTCTTTCAATAAATGATTCAAGGTGTTCAAAATTCTTACTGAGTCCATGGATATTAAGGTGTAGGATTAGCAGGTCATCTTTGCAGATGCTATTTTTAAAAAATGTAATGTCACTGAACTTTTCTTCTATTTTACAAAAATTTAGATCAGTATCAATCATTTATTGGCAATATAGGAAGAGTTGCTGCCGATAGATAATCACATTTACAGGCATATTTACAATTAAATATAAATAATATAAAATTTAGAAATAAATACGAGAAACCAGCTGAAAAGGAGCACAAAGCTATATAAACTATTTTAGAATGCAAGTGAATGTCAAATTTGGCCATAATCAGTTTTCGCTATTGAGTTATTAACATTTTTTTTATAAACATTCTTTTAATTCCGTGCAGTTAATACATTTCAAAACAGTAGAACTACAGGTATTCAGTTCATGATTACCAGAACAATTAGGACAGATTACCTCACCCTTACAGTTACTGCTTATGTGACCGAATCTTGAACACTTAAAGCAACGTGTGATCCAGAAATAGTCATCATATAAACAGGACTGACACCCAATATATAGCTTTCTGCTGTTTGATAGAACCTTGTGTCTGAGTGGTCTGATTGGATACTTCAAGAACTAGATTATAACCATTTTTATGTTTGATTTTTTTTACAATTTTAATATTAGTTGTTTCAAGATTATTCAAGGTACAAATACTATTAATTAATTCATCATCTCCATCATACGCGTCAATTACATTAGCATCAACCGATTTAACTATGAGACGTTCCACTTTTTCGATTGTTCAACTATATAGTTATTTCCTAGCGACATTTTAATTTATCAATTAAGACATCACGCGAATTATTATCAGCACATTTCACTATCAAACCATTTGTCAGAACTTTCATGGAATCAATGCGTAGATTTAGAGCAACAGGATTACCCCTTTTTTGTATACATTTTAATACCTTCTCTCCACTCACATTCACTTTACTTTTTTGTTTAATGAAGATATCTGCTGACAGTTTCTTATCGATGATTTTTACCGCTTGGCTGTATGAATATTGCTTTTTTATCTTTTTGAAGTTGGTTTACAATTTCCATTTCCTTTACAAGTTCTTGTAACACAATAACATGTTCCTTTAGTAGACGATTTTCAATTATCGATTCATCAGATTTGGGCTCATTAGGTACACATTGTTTGCAATTCCATTCTTTATCCATATGAAAGAAGGTTGACAAATTTTCGTAACATTTATCAGCAGTAGGGCATAGCTTACATTTCACTTTAGAAATGTTTTTTCCAATGTAGGTTTTGCATATTCTACATTTACTAGCATTTTTTTGCGGATCGAGGCACAGATCCTCATTTTCATCGGCCATCTTACACAATCACATTTGTATCACTACCGAATCACTTACAACATAATTACTATTTGAAAATCAATTCCAAAATGAATAGACTAGTAATAATTAGTGAAATATGTATTGAGCGAGCGAGCGCGTGTCTGCTTGGACGACGGTTCGCACTCGAATGAAAAAATCGTATGGTTGCTAACTTTAAAATAGAGACATGGAATGGGCTTTAATAAAATCAGTAGCTGAGGGACACGGTATATTACCCAAGATAAAAAGGAACGACCTACAAAAAGAAATGAGATCCCATCAAAAACATAAAATGTAAAAAAAAAGTCTCGTAACGCAGTTCTTTCGCTACAAAAAGTTGTGGGATCTCATATAAGACCAAGTCAGTTATTTTAGTTAGTGCGTATGTAGAAGCACCTATTCAACTACTTTGTTATAAATTGTAATCTAATCAATTACCTATCAACATTTATAGTAACCGTATTAATATTAGACACCTTCATTTCTATTATATTTATAATGACTTGGCAATTGCACGGCAACGTAATTATAAAAGAATAATCTACTAATTCGATTACTAAGTAAGTCTAAATAGTAGTAGTAATAATAATAAGTTTATTTCAGTAAATACACATTTCGAAGGATCAAATACAAAATTGTTTTGCTTAGGTAACAGGTAATAAAAAAGAGAGTATCGTTGGTACCTGTACCAACGAAAAACATTGTATCACAGGCACCAGTCAACCTAAGAACAATATATTTTAATTAGTAGAATATGTTGTCAAGCGTCAGACAGAGACTGCAAGAACGATGGGATCCCTCCATGTATTTAAGTATGGTCCCGATTACCATCGGCTGCCAAGACTTCAGAATGGCATATAGATCATCTTTGTAGAGACCAATATCATGGATAGCGACTGATATAATATGAGACGTCTCCACATACA
This sequence comes from Phosphuga atrata, assembly GCA_944588485.1. Lineage (NCBI taxonomy): Eukaryota > Metazoa > Arthropoda > Insecta > Coleoptera > Silphidae > Phosphuga > Phosphuga atrata. The sequence continues at coordinate 38,034,756 of OX155897.1, forward strand.
AGTCATATGTAAGGTATTTGTGACGCGAATGATACGAACCAATACTTCACACAGTTGCGCACAGCTAAGAAATGACTATGGGTTATGACGTAAACAAATTTATCGGATACCCAGACTACATGTAGGTTCCCGTAACATGTGGCATGACAACCGAAGAACAGGTAGTTAATTTTATGTATTGTGCCAAATGTGATAGATGTGACGATAGTCTGTAACTTTACTTTATAAATGAAAACACGACGGATCAAATTAAGTAAGAAATATTGCGCTTGCTCGTGACATACGAAAAATACTGCTAGTAAGTCGCGCTCGTATATGTCCCCAGCACGCAGGTTAAGGCATTAAGATCAGGCAGAATCAGATAAGAAAATCGGTAATATTAAAAGATTCCACAGTATTAAACTAGGTAACATCAATAGTCAAGATTCAATCCAACCAGTTAGATATAATGATACACCACTAGACAAAATCAGATAAAACTGTTCCAAATTGAAGTTTGAAAAGGCGCGCCACGGCGTGAAAGTTTCAGATTTGAACTTCGAAAAGTTTTTTTACCAATTATCCTTGGATTCTCACACTCAATATATTTGTATGCAAAAATACTGACATTTTCAATTTCATGAATGATTTTGCAAAAAACAAAGATTAATAATCCCGCTGCTATATCATTTTTAGGTTTACATCTATTAAAATGAACCGATAATAATTATATATACATATTTTTATTGAAGTATATATTTAAAAAAAACTTGAATAAAAAGATGCTTAAGCAAATGTCAAAAAACTGAGTTATAATAAGTATGCATTATTTCTTTTTTCCTTGAAAATTAGTTAAACTCTACAATGGAAACAATTCTTCAATAGAATAAGTCTCGAACAATTTCTGAATGCTGTTGGTGATGACAGCAACGGTGGTTTTCGCAATAGCTGGTTGGAACTCGTTGATTGCAACCTGCTGGTTCTCGTTCATCAATTTGTTCACACTTTCGGTTTCTTCAGCCGTTGGGAACAAATTTCCAAAATAAATCGAAGCTGTCAGCTTGTCTAACAGCAGCTTCACATCATTTTTCTTGAAAATTATGTAATTCTTGCCTTCCTTTTGCTTGCGTTCTCCGGTCATGGTCAATAAAATTCCCAAATTATCTACATTAGAAATAAAAATTAGATAAAATGTAGAATATTAAATAAAACAGTTCGACTATAAATAATTAATTATTGTGTTGTCTTACCAACTTTTATCAGACATTCTCCACCTCCATTGACTTCGAATTTTAATAACTTCCCTTCCAACTTATAGTTGCCTTTAGCTAGCATCTTGTCCCAAACCCATTGAAGTTGTAAACTGTTTTTGTTCAAATCCAAATTTACATTTTGGATGTTGAAATTGTCCATGCCTGAGTAGATAAATCCTTTGCGGTGTATAATTTTTAATGTTGGAGCCTGAACGATCAGTTCTGGATCAATCACCAACGGATCGCTTTTGGATATAAACAGAGAAGGGATTCCATTTTTAAATTGACCTTTTACTCCATTTATGTTATTTTTGATGCAATCGTTTAACTTGGCATCTCTTCTACAAAGTTTTATAAATGACGCTAAAACAAGATTACTAAATGTAGTTGAGTTGATTCGAATAATTGATGCGTTATGTGTAAGTCACACTTATATGTTTAGTAGTCTATATACTGAAGTCTATATAATTTTAGTCTATATAATGAATATGTATGTAATGTTATAACTATAAAATCTTAATTACGTTTTGTTTTGTGTGTTAAAATGTACTTACGGAATTGGGCTGTGACCACAGTGACAAAAAACAACGTCGCGACAATAATCTTCATATTGCCAAGAAAATCTCTGTCGGTGTTAAATCTGTTAGTGACTGACAGTTTTTTGGCAACGCGCGTTCATTTATAGAAAGGCAAACGGATAAACTTGGAGCATTTTAAAACACCTTATTTCCAACCCAAAATAAAGGTCACGACTAACTACTAGTTTACACTATTTCTTTTTTTTTTCACAAATCAAATCGAATAATTTATTTATTATATTTATTATATAGCAATTTATATTGAGAACAACGTAATAAATGATGTGTCTGTGTCCTGTGGTTTTGTGAAAACAAAACCATTGTTATTAGCAGATATAACTAAATAAGATCTGGTACAATCAGGTTATAGTACTATATAACAGTATCAAACGAAATCTAGGCAATCTTAAAAGTTTCCACAACATTAAATTTGATAAAATCGTCATTGATGATTAGTTTAGATATCTAACTAATGTAGATCTGAGCATAAAATACTAAACAAAACTAGATGGGCTTGGAAAAAACAAGACTAGCGAATAAATTGATACAAAATAAACAAAATCCAAATATCGAAGAAGACATTTACCGATTATCAGACTGGACAGTCGCATCGTAAGTAAAAATGTCTGGTGAATGAGTTTGCTTAATGAATTAAAAAAAAAAATTATGTTTTGAAATTTATAACAAAGTAAATATTAGGTAGATCCAGAAGTAATTGCATTTTCAGTGTTTTTCAATTTAATACAACAATAATAATAAGAATAACAAATAACAACAAATAATGCTGAAACATAAAAATAATATCTCAATTAATCTATTCAATATGTGTTAAAACATAAAACACCAAGAATGGGTAGGAATTTTCGGACCAAACTTGGCAAAAATGTTCAACTAGTCAGTGGTAGTAATTGATTAAAATTTCATTTAAAATAATCCAGAAGCCATGACAAATTTTACGTTTTATTTGTTGTTTCAATCGAAATTGTCGTCGGGTGTATTTCTTGCGAAATTAGTTTCATTTTGAGATTTTCTTTGCGCTTTGAGGTTGCGATTATGCATAGAGTATTATGCATAGACTACGTGAAAATTATTGACAACTGTTTTTCATTCAGAGAAATTGCTAATCGTCTTAATCGTAAATAATACTCTATAATATGGTGTTATCAAGCATGGTCTAAAGAAGGCCAAGAACGTCCTAGAGGAAATGGACGACCATGCGGTCCAGGGCCGTCATCTCCGATTTATGGTAATCTCCGATTCTCGAGCACAAGATCAACAGCCGATTACTGAATTGGAAACGAAGGACGTCCTGTAATCCTTCGTATAGTTTACCTGTTACCAACGAATTAGAGCTTTTGGCCTGCAGTCCTATCGACCACATCTTGTGCTTCCGCTGACGGCACGTCATCGACAGCAACGTTTGGAGTAGTGTACCTTGCGACTGGATCGGAACGTGGAATGGTCTTCATTGACGAACCCCGATTCTGCTTGTAAATTCACGATGGTCGCATGAGGGTTAGACGTAGACGCGGAGAACGTCGCCATGTACAGTTTTCTGTTCAACGGCCTGTGTACCACCATACCATAATGAGGGTTATGCTATAGGGAGCTATTGTTTATGGAATCAGATCTCAATTGGTATTCATCCGAGGCAATATGAATGCCCAGCGATATGCTGACGAAGTGGCAGAACCCCATATCCTTATACTTAGAAGAACTAGAGACAATCTGAAACTTATATTCTGGAACGCAAACGGAATACAAAACAAGAAACAGGAACTGGTGGCACAACTACACGAACACAGCGTCGCCGTGGCACTGATCAACGAGACGCATCTCAGCCGTTGCAAACAACTGAACATAGCAAACTACCAAGTCTACAGAAAAGACAGAGGCGAGAAAGCCAGAGGAGGAGTCGCCATCATCATCAATAGAAACATAAAACACCACGAACTGCCGGAAGTAGAAACAGCCACCGACAAGGAAACGGTAGGAGCAGATGTACAGACAACCGACGGACCCGTAGCCCTCTACGCACTGTACTCGCCGCCACAGAAACAAATAAACTCCGACGACCTGGACAAAATATTCGACAGAAATATAGGTACCATAGCCGAGAGGAGACTACAACGCAAAGTACTCGCAATGGAATTGCAGAGTGACAAACACAAAGGGCGGACATTTTCTAAGGTACACGGAAAACCGGAAGTTACAAGTAATTGCACCGAGCGAACCGACACACTTTCCAGCAGTTCAGCGAATGCTGCGGATATTTTGGATATAGCCGTTATGAAAAACGTCACAGCAAACGTGGAAATAGTCTGTATCAAAGACTTGAGCTCAGACCACATTCCAGTGCACATAAATCTCCAAGCGAAAGCGGCCAGGAAAACAATCGAGAAAATTATCATAAATTGGAATAAATTTAAAGATAATCTGACGAACGTCACTTGCACAGAAATTACAACCCCCCCGTGCCTGGAAGAAGCAGCACGGACGATAGAAAACGAAATAAACGCAGCACTCGAGGCCGTCACAAGGAAACGGACAACCAACACGACAACAACCCTCCCACAGGAAATCAGAAATCTACTAAGAGAAAAGCGAACAAGGTATTCCAACGGACGCTGGCACCGACGGACAAGAACATCTTAAACAGACTGACAAACCAACTGAAAGCGGCACTGCGCTAGCACTTCCCAGAATGGGAAGACAAACTAGAACTTATCAACGAAACAATAGAGGAACTGTGGAATTTAGCCAAGAATCTGAGAAGCAAGGAGAGGCGAACAATTCCACCACTGAAAACAACAAACGACACTTTAGCAAGAACGAACGAGGAGAAAACGGAGGAATTCCCAAAGTCGCTTGCACATCAGTTTAAACCGAACGCCGACACGCACCCACTCCGCAAAAGGCAAGAAATACGCGAAACCGTACTGAGAGTACTAAATAGTAGCGTAGAAAACACGGTAATAGAGGAAACAACACCGGAAGAAATAAAAGGAATAATTAAAAACCTAAAAACCAAGAAAGCACCAGGCTGCGATAACATCAACAACGCCACGCTAAAAAACCTAACACCGAACGCAATAGACAGAATAACCAAAATCATAAACGCCGCACTGAAACTTGGAGTGTTTCCGACCCAACGGAACAGGCAACAACGATCCTAATCCCGAAACCGAACAAAGCCCGAAACCAGGTCTCAGTCAAATCACAGAAAAGGTAATACACAAAAGACTGACAGAAATAACTGAAGACAAACGTTTTCTACCCGACGAACAATACGGCTTCAGGACAGAGCACTCTACCACCTATCAGACGACAAGAATAACCGAAGCAATAATTGACGCTTTAAGCAAAGGGTTAGCCACGGTAGCCGTCTTTCTGGACGTCTCTAAGGCTTTCGACAAGGTATGGCACTTAGGTTTAATATACAAACTGCACCAATTTAAAATCCCAACAGCAATCACCGATCAGACTACTGGCGTCCTTTATCTGTAACAGAACGTTCCAAGTCAAAATAAACGACAGCATCTTCTCAACTTAGACAATGACAGCCGGTGCCCCACCAGGATCTGTCCTGGGGCCCTTCCTTACAGCATCTACACTACAGACATCCCAATACTAAACGACACAGAAATTGTGCGATACTCGACCGAGGCCATAACAAAACGGCACCAAAATCACCTGGAAAGGATTAACGACTGGTGTAACACCTCGAGGATTAAACTAAACGCAGAAAAAACACAGGCAATTATTTTCACGAAGAAAAAATTTAAGCACGAACCCAATAGCTGCTTGAGAATTAACAACACGACCATAAAATGTCGAAATTGGGAAAGAATATAAATCCATCTACCAAATGGATCGCTTCTACGGATTGTGCGTGGAAATGGAACCACTCAAAACACGAGGAGAAACTGTACAATGCCACCGATGCCAACTGTTCGGCCACGTGCAGAGGCACTGCAACGCCGAATAGAGATGCATGAAATGCGGCAGAACCACAGCACACACCTGTTTGAGAAGCCGCTAACCCTGACGCCGAAATGCGGAGGCGAACACACCTCAATATGGTGAAACTGCCCGGCGAGACCAAAAATAGCGAGACAAACGGGACAACGACAGCAGGAAACGAGACCAAAGCCCCACCGAGACAAATAGTCCAAACACCGACAACCAGCCAAATAACAAAACCGGTAAACACACGCAACAACCCCAAACCGGAGACAAAGCCATCAACAAGCGGAAACAAATGGAACAACAGCGGAAAAATCGCAGCAGAATTGACGGAAATGATGCTCGACTTTGCCAAAATGGGACACAGCAAAGAGGAAACAGAAAAATTTACCCGAAAAATCACAACCATCATGCTGCTACTCAACAATGACTACTAGAAGAACCAGATACAATCTGGAACGCAAACGGAATACAAAACAAGGAAACTGGTGGCACAACTAAACGAACACAGCGTCGACGTGGCAGTGATCAACGAGACGCATCTCTGACGTTGCAACCAACTGAACATAGCAAACTACCAAGTCTACAGAAAAGACAGAGGTGAGAAAGCCGGAGGAGGAGACGCCATCATCATCAAAAGAAACATAAAACACGACGAACTGCCGGAAGTAGAAACAACCACCGACATGGAAACGGTAGCAATAGAAGTACAGACAACCGACGGACCCGTAGTCCTCCACGCACTTTACTCGCCGCCACAGAAACAAATAAACGCCGACGACATGGAAAAAATATTCGACAGAAATATAGATACCATTGCCGCAGGAGACTACAATGCAAAGCACTCGAAATGGAATTGTATGAGTGACAACCACAATTTGTGTAGGCGGACAATTACTAAGGTACACGGAAAACCGAAAGTTACAAGTAATTGCACCGAGCGAACCGACACACTTTCCAGGATTTCAGCGAATGCGTTATGAAAAACGCTCAGATCTCAGAGCTCAGATCACAAGCCAGTGCACATAAATCTCCAAGCGAAAACGGGCAGGAAAACAATCGAGAAAATTATCATAAATTGTAATAAATTTAAGGATAATCTGACGAACGTCACTTGTACAGAAATTTCAATCCCCCCGTGCCTAGTAGAAGCAGCACGGAGGATAGAAAACGAAACAAAAGCAGCACTCGAGGCCGCCACAAGGAAACGGACAGCCAACACGACAACAACCCTCCCACAGGAAATCAGAAATCTACTGAGAGAAAAGCACAAAGCTAACAAGGTATTCCAACGTGCATAGACTAATTTGCACCCGTGCCTAGTTGAAATAATGGCCGCTTGGCGGCGCCTGCTTCAATCTGCGCGCGCTCTTTGCTGTTTCCGTTACTTTCTTTGTTCTCTTTGTATGCTGAAACTTGGGCGCTTGGCGGCGCCAAGAATTTGGGCGCGGAATTAAAGTACTTAGTCGAAATAATTTAATTCTAATAAGAGGAAATTCTTGAATTTTAAAGTGTTTTCTAGAATGATTAGCTTCTAAATTTTTTGTTGTTGGGAGTAATTGTCGATTTGGGTGGAAAAGTTGTTAAAAAGAAATTTATATTCTTATAAGAAATTTATTATCTGGGAGCACGGCAGTGCTCCCGCGAAGTCGAGCACAACCGTACTATATTTTCTCGAAGCGAGAAACGGCACTTTTGACCCCCTGTAACTTCGTTGTGGATAAAGCTGGAAGTTTGAATTTTTAGATATCAAGAGTCATGCTATAGCTGACTATATTGCCAATATATCTAATAATTATACCTTATAGTTTACGAATTATCGCCAGTCAAATTTCGAAATTTTGTAAGTGACACACTCACCTACGATCAAAATTGTAAGGTACTTGTAGCAATCCTACAAACCTCTAATTTTGAATTTTAGTTAGCCTTTAGCCTATAACGGAAGGACAAAATAAAAAATCCAGAAATTTCATTATCCATTAAATGAAAAATAATGATTATTTAAAAATTTCTAAATTTTGTCACTGATCATCAAAATTCTAAGGTACTTATAGCAATCTTACAAACTCTAAATTTTTTATTTTAGTTAGCCTTTGGCGTATAAAGGAAGGAAAAAATAAAAAATACCGAAATTTCATTATCCATTAAATGAAAAATAATAATTATTTAAAAATTTCTTAACTTTGTCAACGATCATCTAAATTCTAAGGTACTTCTAGCTATCTTGCAAATTTCAAATATTGAATTTTAGTTAGCCTTTAGCCTATAAAGGAAGGAAAAAATGGAAAATCGCGAAATATAATTAGCCATTAAATGAAAAATAATGATTATTAAAAATTTCTTAATTTTGTCATTGTTCATCAAAATTCTAAAGTACTTCTAGCAATCTTACAAACTCCAAATTTTCATTAATTAAAAATAATGATTATCCATTAAATACAAAATTAATTAAATTTCGGGATTTTTCATTTTACCCTTGCTTTATAGGCTAAAGACTAACTAAAATTCAAAATCTGGAGTTCGTAACATTGCTAGAAGAACCTTAGAAATTTTGATGATCGCTGACAAAATTAAGAATTTTTTAATAATCATTATTTGTCGGCGGACCACCAGTGGTCCGCGGAGAAATTTTACTAGTCCGCGGACAACTTTTTCTGTCCGCGAAAAAAATTACTTATAAAAAAAATAAAATAAATAATAACTAAATCTTAATTTATAAAATTACGAAATACAAATATGTTAAACTGATTTTAATTCTATGTAATTTATGATTATTACGGCACTGAAGAAAAAAAAATAAAAATAATTACATATCTTTACATTTAAATATTATTGTAAATAAATGATAATAAAAATGTTACAATTAACTTATTTAGTAGCTTCCTTTAGCTTTCTTTAATACCTAGAAAAAATTTGTTGTAAAAAAAAATATCACTTGTCCGCGAATTTAAAAAAAAATAATAATTCTGGTCCGTGGGCAAAAAAAGGTTGAGAAACGCTGATTTAATGGATAATGAAAATTCGGGATTTTTGATTTTTTCCTTCCGTTATATAGCTAAAGGCTAACTATAATTCAAAATTAGAGGTTTGTAAGATTGCTACAAGTACCTTAGAATTTTGATCGTAGGTGAGTGTGTCACTTACAAAATCACGAAATTTGACTGGCGATAATTCGTAAACTATAAGGTATAATTCTTAGATATATTGGCAATATAGCCAGCTATTATAGTATGTCTCTTGATATCTAAAAATTCAAACTTCCAGCTTTATCCACAACGAAGTTACAGGGGGTCATAAGTGCTGTTTCTCGCTTCGAGAAAAGATTGGATAGTACGGTTGTGCACGACTTGGCGGGAGCACTGTGCTCCCAGATAATAAATTTCTTATAAGAATATAAATTTCTTTTTAACAACTATTCCACCCAAATCGACAAATACTCCCAATGTCTTACTCTCGATGAATCTTAAAAAAACAAACATGATCATTTAAAAAATTTCAACACCTAATGGTAATCTTGTCATCGGCAATATCCGCTTCGAGAAGGTAACCAAATACCAAGCACATTTGTGACAAGCGGCAACGTTCAGACAAAAGAAGTCAAATACAGAATTGAACTAGCCAGAGCTGCCCTTATTAAAATGAGAAACCACAATTATAGGAATCGTGATCTAAACCAATATTAATGTATCTTAACAATATCAATGCACGGTGTGGAAGCAGGAACACTAAATCCACAACTTATAAATAAACTCCAAGCTTTCGAAAAAGGGGTGTATAGGAGTAAAAATATCCTGGATCGACAAAATTACGAATGTGGAGGTGTTACGAAGGACGGGAAAAGAGCTAGAAATCATACAAAAATTAAATATAGGAATCTAAATTTTCTGGGGCATATTATGAGAAGATAAAAGTTTTAAATATTGCAGTCCATAATGCAGGGGAAGATTGAAGGAAGTAGAAGTGCGGAAATATGCCGGATTTCTTGGTTAAAAATCTTGGAGATTGGTTCCGGTGGACTTCAAAAGAACTGTTTTCAGCGTCCGCGTCAAAAGTAAAGATTGCTTTGTTGGTAGCTAATCTTCGTGTATGATACGGCACATGAGGAAGAATTTTAATAATAAAGTACTTTTTGCAATTAATTGCTACAAATTTGTAGATATTATTTCTAACAAATCATTACGCTTTTATTTGTTTTACATACTTAAAAAAAACTTTTTAATTATCTTAATTAACAAACATATCTTCAACCAATTTAGAAACAAAAAGAATAATTTAACAAAATTTTTGGGAATATACCAAATTACAATGGAAATAATGTTTCAATAGGATAATTCTGAAATATTTTCGTAATAATATCAATATACGGCTGAACAAGTATAATCTTAGCAACTGGTTGAAAGATTGCTATTGTGGTTTTTAAACTGTTGTTTAATAATTTATTAAAAAAAGCCGTTTTTGAAGCTAATGGGAACAAACTGCCGAAGTTAATGAAACCCGCAAGCTGGGACAACTCCAACTTCATGTCACTATTATTGAAAATTATATAATTTTTATCTTCTTTTTGTATACGTTTCCCAGTCATTGTCAACGAAATTCCCAAGTTATCTAAAATATAATGAGTAATGATTAAATAGAATTTGGAACATTTCTACTAAAAAGATTAACGAATCAATAAAATATTCAAATTTATTGTAATTTTCTTACCTAATTGCATAGTACAATTACCTCCTCCATTGAGGTCGTAACCCAATATTTTCCCTTCTAATTTGTAAGTTCCTTTACATTGTACACTCTGCCAAACCCAATAAATTATTATCCTATTGTTGTCCAAGTCCAAATTTACATTCTTTACGTCGAACTTGTCCAAGTTGTAAAAAACAGATCCTTTTCCGTGTGTACAATTCATTGTTGGGAGTGGAATCATCATATCCATGCCAGTTATAATCTTATCGCTTTTAGGTATATATAAATAAGGTATTCCATCTTTCATATGATCTCTTACCGTATTCATGTTGTTTTTCAAACAATCGTTTAGTTTCGGATCTCTCTTGCAAATTTTTACAAACGGTGCTAAAATATATAAATATGTTGGTTAATATTAGTAAGTCACTGAACAGACAAGATTAACAAACAGACAAGATTAGACAGACAAGACTAGACAGACAAGACTATACAGACAAGATAGAGAGACAAGACTAAACCGACAAGACTAAAAATTAACAAAAACGGTGGAATCTCAAAAAAACAATGTGGTATCCGAGAGGGAATCTCGACAATACGTAAATAGAAAGGTACACGATCTAGCCAACGAAGAGGTAAAGAAGAAATGGAAACTATGTGTTATGTGTTCTAATTATATTAGATGTCGAGAACGCCTTTAACTCAGCGTCGTGGCAAAAAATACTGGAGGAGCTGCAAAAAAGAGAAATATCGCAATATCTTTTGAAAATAATTCACAGTTACTACTCAGAGATATACATCTAAATAGAAAAAAATTACACATTAAAAATAAATAGCGGTGTACAACAAGGATCAATCATGAGCCCAAAACTTTGGAACATACTGTTTGATAGCCTACTTAAAACGCAGCTACCAGCGGAAGTGGAGATATTAGTCTATGCAGATGATGTAGCAATCGTGGCGAAAGCGATAACAGAAGAAGACCTAATGGAAAACGTTAACGAATCACTGCGATTGATTAACAGCTGGATGCAAGAAATGAAACTAAACCTATCAAATAGTGGGCAGGAAAAATTTAAAAGGGTTGAATTTACCCTAGAAGGTGAGAAAATACTACCGAAAAAGAATCTTAAATACATCGTTGTAACTTTTGACGGAGCATTAAAATATGGAGCACACATAGCAGAGAGGACAACGAAGACAAGCAGATGCGCTGCCGCCACAGGAAGGATCCTACCTAATCAAGGAGGGGCCGGAGAACAGAAACGCGCAATTCTCTGCAAAGTAGTGGGTTCTATAATACAGTATGCTTGACAAATATGGGGGCACGGCCTTCAAACAAAAAAAATACAAACTAATAATTGACAGAATACGGAGGAAGATGGCTCTCTACAGAGTATGTAGGGGATTCCAGACAGTAAGCACGGAGGCAACATTGGTGCTGGCCAGAACACCGCTAATCGATCTACTTGTCCAGGAGAGGCAGGAAACATACAAGGCGTGCTCAATGGACAAAAGCAAGCAAAAAAGACGGAAGTCAAGAAAACGGCGCGTCAAAAACCAATAGAGCAATGGCAATGATTGTGGAGAGAATAATTATTAATTTTGATAGCTCTGTTTGGAGATGAAGAACTCAGTGCTGAAAACTCCATGCTAATTTTTATGCTATTAATATTTGTATATATTCATAGTCAATATATGATCATAGAATCGGTCAACATATAGATTGGCACGGACCCGGACGACTCGGCCCTTTCCAAACCGGTCAACTCGGCACCGGGAAAATTCGGCACCGGATCAGTCGGCACCGGACCAATCGGCACGGAGACATTTAGGCACTAGTAGTTTTAATTTTATTTAAAATCTTTTAAAATCTCTTATCCTTTTAACCTTTAATAAAATTATTTATGTTTTATTATTAATTTTAATTTAACGCTGTTTTCATGTCAACATGAATTTTACTGTTGGCTATAAGGTGACTAAATGAATAGTTTACAATTTCCTTAATCTTTCAAGAAGCGTGCGTAACATTCTTTAATTATAAAAAGATTTCTTTTGTTTTTGATATTACCAAAACATATGTTATAATAGAAAATTTATATATTCATACTCTTATGACTGGTGCCGATTTGCCCGGTGCCGAATTTTCCCGGTGCCCAGTTGTCCGGTGCCGAGTTGGAAGTGCCGAGTCGTCCGGTGCCGACTTATCTGGTGCCGATTTATCATGTACCGGACTGGCAAGGCGGTTCAGATTGCCACGTCGGAAAACACTGATTTAGTTTCATAATATTTTCGTTTAATTATTGTTGATTTGTGAGCAATTTTAGACAATTTACTTACGGAACTCAGCTGAGACCACTGCCACAACGACTAATGTTACAAAAATTGTCTTCATATTTAACTGGATAATATTCGCGTTGATTTGATGCTAATCAGCGTACTTCTAATATTTTTTTTCAGCTGCAACTGTATTTATACCACAGAAAATTAACTATTGTGTTTAATAAGCTCAAATATCCATATTAACCTATCGCGCTTATCAGTTGATTTGAATAAGCATTTATTAGCAAAAATAACCTACTGTTATCTTCAACCATGTCATGGTACGCATTCAAGAATATTTACGTTCTGGCTTTGAAGTTAAATTATTTTAGAGTTCTATGACTATATTAAAAATATTCTTCATTTAGAACACAAGTAACCAATTAGTGTACAACAAAAAATATTAATTATCCATATTAAACAAGGTTAAACTACAATATTTTAAATAATAATAATGTTACAGAAAATAAACAATAATAATAATTAAACTACAATAATTTAAATAATAATAAAATACAGATTAAACTTAGTATTGAGTTGTTCGGAAAGTAAGTTCGTTTTACATGATGAACGATGTTATTTTAGTAGATTTTAGCTCATCTTTTCTGCCATCCAATTTTAATCTCCAGTTATGATTGACTTAAAAATCAATAATCTTCTCACTATTTAGCAGAAAATCATAGATGCAATGCTGTGGAGCAAATCTCCTTTGAGAACTTAGACATACAAAGTTAGACAGATACGGCAAGACAGACAAGACTAGGTAGACAAGACTAGACAGACAAGACTAGACAGACAAAACTAGACAGACAAAACTAGACAGACAAAATTAGACAGACAAGACTAGACAGACAAGACTAGACAGACAAGACTAGACAGACAAGACTAGACAGACAAGACTAGGCAGACAAGACTAGACAGACAAGACTAGACAGACAAGACTAGACAGACAAGACTAGACAGACAAGACTAGACAGACAAGACTAGACAGACAAGACTAGACAGACAAGACTAGACAGACAAGACTAGACAGACAAGACTAGACAGACAAGACTAGACAGACAAGACTAGACAGACAAGACTAGACAGACAAGACTAGACAGACAAGACTAGACAGACAAGACTAGACAGACAAGACTAGACAGACAAGACTAGACAGACAAGACTAGACAGACAAGACTAGACAGACAAGACTAGACAGACAAGACTAGACAGACAAGACTAGACAGACAAGACTAGACAGACAAGACTAGACAGACAAGACTAGACAGACAAGACTAGACAGACAAGACTAGACAGACAAGACTAGACAGACAAGACTAGACAGACAAGACTAGACAGACAAGACTAGACAGACAAGACTAGACAGACAAGACTAGACAGACAAGACTAGGACAGACAAGACTAGACAGACAAGACTAGACAGACAAGACTAGACAGACAAGACTAGACAGACAAGACTAGACAGACAAGACTAGACAGACAAGACTAGACAGACAAGACTAGACAGACAAGACTAGACAGACAAGACTAGACAGACAAGACTAGACAGACAAGACTAGACAGACAAGACATAGACAGACAAGACTAGACAGACAAGACCAGTCAAACAAGACTAGAAAAGACAAGACTAGACAGACAAGACTAGACAGACAAGCCTAGACAGACAAGACTAGACAGACAAGAATAGACAGACAAGGACTAGACAGACAAGACTAGACAGACAAGACTAGACAGACAAGACTAGACAGACAAGACTAGACAGACAAGACTAGGACAGACAAGACTAGACAGACAAGAACTAGACAGACAAGACTAGACAGACAAGACTAGACAGACAAGACTAGACAGACAAAGACTAGACAGACAAGACTAGACAGACAAGACTAGACAGACAAGACTAGACAGACAAGACTAGACAGACAAGACTAGACAGACAAGACTAGACAGACAAGACACTAGACAGACAAGACTAGACAGACAAGACTAGACAGACAAGACTAGACAGACAAGACTAGACAGACAAGACTAGACAGACAAGACTAGACAGACAAGACTAGACAGACAAGACTAGACAGACAAGACTAGACAGACAAGACTAGACAGACAAGAACTAGACAGACAAGACTGACAGACAAGACTAGACAGACAAGACTAGACAGACAAGACTAGACAGACAAGACTAGACAGACAAGACTAGACAGACAAGACTAGACAGACAAGACTAGACAGACAAGACTAGACAGACAAGACTAGACAGACAAGACTAGACAGACAAGACTAGACAGACAAGACTAGACAGACAAGACTAGACAGACAAGACTAGACAGACAAGACTAGACAGACAAGACTAGACAGACAAGACTAGACAGACAAGACTAGACAGACAAGACTAGACAGACAAGACTAGACAGACAAGACTAGACAGACAAGACTAGACAGACAAGACTAGACAGACAAGACTAGACAGACAAGACTAGACAGACCACGACGAGACAGAACAAGACTAGACAGACAAGACTAGACAGAAAAGACTAGACAGACAAGACTAGACAGACAAGAACTAGACAGACAAGACTAGACAGACAAGACTATACAGACCAAGACTAGACAGACAAGACTAGACAGACAAGACTAGACAGACAAGACTAGACAGACAAGACTAGACAGACAAGACTAGACAGACAAGGCTAGACAGACAAGACTAGACAGACAAGACTTAGACAGACAAGACTAGACAGACAAGACTAGACAGACAAGGACTAGACAGACAAGACTAGACAGACAAGACTAGACAGACAAGACTAGACAGACAGACTAGACAGACAAGACTAGACTGACTGACAAGACTAGACAGACAAGACTAGACAGACAAGACTAGACAGACAAGACTAGACAGACAAGGACTAGACAGACAAGACTAGACAGACAAGACTAGACAGACAAGACTAGACAGACAAGACTAGACAGACAAGACTAGACAGACAAGACTAGACAGACAAGACTAGACAGACAAGACCTAGACAGACAAGACTAGACAGACAAGACTAGACAGACAAGACTAGACAGACAAGACTAGACAGACAAGACTAGACAGACAAGACTAGACAGACAAGACTAGACAGACAAGACTAGACAGACAAGACTAGACAGACAAGACTAGACAGACAAGACTAGACAGACAAGACTAGACAGACAAGACTAGACAGACAAGACTAGACAGACAAGACTAGACAGACAAGACTAGACAGACAAGACTAGACAGACAAGACTAGACAGACAAGACTAGACAGACAAGACTAGACAGACAAGACTAGACAGACAAGACTAGACAGACAAGACTAGACAGACAAGACTAGACAGACAAGACTAGACAGACAAGACTAGACAGACAAGACTAGACAGACAAGACTAGACAGACAAGACTAGACAGACAAGACTAGACAGACAAGACTAGACAGACAAGACTAGACAGACAAGACTAGACAGACAAGACTAGACAGACAAGACTAGACAGACAAGACTAGACAGACAAGACTAGACAGACAAGACTAGACAGACAAGACTAGACAGACAAGACTAGACAGACAAGACTAGACAGACAAGACTAGACAGACAAGACTAGACAGACAAGACTAGACAGACAAGACTAGACAGACAAGACTAGACAGACAAGACTAGACAGACAAGACTAGACAGACAAGACTAGACAGACAAGACTAGACAGACAAGACTAGACAGACAAGACTAGACAGACAAGACTAGACAGACAAGACTAGACAGACAAGACTAGACAGACAAGACTAGACAGACAAGACTAGACAGACAAGACTAGACAGACAAGACTAGACAGACAAGACTAGACAGACAAGACTAGACAGACAAGACTAGACAGACAAGACTAGACAGACAAGACTAGACAGACAAGACTAGACAGACAAGACTAGACAGACAAGACTAGACAGACAAGACTAGACAGACAAGACTAGACAGACAAGACTAGACAGACAAGACTAGACAGACAAGACTAGACAGACAAGACTAGACAGACAAGACTAGACAGACAAGACTAGACAGACAAGACTAGACAGACAAGACTAGACAGACAAGACTAGACAGACAAGACTAGACAGACAAGACTAGACAGACAAGACTAGACAGACAAGACTAGACAGACAAGACTAGACAGACAAGACTAGACAGACAAGACTAGACAGACAAGACTAGACAGACAAGACTAGACAGACAAGACTAGACAGACAAGACTAGACAGACAAGACTAGACAGACAAGACTAGACAGACAAGACTAGACAGACAAGACTAGACAGACAAGACTAGACAGACAAGACTAGACAGACAAGACTAGACAGACAAGACTAGACAGACAAGACTAGACAGACAAGACTAGACAGACAAGACTAGACAGACAAGACTAGACAGACAAGACTAGACAGACAAGACTAGACAGACAAGACTAGACAGACAAGACTAGACAGACAAGACTAGACAGACAAGACTAGACAGACAAGACTAGACAGACAAGACTAGACAGACAAGACTAGACAGACAAGACTAGACAGACAAGACTAGACAGACAAGACTAGACAGACAAGACTAGACAGACAAGACTAGACAGACAAGACTAGACAGACAAGACTAGACAGACAAGACTAGACAGACAAGACTAGACAGACAAGACTAGACAGACAAGACTAGACAGACAAGACTAGACAGACAAGACTAGACAGACAAGACTAGACAGACAAGACTAGACAGACAAGACTAGACAGACAAGACTAGACAGACAAGACTAGACAGACAAGACTAGACAGACAAGACTAGACAGACAAGACTAGACAGACAAGACTAGACAGACAAGACTAGACAGACAAGACTAGACAGACAAGACTAGACAGACAAGACTAGACAGACAAGACTAGACAGACAAGACTAGACAGACAAGACTAGACAGACAAGACTAGACAGACAAGACTAGACAGACAAGACTAGACAGACAAGACTAGACAGACAAGACTAGACAGACAAGACTAGACAGACAAGACTAGACAGACAAGACTAGACAGACAAGACTAGACAGACAAGACTAGACAGACAAGACTAGACAGACAAGACTAGACAGACAAGACTAGACAGACAAGACTAGACAGACAAGACTAGACATACAAGACTAGACAGACAAGACTAGACTGACAAGACTAGACAGACAAGACTAGACAGACAAGACTAGACAGACAAGACTAGACAGACAAGACTAGACAGACAAGACTAGACAGACAAGACTAGACAGACAAGACTAGACAGACAAGACTAGACAGACAAGACTAGACAGACAAGACTAGACAGACAAGACTAGACAGACAAGACTAGACAGACAAGACTAGACAGACAAGACTAGACAGACAAGACTAGACAGACAAGACTAGACAGACAAGACTAGACAGACAAGACTAGACAGACAAGACTAGACAGACAAGACTAGACAGACAAGACTAGACAGACAAGACTAGACAGACAAGACTAGACAGACAAGACTAGACAGACAAGACTAGACAGACAAGACTAGACAGACAAGACTAGACAGACAAGACTAGACAGACAAGACTAGACAGACAAGACTAGACAGACAAGACTAGACAGACAAGACTAGACAGACAAGACTAGACAGACAAGACTAGACAGACAAGACTAGACAGACAAGACTAGACAGACAAGACTAGACAGACAAGACTAGACAGACAAGACTAGACAGACAAGACTAGACAGACAAGACTAGACAGACAAGACTAGACAGACAAGACTAGACAGACAAGACTAGACAGACAAGACTAGACAGACAAGACTAGACAGACAAGACTAGACAGACAAGACTAGACAGACAAGACTAGACAGACAAGACTAGACAGACAAGACTAGACAGACAAGACTAGACAGACAAGACTAGACAGACAAGACTAGACAGACAAGACTAGACAGACAAGACTAGACAGACAAGACTAGACAGACAAGACTAGACAGACAAGACTAGACAGACAAGACTAGACAGACAAGACTAGACAGACAAGACTAGACAGACAAGACTAGACAGACAAGACTAGACAGACAAGACTAGACAGACAAGACTAGGCAGACAAGACTAGACAGAAAAGACTAGAAAGACAAGACTAGACAGACAAGACTAGACAGACAAGACTAGACAGACAAGACTAGACAGACAAGACTAGACAGACAAGACTAACAGGCAAGACTAGACAGACAAGACTAGACAGACAAGACTAGACAGACAAGACTAGACAGACAAGACTAGACAAACAAGATTAGACAGACAAGACTAGATAGACAAGACTAGACAGACAGGACTAGACAGACAAGACTAGACAGACAAGACTAGACAGACAAGACTAGACACACAAGATTAGACAGACAAGACTAGGCAGAAAAGACTAGACATACAAGAGGTATGTCTAACACTCTGCGTTCAGCTTGCAGCGATAGTGCCACGCGAAGTCAATAGTTGTGAACTTTAAATGAACGTATTAAAATCTCTTAAACTTACGGGTAATAAATATATTTTACACCGATTAATATAAAATAATCTAGTAATTTCGAAGAATCTAAGATCCAACACCGCCTCAGATAAACAATTTGATTATCTATCTACATTTTTGAGTAGTGATATGTTTCAAAATGTTATGTCTGATATAATAAAAAAAGAACTGCAACCATTACTGCTAGTTATTGGTGACTTATCGAAGCAAGTGGAAGCACTTACAGAAAAAAATCTGATGTTGCTACAGCTTCAAGAGGCTGCTGAGCGGCAAACCGCGGTTATCACAAAGAATGCGCCACAAAAACGCTGTTCACCATCGAATTCACGAGTTATCGGCGATAAAGAACGGACCGAAATAGTGGATGCCGCCAAGCAAGGACACGGCAGCAAAAACATCTACAAAACATCTTTAGTAAATAAAACTCAATCTAGCAAAACATCCCACAGTGAGATTAACCAAAACAAGGAAATTTGGGAAACGCAACGTCACCGGAGAAGAGGAGCACGAAGATCTAATACATTACATGGAACCAATGTTGAGGTAACAGAAATCAAGGCGCCCACGCGTTACCAACATCTTCACGTTTATCGCCTATATCCACAACTTTCTGAACAAGATGTTATCACATATTTATCTAACAAAAACCCGAAACAGGTAATATGCAAAAAATGTCAAGGCATCCCGACGAATATTCATCTTTCAAGGTATCGGTACCCTTTGACGACTTCGAAAAGATAAATAATTCAGATATATGGCCACGAGATGGTCACTTTAATGAGATTGGAAAAAGCCTCACGGGAATGGTGACAAAGTAAAGAGTATTAAACAAATCAGCATCAAATGCTCCAAATACAAAACTCTCAGAAACCCTAAACGATATTGAAAATTTAATACTATACATTAATATACAACGTATAAAAGCAAAAACACTTCAGCTTGAGATATTAACTGAACAACATAAGCCATTTTTTGTATGTGTATCTGAATCTGTAAAAATGTGTATCTATCTCTCAGAAGACATAATTACTCAAATCCATTTGCCGACCTATACATCAATTGCATCTTGTTGTAGGAAAAAATCGATTGGGGTAGAAGTTGCCATCTGGGTGAAGAATATCTATAGCACAAAAAATGTGTGGTGTTATATGGAAATCCGGTAGAAACAACATAGTTATAATAACAATATATAGACTACCCTCGGGGTCTATCAGTACTTTTATGCGATGCTTTGAAGAAGTCTTAGGCTCCGTTTTATATAATTATCAAGAGATTCTTGTTGCAGGGGATTTTAATATTCATTTCGAAAAAGATTCTAAAGAAAAAAATGGTTTAATTAATCTTTTAAAAGCTTATCGGCTTGACTATAAAGTTTCAGTTCCCAAGTACCATAGGCAACATATTTGTGAGAATTAATCAGCCAATCACAATAACAGTTGAAGATAATACTCTATCCGATCATCGACTCATACTAGTAGCCTATGTCTTGAATTATATTAAATATTAGCAAGATTTCTTCTATACCCGAGACTTTTCATCAAGCAATAAATATCGCCTGCAACCGGCACTGCAAAATGAGTCGTGGTCTGAAACATATGCTTCACGAGATTGCGAACAAAAGACCGTTGCCTTCATACAGTTGATGCAATGTTACATCTTCAAATACTGCCCAATGAAGAAAATTAAAATAACTCACTCCTCTTGGATAACGCAGGAAATTAAAATTTCAAGTGCGCGTGTTAAAGACTTATATGTGCTACAAAAGAAATATCCAGTGCTAAGGGAAATCTATCTCAAACGGAAGAAAATTCATAGACACCTCCTAGTTGTGACCAAACAAAATTTTTATAAAAACAAATTAGGAAAATCAGCCAACAAGCAGCGGACGCTATGGAAAACAGTGGACGAACTGTCTAACAAATATAGGACTAAACAAGACATTCAAATAAAAAATAACAAAATGTGCATAAAAGAACCGAATGTTGTAGCTTCGCTATTTAACCATTTTTTTATCAGCCCCTGAGAATATAAGTCAAAATATTTCTTATACGCAAATCGGGAACGAACATATACAGCAAAACAGCAGGTCAATATATCTGGATGAATTTTCCACCAACGAAATGTTAATAATACTGAATAAACTGAAAAACAAAACATCTCATGGCCCGGATCTAATACCTGGCAACATCATCAAAGAGTTCCTAGTAGAACTAATTGAACCCATAACAGACATTGTAAACTCCTCTTTCTCCTCTGAAAAAATGCCAGATGTATTAAAAATATCGACGGTTGTACCAATATTAAAAAAAGGTGATTCATCGGACAGAAATAATTACAGACCGGTATCATTAGTGTCTGTTCTGGCAAAGATACTGGAATATTGCATGGAATATAGAATAATGCCCTTCATCTTAAAACACAAGATAATTCATGGGTTCACAAGTCAACAGCATGGGTTCTGTAAAAACAAATCGACAATTACAGCAATAAATGAGTTTTATAATAAAATCATGAACCAGGTGGACGAAGGCAGATATCCGGTAGGAGTTTTCTGCGACCTTTCAAAAGCCTTCGACTGCGTCAAACATCATATACTCTTAGATAAACTTGAAAGATATGGTATCAGAGGCAAGGCAGGTCGTTGGTTCGAATCATACCTCAGCAATAGAAAACAACATGTAAAAATAGATGCAAAAGAGAGTATGGGTGTATCAAGTGACAGAGCGGTAAAACTAGGTGTTCCGTAAGGCAGTATTTTAGCGCCTGGGCTTTTCTCCCTTTACACGGCAGATATGATAAATTACATCGGGCAACAACATTGTACACTCTATGCGGATGATACGAGTATACTTATTTCAGAGAGTTCACTGGCAGAAACCATAGCACAAACGAACATGACGCTAGACAAACTTCACAAATGGTTCTGTGCTAATAACCTACATCTCAACATAGAAAAAACAAGCTACTATCTATCATATTTCAGTGCAGTAGAAGAAATAGCACTGACGATTTACCACTAAAAATTGGAGATGTTTGGCTAGAAAGAAACAAAATAGCAAAATTTTTAGAAGTATTCCTGGAAGAAAATCTCAAATGGGACACTACAATAAATTCTTTAATTACAAAATTAAATAGCAAGTCGTACCTGTTGATACAGGTGCGACATACGGTTGTTAAGAATTGTCTCCTCAATGTGTACCATGCCGAGATTCAATCTATTTTATCCTATGGCATACTAGTGTGGGGAGCTTCCTCACAAAATCAAAGTGTGTTCTTAGCCCAAAAAATAATAATAAGATCTATAACGGGAATAAAAACAACTTCATCCTGTAGGCCTTATTTTTTAAAATTACAAATTTTAACTGTGCCTAGCATTTATATTTGGGAGCTAGCTTGCCATATATATATAAAGAGAAATGTATTTGGAATGAGAGAAGATATCGCCACGGATATAATACAAGACATTTTCTGATCCTTAGACCAACAAAGAGTAATCCAACTATTTGCCAAGGAGCACCTGACAGATTTGGTATACAAATCTATAATTCTATACCAACGAAATTCAAAGAAATTACTAATTATGTATCATTTAGAAGAAAGCTCAAAGCGTTTCTAACTGAAGAATGTTTTTACAATGTAAATGATTTCCTTCAAAAGTAATCTCACACGTCATATTAGTGTCATATTTTATTGTGCATTATAACTTGTATGTATTTTTATTTTCTTCTCTTTTTAACGTTATCATAATGTATATATTGCATTCATCGATAAATAAACTTTGAATTTGGCTAGACAGACAATACTAGATAGACAAGATTAGACAAAGATGTCAGCGACAATTGGGACACACGTGTTTTTCTGTAAGGATTTCTTGTGGAGAGATTGTTGAGAGATTTCATTGTGGAGAGAATTATTAATTTTGATATATCAGTGTGGAGATGAAGAACTCTGTGCTGAAAACTTCAAGCTAATTTTAATGCTTTTAATATTTGTATATGTTCATAGAATCGGTCAATATAAGGACTGGCATGGCGATCCAGATTGCCACGTCGGAAAACACTGATTTAGTTTCATAATATTTTCTTTTGATTAATGATGATTTGTGAGAATTTTAGACAATTTACTTACGGAATTCAGCTGAGACCACTACCACAATGACTAATGTTATCAGAATTGTCTTCATATTTAACAGTATAATATTCGTTGCTGATTTGTTGCTGATCAGCGTACCTCTAAAATTTTGTTTCAGCTGCAGCTGTACTTATAGCACAGAAAATGAACTATTGTTAGTTTAATAAGCTCAAATGTCCCTATTAACCTATCGCGCTTATCAGTTGATTTGAATAAGTATCGCATTTATTAGCAAAAAAAATACCTA
Organism: Phosphuga atrata; assembly: GCA_944588485.1. Taxonomy (NCBI): domain Eukaryota; kingdom Metazoa; phylum Arthropoda; class Insecta; order Coleoptera; family Silphidae; genus Phosphuga; species Phosphuga atrata. The sequence continues at coordinate 38,058,479 of OX155897.1, forward strand.
CTGTTATCTTCAACAATGTCATGGTAAGCAATAAAAAATATTTGCTCTGGCTTGTTCTGGTTTAAAAGTTAAAATTATTTTAGGGTTTTATAAATATTTTAAAAATACCCTTCATCTATAACACAAGTAACCAATTAATACACAACAAAAAATATTATTTTTCATACTAAACAAGGTTAGACTACAAAATTATTATATTATTATTTTCCAAATTTACATTGCTTACGTTGTAGCTATCCAGGCCTGAATTAACAAATCCTCTACAGGGGGTTGCGTGCATTATTTCAGTACCTACAACCATTAACGGATTTATTACGATCCGTTCGATTTTGGATACAAACAACGAATGTTTACAAAAATTATCCAAATCCAATCCAATATCCAAATTTACTTTTTTCTTTATACATGTTAAAAAAATATATTGGTTTCTATTACTTCACTACACCAATTGATAAAACGATAAAAGCCATTTTAATCGTGTTCAAACTTTAAAATCTTTAATAACCTTACTATTAGCTTAGTAGCATGAGGCTATATTTTATGATTATTAAGAATTCTAGACTTGTTATTAATTACTGAAGAAATATAGGATAGGATACATGAAGTTAATAATATCACCAAAACCATTGGACCTGCTGTAGATAATAATCTTAACAGGTTGTAATTCTACAACATGTAGTGTTGTTGCAATTACGCTGAATAAATCCTTGGCCGTCTTGGAAATAGTTGAAAAATCGTTTCATGAGACTTCCAATACCCTAAAAATACTCTAAAATATATAAATCTTCTCTTTTCAGTAGTAAATACTGATCAAAATCAGCTTTCCAACGTTTTGAAGTTTTTGATGAATTATTGTATAGATTTTTGAATGATTTATCTCCGTTTAGTCCGGACGACTAAAAAAAACTTTTTAAACTTTATCGAAACTTTCGAACGTCTCATCTTTCATTCCCTTGCCCCATTCCTTCTTGTCAAATGTCTGGATTTTATGTCTAAAGTCTAAAATTAAAAAATAAATTTTCCGATAATGTTTTAACAATTTATCTCATCATGCTTGAAAATCAGTCAAAACAGTTTTATTCACGAAAGTATGGTTTGGCTTATCATATAATTCATAAACTGTCGATTCAAATTCGGATATAAGTAAATTAACCCCTTAACTTGTACGCCAAGTTAATTCGAGCGCGGTAAACAGGCCAAACTGTGCACACTCGAGAAAATTCAAGCGGTATTGTATTTTATGCTGCAATAATTTTTCACACTTGAATATAATCGAGAATCGTAAATATTTATTTTGAAAGAGATTTTTAATTGAAAATAGTTAGAAAAGAGTTATTCTGTGGTTTCAGAAAATAAAATTGGGTATATTGGATATTTATACAATTGGTATGTTTTTTCATTTTCAAATTATTATTATTATTATTCTATAAAGGGTACAGCGAGCGATGGGGAACTAAATGCTCCATTATCCGTGGTTTAGTTTTCTACTCATAGCAGGACCACATTTCGTCATTTAGGTATGTATAGAATTTTCCTTTCTATTTAGCACGTTTGTAAGATCTCTGATTTCTGAATTGTTGCAAGGATTGTTTCGTCTAGCAGCTTTACTTCCTATAGGTATTTTATGATGTTTCCGGACATTAGGCCAGTAACCGACACTATTATTGGAATAGTTTGAACCGACTTCAAGGTGAGTATCTTTTTGTATTCTTCGCAGAGTTCTACGTATTTGTTGATTTTTTCCTCTTCTTTCTGTTGTAGGTTGTGATCATTTGGATGTAAGATTTCAATGAAGAAACCATTTTTGTTTTGTTTTGTCCAATAGGGTGATATTTGGTCTATTACTAGCGATTAATCTGTCCGTAATAATAGTAGTATCCCAATATAACATGTAATGCTCGTTTTACAAGACAGGGAAAGGTATGTATTTATAATAGGGAACTATTTCTGTTTTTAGTTTACATTTGATTGCCAATTCTTGGTGGAAAATATTTGAAGTTAAATTATGCCGCTTAGTAAATTCATTGGGGGCAAGTATTCTACAGCCAGCTACGAGATGTTCAATTGTTTCCAATGTTTTACGACACATTCTACATAGCTCACTTTCGATTGATACATTTTCAATGTACCTTTTATAATTCTTTCTGTATATGCCCTTCTGATTCAGTCTGCAGATAATACCAGGTTAGCATATTTAAGGTGTTGGGGATATTTACCATGTAAAGTTTTCTCCATCCATCTTTCTTTACTTTCAGTTAGTATTGGCAGCCAATGCGGTTCTTTATTGATTTGCACGTCCGAGTATTTGTCTAATTGACATATTACGGAATGTAGATGCGAGGTGGAAGCTTTAGATTTGAAGTATTTATATAGCACGTAAATTAAACCTCTACCCCCAGAGTTTCTAGGTAAATACATTCTTTCGGTGCAGGCTCTTGGATGGTGCTTCTGACGTTCCGTTAGTTTTACTATAATAAGTCGATTGAGCCAGTCTATATATATGTTTTTGACCAGTTTATTCAACCAAATGAATGCTACAAATTGATTGATTTAACCAGGTTCTTTCCATTGAGTCCCGTCTTGGATATTTTAGTGACACGTATTTTCAGACTCTAGTTTTTTTCTGTACATCTGCCTATTGAATAATTAATTTCTGTTGAAATCCAATATATTTATATGTACTACTATGGTTGAGGTGTTGTATATCATTATCTTCCAGGATTTCGTCATATGAAATAGGTTCTCCACGTTTAGTAATCAATTTTGCACATTTCTCTAATCCAAACTTCAGGCCAATATCACTAGTGAATTCTTCTGTTTGCTCGAGTAGTCTCTTTAATTTATCTTCTGATCCCGCGTACAATTTCATGTTATCGACATAAAATAAATGACTTAGGCTGCATTTCTGATTACGTGTCTGCAGATTGTACCCGAGGGCAGAGCGTTGGAGCGTTCGTGACAGTGGATTTAAACTCAAAATGAACCACAGTGCGAACACTCACAATCAGTGCGTCTCCCTGGAAGATACCGCTTTTTATATCAATTTCATCTGTGGGTATATTTCTTTTCTGTTTTGACCATATTCGTTATTCCTTTGGTAGCAAATGAAGGTAGCATTCTCTCACCTTTAATTATTTGACTTATTTGTTGAGTAAGAGAGCTGTGGATGTTAGTGTTTTTCCAACAAAAATTATGCATGTGATCAATGCCCGTTAGACCACGTCCTTGTGTCACCAATGACATTTATTACACATCACCCGCAAGTTTTTTAGTAAGTCTTAAAACGGACACATATGGGACCGTAGGGAAGAATAGATAAGATGCACCAAAATTGATTAAAAAAAAAGGCAAAGATAAAAACAGAAGTGGCAACACAAAAGATATATTTGTTTGCTATCTACAGTACATAACACCGAAAAGGCAACTACAAACTAAACGGATAAAGAGGGTAATGTTATATAAACCGAAAGTGGTGATAGATTATAACGAAACGATCATCGTCTAGATACTCTAGATCAGCATTTACAGACTATCCCATTACCAGAAATATGGGGAAAATATTATAAAAAAATATTCTTCCATTTGTAAGACATTTGCATTTGGAACAAATATGTTTTGTATTAAAATAGCTTATATTTTGGGTCATTTCACACTTTGCAAGCGATCAATTTATTGTTTTTTCTCTAGTAGCATCGGACCTCAAATCTTCAAAGTTGGCCATGAAATTCTGGCATGTGCCAGGTTTTTAATTTTGCTCCCCCGACAAAATGGGCAAAAAGGAGATAATAATAATGCCAATCAAATGCGACGTGTAGACAACCTCCAAGATGGTGCACACCGGGCAACGCCCTGCTAGAGCAGAGCGGCAAAAAGTCTACACATATGGCGGCCGAACTAGACCGGTCTCTCGCGACCATTTAAATCTACAAAACCAAAAATCCAACGGCAATTGTAAGTGCCAATTGACAAGAGATATTGGATCTTGTATCCATATTCTGCAACTTAACATTAAAGGTATATCTCGAGACAAATGCGAACATTTGAGCAGAATAGCTATGGATAACAATATTAACATCATATCACTGCAGGAAACACACCTGGCAAACGACACCCAGCTCCAAGTTAGAGCGAAGATGCCAAGCTATAAGGTAGTTGCAAGTATTAACTCAGATATCCATGGATCTATAATGTACCTCCTACAAGATATTGACAAATATAAGATCATTACAAACACCCAGCAGAATAATACTGAAATTATAACTGTCGAGACTTCAGGAACGACAATATCAGCTGTATACAAACCTCCCAATATTAGATGGCCAAATCCTCCACTTCCAACCCTCAAACACCCAGGAGTATACTTGGGAGACTTCAACTGCCATCATGTCAGCTGGGGATACTCAAAACTAATGACGAGAACGGAGAGAGCCTATCAAATTGGATGGATGAATTGGATCTCCATCTGGTCTATGATGCTAAGGATTTGAAAACCTTTCACTCAGCACGATGGCAGAGCGACACAAACCCCGATCTGTGCTTTGTTACAACTAACTCATCGCAAGTCCCTCTACCTCATACAAAAAAGGTCTTGCGAAGCTTCCCACGCAGTCAACACCGGCCTGTTATTATCAATATCGGAATCCAAGTACCTTTGATAAAATCTACAGCAAAACCAAGATGGAACTTTTGCAAGGCGGACTGGACATCATATTCTAAAGAAGTCGACTCACATCTACGGTGGATCCCACCAAAATCAGAAAACTATGGAAGATTTGCTGGCGTACTGATCGGAAGCGCTAAGCGTAACATACCCCGGGGATATAGAAAAGAATACATACCCTGTTGGAATAAAAACACGGAAACGTTATACAAAGAGTATGAGAAAACTGGGAATCCAGATCTGGGAAGTCAGATATTGCATTCGCTCAACGATTAAAGAAGGGAGCGGAGCGATGGGAAAGTACGACAAAAATATGGATTTTACAGCCTCCAGCCGAAGGGGATGGTCTCTTCTACGTCGACTTGGAGCTGCCACGCCTATACTTACCAAAGAACCTAAAGTGACCCCTTCCCAAGTAGCGTTGCATATTAAACAACGTTCAGAAAATGTACCAATCCATAAAGAGTTTGAAGAAGCGATAAAGGAAGAACTTAAAATAACTGACAGAGGCCTTGAAGACAACCCTCTTTTCTCTTCCTCTTTCACTAACGCTGAACTGAACAAGCCCATAAGAACACTCAAATTACGGAAGGCAGCTGACCTGGATGGTATATTACCAGAGTTTATAAAGCACCTAGGACAACCTGCGAGAGAATGGCTTAGAAATTGCCTCACATATATACTAAATACGGGACAAATCCCTGAACAGTTCAAAATAGCCCAGACCCTTGCTATTCTGAAACCAGGGAAACCAAGTGACGACCCAACTAGCTATCGTCCAATCGCACTGCTCAGTGTTTGCTATAAATTACTGGAGAGGCTAATATACAATAGAATATATCAAACGATAGACGATATTATTCCGCCAGACCAGGCTGGTTTCAGATCCAACCGAAGTTGTTGTGAGCAAGTGTTAGCCCTAACGTCATACATCGAATCAGGATACCAAAGGGGTCTAAAAACGTCAGTAGCATTTGTTGATCTGACGGCTGCATACGAAACCGTATGGCTGGATGGTCTAATACTAAAACTAAAGAAAACAATACCCTGCTCCAAGTTAACTAAGCTTATGGGAAACATATTAAGAAACCGATATTTCAAAGTCACTCTTGGACAATCAACTAGCAAGTCATACACCATCAGAAATGGGCTGCCCCAGGGATCAGTACTAGCCCCTATACTCTTTAATCTTTACATCAGTGACATGCCGGCAACCAACTCCCGGAAATTTTGCTATGCTGATGACACCGCTATAGCCACTCAAAGCAGGCTCCTTGAGGATGCTGAGGAAACTCTAACGGCGGACTTAGAAAACATCGGGAGATACTACAAACAGTGGCGACTATGCCCAAACCCAAGCAAAACCGAGGTATGTGCATTCCATCTTAATAACCGCCTTGCAAATAAAGAGCTGAATGTCACATTCTGTGGTAAAAGAGTAAAACACAACAGCCACACCAAATACCTTGGCATTACACTAGACTGGTCCCTAACATATAAAAGACATTTGGAGTTAACTGGGCAAAAACTAAAAACCAGGAACAACATAATTAGAAAACTGGCTGGGACTACTTGGGGAGCAAAAGCAGAAACACTACGAACGGCAGCTCAATCACTTGTTCTCTCAACGGCAGAATACTGTGCACCAGTGTGGTACAAGAGTTCTCATACAAACAAAGTCGATGTGCACCTCAATGATACCATGAGAATTATATCAGGAACCCTAAAGTCCACTCCGGTACCCTGGCTTCACGCACTAACAAATTTAGCCCCACCAGACCTGAGGAGGCAACAAGCTGCTGTTCGCGAATGGGACAAACTACACGATCCTAAACACCCTAGAATCCTACCAATAAAAACGATATTGGATAATGCTCCGGGCCGTCGTCTTAAATCCCGAAAACCCATTTGGCAAGATAAGGTACTAACCGACCATGAGCCATTTCATATCAGAGAAGCTTGGAAAACCAAATGGACATCCAATCACGATTTTAGCCATAATGAACATGAGGATCCTACCGTCCCTCTCCCAGGAATGCAAATGTCTAGGAAAGCATGGTGTAGCCTTAACCGCATCAGGACAGGCCATGCCAGATGCAAGTCCATGCTGTACAAGTGGGGACTCTCGGACTCCCAGGGATGCGACTGTGGAGCGCCAGATCAAACTGTAGCTCACATAGCCCACGAGTGCTCAATAAGAAAAAAGGAGAATGGAGCGAGATTCTGAACTCCTGCTGCCGCGAATTGGCTGACCTCCCTGGATATCGATTTATAACCCATAGTCTGTATCTCAAATGCGTTCGTATAGTATATTTGTTTTTTAATTGTTAGTCAATCTGTAAAAGTGGTAGTTTTATACATATATATGTACATACTCTACCTACATTTAAGAGTGAATTTGTAGATCGCCATACTATAAATAAAATAAATAAATAAATTAAAATAGCGGAGTTGAAAAAAAAAATAGAATTCAGAAGCAAATTTGTAGAAAGACACAAAATATTCAGTAGGAAATTAGTAGATAGTACAAAACTATCATAGAGACACAATTAAAAAAAATCAAGTAGACCAAAATCTTCTGGAATTCTACGACTAACGGAACGTCAGTTTCCCAGTTTTGTTCCACCAACCCCAGAAACAGGAGCTCCCACAAGATATTGCGCTGTGTATTGTTCTAAAAGAGATAGCACAGGAAAAAGGAAAAGAAAAGAGAGTCGTTACATGTATAATACTTGCAATGTTAGACTATTGTATAATCTATAAAGTATTGTGTATCACACAAAAGACAATTTTGAATAATTTTTAAAAATAATTGCTAGTATTATTATTATTATTTATGTTGTAAAAATGTAAATAAATATGTTAAAAATATGTTTTTTTCCAAAATTGCAATTCGAAAAGAAAGATAAAAAAAGTCGTGTACGTTCAATATTGCAATATTCGGCGGCTCTTTTCCGCAATGTGGATCAAAATCCAAATTTGAAATTTTGATTATTTTTGAATTTTAATAATTTTTTTGCCAGGACAATGTTCTAAATTGTGTTAAAAGAATGTGTTTTCGTTGTTTGCATTAAAAAAAATGATTTTTTTGGCCGGTTTTTTTGAAAAAAAGGCTAAAGGCTTTAAAATATCTTCGTAAGAAATCTGAAAAATAGGTATATAATTATAAAAATATCTCTCATAAAAATGACCGTTGCATTTTAGTTCATTAAAAATATAACGATACAAAACCATAAATATATGTTTACACAAACCCACTATTTGGTTACTATTACCTATATTCGAACTTCGCTTTGTTCTACCCACGTGAAAATATAGCGATAACAAACCATAAATATCTCTTATCAATACATAAATCTTCTATTTTGTTGACTATTCAAAATCCATAATAAAAACGAACAAAACATTTTTAAATTGTCTGCGGCATCTATTTTAAATTATCTATTGTTTCTTTTATAATTTACTGTTGCAATTGTATACATAATGAAATGTAACTGCCTGAGGCCAGAGCAAGCAGTTCAAATTTATCATTTATAACAAATTTAATATTTACGAGATCAGAAACGAGACTCTCGTGTGTCGCGAGAGCGAGACCACATACTGTGGTGAACTATGGTAAACTGCCATATACTGTGGTGAACTGCCTCGTCTTGATCTCGTCTCGCTTTTACCAGACGAGACTAGGGAAGAAAAATATCGTTCTCGTATGAAGCCGAGTTGTAATTTAAAAGAAACTGAAAAGTTTTCAGATTTTTTTGGAGAAATTCTTATAAGTAAAGAATAATAAGACGATTCTGAATATAAAGAGCAGAAGAGCAGTTTGGAAAATGGGAAATTAAAACTAATTTGTTACTTCAATAATAATTATAATAATATTTATTCACCGAAAGGAAACAAATGGCTATCGGCCATTAGGTCTTTTTGCCAATTGCTTCAATATTTATTATAAACCTAAACTATCACAGGAATAGAAACATGTTATTACATCTTTGGTAGAAAAATCGTCGTGTTTGCCCGAGCATTGAACTGCACCGGGCAGGGGACCGAAATAAGGGCCCCATTACATAATCCTTGTTATTTACCCAATCGGGGAAAATTCCAGTTACCCGATTCGGGAGACTGACCAGGGTAAAATATATTATCCAATTTCGATGAGCCCTGTCAGCTACCCGATTGGGAACAAATAAGGAACCCTATTATCATGGGCCTGATCAGGAAACTGTTCGGGCTTAAATTTGTTTGCCCGATAAAATATGCCAGATCAGCTGCCTTACTGTAGATAAATATAAGGAACCTAGTATCTAGAATCTAGACTGTTGTGGTCCAAATTTACCGCACTCCAGTGTACACAACAACTTTATGAACAGTCGTCGACCTCAAAAAAAATGTTCCGGATTTTATTAAAATTTATTAAAATATTTAGAAGAAAAATAAAATCGATATTTTTAAATTGCAATATAAGAGGACAATATTTATAACAAAACCTCCAAACAATACTGCACTCTTACATAATCAAAAAATTATTCAAATCAAAAGATTGTAAAGATGTAAAATAAAATTTTGAATAAAAAAAATCCAAGTTCGATCGTGATTATACGAAACGTCTCGTTCGAAGATGATAATTTGTAGTAATGCTCGTCATTGCTGCCATTTCCACTTTTTAGAGTTTGAAATTTGGCGCCTAGGCTGGTGTAGACGGCGCACGGCCGGCCCTGTACATTCATATCTTTAGCCATTTATGTAGTTGAGTTTTCCCTGCTAGATGATCTTGGGTATGTTTTTAACGGGTACATGTTGGGAGGGAGATTGGTCGTCTTCGAACGAAACGTTTCGTATAATCACGATCGAACTTCGCCCGGCTTCGGCGGGCTCGTTTGATCGTTCAATTATACTACACGTCTCGCTCTGGATGATAATTTGTAGACTTTTAGCGTATAAGAAAACTCAGTCAATCATACAGAAAGAGTTTCCGTGCGTTAAATAATATAGATTTTGCGTATCGTTATTATCTTGGATCGGGCGATTGTAAAGTTTTGCGAAGGTCTGTGACCGTCGAGGCCAACCAGCAGTACGTCTGGTTGTGTCTATATCGACACCATTTCTAAAACAAGCCACTGATACTGCAGCATATTTTATACTATGTGCTGTAAACTGATTTGTATCAATGCCTGCTTTAGACAGCAAGGATTTTTCCAAGTGACCAATCGTTTGAGAATTACGTTTCTGTATGGCTTGATGTTTGATATGAGTAATTTGTTGTTTTGCTAATTTCTTAGGTCTTTTATCTTATTCAAGTGGTGAATTACAGCTAAAAGGTAGTATAGAGCTTATACTACCTTCTAGCTTATTTCTTCCTGGCTTGGACATTTTTATCAGGTCTGGTATTTTTATTATAATTTTCTATTTGTCCATGGATATGTTTTTTATATTAATTAGTGCGATAGTTTGCTGTGCTGTAGATAAAATAAGCATCATTGATACTTTTTCTGCTGCAACTGCATCAGGCCAAGTCCTTCCAGACTGGTGTTGTGTCCCCTGTACTTGTATATTTAAACCTTGTAGGTCGTTCCTCAAACATTCCCCTGAAGAATCAGGACCGCAGTTTATCCTTACCGAGATCTTGAGTTGAGATGAGAGATATAGCCGATCTGATGCAGTTTAAAGTCCCATAGCTTGCTCCGTTCTCGAACCTTTCCGTTAGAAAAACGTATTATAGTATATTTGCTGTACTTGCATTAAATATTGGAAATTGTTTGATGTAGAAAATTTCCACCATAGCTTTAAGGCACCATGGCATTGTTTGAGTTGATGGTGTTATGGACTCGATCATGATTTCTGTTGATGCTTCATTTATTCCTTTCCTTAGGAACGCTTTGCGGACAAGTTCTCTGCCACCAATGAAAGTTTGTGTGCCAGTGGATGTATTTCTTGCTTGGAAGGAAGACAATAATAAATTTTTGTGAGGTTTAAAAACTAAAGGCGGACAAACTAAAGCGTAAGTAGTGATTTAAAGAGCGGGTGCCAGGGCTGGATTGACCACATCTACTGTCATCACATTTATGTCTGGGAAACGAGAACAAAATCTAGGATATTTTCGATTCAACCTTGATGTAAAAAAGTCAATTGAGAAAGTTACAAACTTTTTATTGAATTTCTCTAATGACTCTTTACTCATAACTGACGGGCGTTATGACGCGAAATTCCAAATTATTTTCCTCTCGCGCCATTGCCAGACCTCTCTTGCTAATGCATTTAAGTGGGGATATTGAATGCCGCCTGCCCTATTGATATAGGAAATTGTAGACGTATTATCAATTCTTAAGAGAATTTTGCCGTCTGATACTTTGCTCTCGAAATATCTTATACCAAAGAACGCTGCTAATAGTTGTAGATAGTTTATGATAAACTTTCTTTCCTCTTTCGTCCAGAAACCATGAGCGTTTACGTCATTACAGTGTGCACCCTACCCGGTCAGAGATGCATCTGAAGATATCTAAATTTTAAACTGAAGTGTTCTAATAGGGTTAGAACCTGTTGGTGTATTTATTTTATACCAATACAGTTCGTTTATAATTTGTTTATTAATATAATTTCTAGCGTCGTAGTCGTCGTCACTTAAAATTAAGGCTAGATACTTTTGCCTTTCTAGTCATTTACAGTAGATTGATTCATATGTCATCGCTGTAAAAGCTGCCGTATCTGTCAACTCGCGTCTAAACTCTACTGAATTTATAATAAAACCCAAGTATTTGCATTTCTGACTAGGTGTTTGTGAACTTTTTTAAGTGGCTAATAACCGAGCCCAATTGTTCCAACATATTATTCACCAAATTTGATTTTTACAGGATTCATATGAATTTAGCACAATTAATAGATATCTATGTAAATAATTGATAAGGTACCTAGTTGTCTCATTTTTTTCATAACTGGTTTCATAATTTTAATATAAACAAAAGGACTTGTGCATAAACCAAAGGGAAGGCAAGTAAACTGGAAGAGCTGCTTCTTAAATTAAAATTTTTTAAATAGGAATAAAGTAAAAGTGCCTTTTAGATCTATTGAACACATATATGATCCAATAGATATTAAGTGTTTGGTGGACTTAATATATATTCCATTTTAAAATGGATGTTTTTTTTTTAATTAATAATAAATCTACTGGAGCCATCGGGCTTGTCAGCTAAGAAGAAAGAGGAATTGCATCAATTATCTTCATTTTGACAAGGCTCTATTACATTTTTAGCTAAGAGCTTAATTAGTTTATGCCTAATTTTTATAATACCATTTTTAGCCCAATTTTGGTCTGTTAGTGGTTTTATTTGATATGGATTTCTCTGAAAGGTATTTTATACCCCTTCAGACAATTTAGGATAAATTTATCCTTGGTAATTTAATCCCAGTTTTGGGTAAAGTATTTGAGACAGCCTGATGGCTCCTTTGCCTCATCTACTTCCCTAGGGGCTGCAGTTGATTTTGATGACCGACTCGATGCTTTTGTAGTATTGTACTTCTTTCATTGAGGTCTAGGCTTGATTTTTTTTTCTGAATTTCTCTGGATAGCTTTCCTGAATCCATTTTGGCATCTAATTTTTAATTCTTCGTTTATTTTTATGGAAATTTCTTTTTTGGAGTCAGAATGCTCTCTTAGCATTTCTAACCTAACCTCATTGACCTGGGGTCTGTTTTCAGTTGCTTCTACATCTTTAGTAAGAGCTATATAATTTGATTTCTTTCTTGCTTTTGGGCATGGTTGGATGAGATTACCTTAATCAACATTTTTTCCAGATTTTCTTCTAAAAAAAAACAAAATTATTTTATAATATGGACCTTTATTTTAAATATTTTTGTAATTTCGCCTAATGGACAGTTTGTCCTATGTACTGTTAGTCGTTTGGACAGTTTGTTGTATAGACAGTTTGTTGTACAGACAGTTTGTCACTTGGACAGTTTGTCATATGGACAATTTTTCGTATAGACAGTTTGTCCTATGGACAATTTCTCATATAGACAGCTCTTTGTACATGTTATTTCCGTACACAGACATACTTAAGTGTGAATGAATCACCACACTTAAAGATTTTTTAAGTAAGTGTCTCGTATGGTGGCTAAATACTTTTTATGTGATACCGGTTTCATATATGGAAACTCATATATCTTTTTTGTTGTAGAGATAGTTTGTCGTATGGAGAGTTTCTTGTATAAACAGTTTGTCATGTAGACAGTTTGTCGTATGAATGTTTTGTCGTATCAACAGTTTGTCATATAGACAGTTTTTCGTACATGTTGATTTTACACAAGAACATACTTAAGTGTGAATGAATCACAACACTTAAGCATTTTTTAATTAAGTGTCTCGTAAGGTTGCTAAATACTTTTTAAAGGAAACTCGTATATCTTTTTGTTATACAGACAGTTTGTCGTATGGACAGCTTGTCAAATAAACAGTTTGTCATGTAAACAGTTTGTTCTATGGACAGTTGTCATATAGACAATTTTTTTATATGTTGTACATGTTGTTTTTGTACAAAAAATATAACATAATTTTATGAGATATATGAGTTTCCATACATCTTTTTTTTTATACAGACAGTTTGTCGTATAAACAGTTTGTCATATAGATAGTTTGTCGTATGGACAGTCTGTCATATAGACAGTTTTTGTACATGTTGTTTTCGCACAAAAAAACATACTTAAGTGTGAATGAATCAGAATTCTTTAAGTAAATGTCTCGTATGGAGGCTAAAAATATCTGTACCAGTAGTTGTGCCATGAATACTATACATATCAAGATGTTCTTCATGCACTTCATAGCTTTTATCTACTCCTCGAATATAAATCAACACCTAAACAGTATCTGACACATCCGTTGACTCATCAAAGGCCAAAGAAAACCACTCAACATGTCCATTTTTGTCGAACAGTTGAGAGGATATATTTACAGCGATGTTTTCTACCCTTCGAGCCACAGTGTTTGCTGACATACTGACAGTTTTTAATAAATTTACCTTTTCAGGGCACATTTCTTCGGCTACTGCAATTATGCATTCTTTGATCATTTCTCCATCGGGGAATGGTTTTCCACGTTTTGCAATTTCAAGAGCCACACGAAAGCTGGCACGAGTTGCAGCCTCTTGTTCAGTTTTGAGTTTTGTAAATGAAGATTGCTGCGATTTCAATCCGCGCTTCATAGCTTCGAATTTTTCTGTCTGCAAACTTCTTGTATATTTTGAGTAATTTTGAAAATGTTTTGTTTCATAATGACTTTTTATGTGATACTGGTTTCGTGTGGAAACTCATATATATTTTTATTGTTATATAGACAGTTTATCGTATGGAAAGTTTGTTGTAGAAACTGTTTGTCATATAGACAGTTTGTCGTCTGAACAGTTTGTCATATAGACAGTTGCTGTACATGTTTTTTTGTACAAAAACATACTTAAGTGTGAATGAATTAACACCCTTAAGCATTTTTTAAGTAAGTGTCTCGGATGGAGGTTAAATACTTTCTAGGTGATACTGGTTTCATGTGGAAACTCATATCTTTATTGCTATACCGACAGTTTGTCGTATGGACAGTTTGTCAAGTAAATAGTTTGTCATATAGACTGTTTGTCGTATACACAACTTGTCATATAGACTGTTTTTTAGACATGTTGTTTTTGTTAAAAAAAACATACTTTGTATGTATAAAACATACGTTTTATGGCAAATTAATTTTCGTATGATACCTGATCATTCTGATCATCATTCTGATTTTGATCAGTGGCTTCATTTAATTCTGCCAGTTTACAAACGACTTTTTTGAGGTTACCGATCTGTTTTTCAATTTTTTCCAGCCTTTCATCCGTTTTTTGTTTCGTCCTATCTATTTTCGTGATTGCGAACATGATTTTCTCTTATCTCCTGACATTATAAACCTTTTATTCTTATTTGGATTTGGTAATTTTTTGCACTTAGAGTACTCCGTACGCGTGGAACATCAAACACTACGAACAAATATGACTGTACAGGGCCGGCCGTGCGCCGTTTACACCAGCCTAGGCGCCAAATTTCAAACTCTAAAAAGTGTGAAATGTCAACAACGACGAGCATTACTACAAATTATCATCGAGAACGAGACGTGTAGTATAATTTCAATCATTGCTAGTGATTCGTTTTTCTGAACTCACATTTTTACAAATCATAAAGAGTTTTATTAGTTTACGAAATGTTTACATTTCTCATCCTGGAGAAAACTGAGAAAGGAACTGCGCAATTAATTTTCAGTCGGCTTAAAGCGTTAATCGCAGTTTTAAGAATCTAGATTAAGCAAGCGGTTGTGTATAATACTATTGAATAAAAAACTATTGAATATAATTTTGTGATGTAAAAAGTTGGAAAATTATTAAGCTATGGAAGCTAAAAATAAGATAAGTTCATCAGATAATGTGGTATATTATTATAAAATTTATTCTTCTATATATTCTTTCTATTTTAAAGACGCAGTAAAATTGCTTAAATATTGCTCCTATTCTTGTAGGTTATATTGGCTACACAAGTTACGAAACGGGGACCGTATATTCTTGTTGAAATAAAAAAAGGCCCCAAAGCAGGAAAAACGGTTAAAATTGTTTTAGACGAATGGTTGCAAATTGATCAAAAAAAAAAAAATAGATTTATGACCAAATGTATGGCTGGTCCGTACGAAGACGAGGATAGGCGTTTAATTGAACAATTATTGAGGTTTTATGGTGATGTCCCTGAAAGTTGGCTTGAATATATTGCAACGTAAAAGCTTTTGGGGTGAACAATTTTTTTTTTTGATAGACTTTTATAAAGAGGCTATGGAGAAAATTAAACGTTTGGATGAAAAGAAAAATGCGTTCACGTCATATTCAAATTGTAAATCGGACAAAAAGCTGATAGATTTGAAAAAAATTAAGGTTCTTCAGAGGCAATCCGGTGCTTTTCATTCATGATATGCTGGTTACAACAATTATAATCGGTAAGAAGTCTTTAAAGTTATCTGGTATGCTTTAAATCAGGGGTCTCCAAACTTTCCAGCCTTAGGGCCATACTGATTACTCCAATAAGTTCCGAGGGCCAAAACCATATTATCATTGATGCCGGTGGTAAAAAGTGAAATAGTCCACTGATGAAAAAAAAGTCCGAAAAAGTACGCAACGTTTAAAAAAATAAAATCGGTCTAAAGTACGCAAAACGGCAACACTGCATATTATTAATTTTCCTGTCATTATCTGCAATTTCTAGATTAGTCGTAGAGTACGAGCCATGAGGAGTAACGTGACACGACATTTGGTGGACACAAGCGGAAATAGGTAGTACCTTCTATCGCTAACAGATGGCGCTAATAGCACGTACAGAATATTCTCGTTGGTTCGAGAAAATTCTGGTGTCTTCCACTCACTTCTAGATGGCAGATATTGGAATATATAAGAAGGCTAGTGGCGCAACCACAAGTCAGTTCCTATGACACTGTTGTGAAATAAAATAGTGCGTATCTCCTTAAAACGTGTTTGTGCGTGTTTAAGTTTAAGACATCTTTGTAACAGTATTTTGATTTGAATTGTTGCTTTTGTGTGTGATTTAGTAGTATGGAAAAGAACCGAAAAATTGATAGTGAATGCAGAAAATTCAATGATCAGTGGAACATTCAGTATTTCGTAATTGAGTCCAGTAACAAGGCGATATGTTTGATTTGCAATGAAAGCATAGCCGTTCTCAAGGAATATAACATTAAACGTCATTATGAAACAAAACATTTTCAAAATTACTCAAAATATACAGGAAGTTGCGGACAGAAAAATTCGAAGCTATGAAGCGCGGATTGAAATCGCAGCAATCTTCATTTACAAAATTAAAAACTGAACAAGAGGCTGCAACTCGTGCCAGCTTTCGTGTGGCTCTTGAAATTGCAAAACGTGGAAAACCATTCACCGATGAGAAGAATGCATAATTGCAGTAGCCGAAGAAATGTGCCCTGAAAAGGTAAATTTATTAAAAACTCTCAGTATGTCAGCAAACACTGTGTCTCGAAGGGTAGAAAACATCGCTGAAAACATATCCTCTCAACTGTTTGACAAAAATGGACATGTTGAGTGGTTTTCTTTGGCCTTGGATGAGTCAACTGATGTGTCAGATACTGCTCAGGTGTTGATTTATATTCGAGGAGTAGATAAAAGCTATGAAGTGCATGAAGAATATCTTGATATGTTTAGTATTCATAGCACAACTACTGTACAGATATTTTTAAAGGAGTTGAAATGGCCATTAATCAGAAGAACCTTCGATGGAAAAACTTCAAATGTATTACAACTGATGGAGGCAAAAACATGAGTGGGAAAGATAAAGGAGTGGTCGCTCTTGTGTCAAGGCTTAGAAAATGACGGTGGTTCAAAACCATTAGTCTTACATTGTATCATTCATCAACAGCCTTTGTGCGGAAAATGTTTGGATATGTCTGAAAACGTTCTAGGATATGTCTGAATAAGTTCTGAAACCAGTCATATCAACTGTTAATTTTATCAGATCTTTTGGGCTGAATCACCGACAATTCCGACAATTTATTGAAGAGATTGGAGAAAATGACTTACCTTATCATACTGCCGAAAGTTGGCTTAGTTGTGGGAAAGTCCTTCAGCGCTTTTTTGAACTTCGAGCAGTGATCGAATTTTTTTTGAATGAAAAGCATCGCCCTCTTACTGAATTACAAAACAACGCATGGCTGTGGAAGTTAGCATTCTATGTTGATTTGACAAAACATGTGAACGAACTGAATTTGAGATTGCAAGGAGAAAACCAGCATCTTCCTGATTTATACTCTAATATCAAATCATTCCGGAAGAAATTGATACTGTTTCAATCACAACTACGAAGTAAATGTTTTTCAAATTTTAAAACATGTGAAATATTCAGCCTCACCACTGAGACTGAGTTTCCTATCGATTTTGCAATCAAAACTTTAAGTGCTTTGAAAATAAATTTTGATACTCGTTTCTCGGACTTTGATGCCATTGCGAATCAAATTAAGATTTTTCAGAATCCTTTTGATACTGACATGGAAACCCTAGCCCCGGAACTTTCAAATGGAAATGATTGATCTACAGTGCAGTGATATAATTAAGAACAAATATCAAAACTCATCTTTGTTGGAATTTTATAAGAGTCTTCCACTGACACAATATGATAATTTGCATAAATTTGCTCGTGGACTGTTTTCTGTTTTTGGTACTACTTATTTGTGTGAGAAGACCAAAATGAAGTACTCAAAAAATGTTTACAGATCTAAATTAACTGATGAGCATCTTAAATCTCTTTTAATAATTGGTACAAGTAAAATTAAGCCACAACTACAAACTATTGTCACTGGAAAATCTCAATTACATAAATCTCATTAGTATTTCATATGTCATTATGCTTGTTATAAGTTATGTTCTTATTTAAAATGTATAAAATGTTAGTTGGATTCATTTCAATAATTTGTTAGTTATTATATACTGAAGTTAAATTTTCTGCATATTATACATGTCTTTACTCATTACAATGTTTCTTTATCCAACTTATCACAAAAACAATAACAATAAGCCTACAACAATGTTATGAGTAGTTAGCCCATGACCTTATCAATGTAGATGTCATATTAATAATTATTCAACATAAAATTAGAATACTTCAGTAAACTAAATTTAATTTGCTATAAAAAAATATGTTCTCCAAAAGGAGTTTTCAAGTATGCTAGCTCTCCGCGGGCCGGACAAAATCTGTCCGCGGGCCGGGTGTGGTCCTCGGGCCGTAGTTTGGAGACCCCTGCTTTAAATAATGGAAAAGGGATGGACAAAGTAAAGGGATGGGCCGAAAAGACTGGGATGGACAACGTAAAAATAGAAATAAAGTTTAATAACTAAAAGCAAAATAAACCTTTGATTGTTTCAATATATTTATAATAAAAATATTTTTTTCTATTTTGCGTCTGTAATGGACTCATTACAGCACTCATATGCGTGCGGTAATGGCTCGCCGAGTGCTGTAATTTTTTTAGTTAGTTAATTTATTCAAAGTTGGCACAGAAATTCAGAGCTGTCAGTGATATCAAATTTTCGGCGAGATATTTTTGAGGTTATGTGATGTTTGGAATCACAACAAAAATTTGCTCGTTGAAATTATGTATTTTTTGAATACTATAAAGTTTATATAGAGAGAAATTTATAGTGAAAAAACAAAAAGTTAACTTTAGATTGGTGTTAGTATTGAAAATTGTGTTAAAGTGAATTTGGTTTCAAGAAAATTATCCTTCGAAACGTCAAATTATTTTAGTGTCAAATTTTGTTTTTCTTTCTTTATGGGACTTAAAAGTAATATAATAATATATGAATACTATGAAATAGACCGCGCTGGTATAAGCAATCAACCAAAATCAAATGATATCGGAAGGGCACTCTATTGTCCTGGGGGTGAGAAATCGCCCCCGAAGGCGGACGAACTATAAGAAATATAATAACAGTGGCATTGGAATCAGGAAAGCAACAGGAAACTACCTGATTACATATCCCTAGTTAATCAACATGGCTAATTCCAAGGTGAAAATACCAGAGTCTCTAGTCCCCTATTCGGATCTCTGGGGGGACAGTTTTGAATGTAGCTAAGATGAAAGTAAGATGTAGAAGACGCATTTCCTGGTTAAATAACCTAACAAAATGGTACAACTATAGTTCCGTTGAGTTGTTTAGAGCTACAACATCGAAAGTGAAAATAGCTATCATGATAGCCAACCTTCTAAGGGGAGATGGCACTTGAAGAAGAAGATGTGTGGAAATAATGAATACACATATTTAATTAATTAATGGTAATAAACGATATAACACATATTTATTTTAAATTCTTTTCAATGGTACAAGTATTAAAAATATTTATAGTAACATTGGATTCTTGAGCAGTAACACTCACACCAGGGACATTATATACAGTGCTACTACTACTGTTGCTATCAAATTGCAAATGTGGGGCACTAGAAGAACATCCGGGTAAGTTGATATTTGCTTGTTCAGACCCAAGCATTTTAGATATTTCAATCTTCTTTTTTAACAAAGCGTCAACATACTCCTCCGCAACAGTAGTAGACTTCCATCCACCATGTTTTTTTACTGTCAACAAATGTACTGGCCAAATGTGTCTCACTACTTTTTCGGAAACAATGTCCAGTGTAAAGATCGGAGTTTGGTATTTTGAGAAATGTCGCAATGTCTTTTGATATTCTCTCCATATTAATACCAATTGGATTATTAATACAATGACCATTACGAAAAGTTAAGAAAAATCTCTTATGCATAACATTGTTAGGACGTAAGTTAGCTTATTTTTTAATTAAGTCAATCCAATGAGGATCTGTAATTGCAAACATTCTTGGAAAGTAATTTTTTGTTTTAGATACAGACACAATGATGGAATCAGATCTGTATTCTATTTCATTGACAGACATATCCGTTAATTCCTGACGCCTAAGCACACCGTTATAACCCATTATCAAGACGATCTAAAATGAATACTGTTGCATAAAAAGCTGTGATATACATACAAAATTATCAACCTTTTTAGCCAGATAAGACTTATCATCCGC
Source organism: Phosphuga atrata (assembly GCA_944588485.1). Classification (NCBI taxonomy): domain Eukaryota; kingdom Metazoa; phylum Arthropoda; class Insecta; order Coleoptera; family Silphidae; genus Phosphuga; species Phosphuga atrata. The sequence goes on from OX155897.1 coordinate 38,078,752, forward strand.
GTCCCTTATAAATTTATGAATATCTTCTTCTAAAATCTTCGACTTTTTAGTTGCATAGCCCTGAGATATCCGTTTCAATAAGGCCTGCAATTTACAATATTTGGATATATGTACATCCTTATGTATAGATAAACAGGACCTCAACATAGAATATATCGTCCATAAACTTGATGGTATATACTTCTTACGTAATTCGAAGTAAGCAAGTAAAACATTTTCCGAAACAACTGTAACTTTATTTTGATTACACCACACCCTCTTAAATTTGCAGTATTCTTTTTCATATCTTGCTCGCGATTTATCTGGCAACAATTTATACACTGTATTTGCATTTATTTCTTTCAATTCTAGTGGAGTGCAAAATATTTTTTCACACATTTTAATTATAACCTATAAATAAATTTCAAGTGTCAATTATCAGTGTAACCAACCACCATAAAATTTTATGAACATGTATGGACGATTTTTTTATTTAGAAATGGCATAAAATTGCATAAAAGAGCGCAAAATAGAAAAAATACTATAAAAAACTCGTTCGTAAGGCGTTTTTCATCACTTGTCCATTAGAAAACTCCTCGCTACGCTCGTCGTTTCCAAACTTGGACGCATGCTGTAAAATCACGCTTATTGAAGTCGTCCTTTAATATACTATTGTGATTTTTTCTAAAACAACAAACGAAAAGCGAATCAGTTGATGATTCACTCTAAATAATTAATTGTGACTTTTGTACATGACAAGAAATTATGTTATAGTTAAAAAACACAAATATGATAGTGTACCTAGTAACCCGATAGGGTGTGATATGATTCTGCCTCAATAGTATCTTCTTTAGGTACATTCGTAGAGCCCCTGTGGGGTACCCGAGAAGAATATAATGCTCTATTGAAAAGGCCCATGTGCGGTAAGCCCGATCATGTGTATAGTAGGGCATGGTTTCGATCCGCCCGATGGGATTTAGAACGGGCAACCTAGTTCATGCCCGAATCGGGTAACTAAACTAGTGCCCGACTGTTTGCCCAATCGGGTTCACCATAAAGGAGCCTTCCTCAAATCGCATTACATTTGGTACCGGGCACCCGGAAGGGGCATTTCGAAGGAGCCCGATTCTAATGGTACATAATCTTACCACACCCGACCAGGTTCCCAGTTTTATTTCTACCAGGGATGTTTCTACTGATTATTAATTCTATTATTTACTAACATTTGAAGGTTATTAATATTTTGTTTTACCTTCCATATAAACGTTTATTAATCTTATTTATTAAAAAAGCAACTTCTTAGAAAAAAATAATAGTAGTTTAATTGTAATAGCCAATATTCCTATAGCCAAGTGGAATAATAGGAGATCTCAACGCAAAAATTGACAAAAGTTGAAGACTTTTATGGGTGACTATAGTTTTGGCTTTAGGAATGATAGGGGTGTTGACAGCTGGAATTCTGTGGTATCTGGTAGAAAATAGCAAATAATACATACTATAAATGTATAAATTACCACCGACTCTATTCTTGAACATCCCCAGCGCATACAAAAACTAGATAACTAGAAACCAAATCGACTACACTACTAATTAGAATGCGCTAGAGAAACGGTATTACATCAGTTAAAACTTATCCTGGAGCCAGTGCCTCGTGGGACCATAATCAGATATTGGCCGATGTAAAGTTTAAACTAAGCACAAAAAGAATGCCTCAGAGAATCTCGAAGGAGAACCTTAGAAAGAAAACATAGGTCTAAAAGAACAAACTAAAGAGAGTATAAATACTAGTATCCAGGAAATAACTAGGGACATGTCCTAACTAGATAACGTCAATATAAAATGTAAAACCATAACTTAACCTAACCATAAACAGATGTCGAGCTACATAAAAGACCTGACAAATTAATCCCACAACACAAAAGGACGAGAAAAAGATCAAAAGAGGTGTGAAGCATTTCTAAAAATAATACACAATAATACTATACAACAAATTGGAAATAAGTATTTGAAATACGCACTTGGGATTTAAGAATGACAAGGGCACTCGAGAGGCGCTATTTGGCATTAAAACTGCAGTATTCGCGCGGCAAATACTTAGGTGAGAGGTCGCGTCATATGCACACGTATCTAACGCGTAAAACACTTTTTATTAACTAAAAAACACACAATTAACTAAAAAAACAAGAATTTATTTAAACATACATATATAGCATATCAGCAGGATATATATATATATATATATATATATATATATATATATATATATATATATATATATATATATGTGTTGTATTGTTTTCTCGGGGATTCCGCGTTGATGCTGAGGGTTGGCTCTGAAAAGAACCGGATTCTCGACGTTTCGGCGAACTAACATTCGCCATTCTCAAGAGATATATGCGTCCGTACGGGATATACCGTACGGACGCATATATCTCTTGAGAATGGCGAATGTTAGTTCGCCGAAACGTCGAGAATCCGGTTCTTTTCAGAGCCAACCCTCAGCATCAACGCGGAATCCCCGAGAAAACAATACAACACAGGTATCTATCCGCGAAAACCTCAAATACAACATATATATATATATATATATATATATATATATATATATATATATATATATATATATATATATATAATAACTTTTAATACTTTAGTACTTTAATAGTACAAAGATGACTGAAGATGTCATTGTTACATATTATATCTTGTTCAACTCCAGCCGAAATGTGGAGAAAGTTAGAGAGTGTGTATGAACAAAAGACTGAAACCAGCATTCACATTGTTCAACAAGGATTCTTCCAGTATAAATATGAAAAAAGCACTGCAATGTCTGTATTCCTGTCAAAGATTCAAGAATTGCAGAACAATCTGAAACAAATGGGTGGAGAAATCTCTGAGAAGTTTGTTATAACTAAAGTTCTCATGTCGCTGCCAGAAGAATACAAACATTTCGTTTCTGCATGGGAATCAGCTCCTGACGACAAGCAAACCTTGGATAATTTAGTAGCCAGGTTGCTAATGGAAGAAGAAAGGCTAATGGAGAAGAACGAAGAATCACAACAAACTTCATCATCATCTGCTTTTGTGGCGAAAAATAGAAAGACTGGAAAGTGTTTCAAGTGTGGTAAAATAGGACATTTCCAAAGTGAGTGTAAAAGTCATAAAAAGAACAGTGAAGAGAATGTAAATAATAAATGATTTTACTGTGGTAAGTCGGGACATTATAAATCACAGTGTTGGTTCAGAACCAATAAGGACAATAGTAATCGTAAGAAAAGTAATGCGTTTGTAGTGTTAAATACAGAATATGGTCTGTATCGAGAATCTAAGTGGCTGGTGGACTCTTGTGCAGATGAGCACATGTGTTTTAATCGTGCATTGTTTACACAATTTATGGTCGGTAACGGAATGGCAATAAGTGTGTTAGGCTGCAGACAGATGGTGGTACAGGTGCGAAATGGAAAAGAATGGGTTGATACTATCATAAATAATGTGTTGTTTGTTTCTGATCTGAAAGTTAATCTGCTCTTACTAAATCGAGCTACTGAAAAAGGTTATGTCATGATGACAGATGAGAACTGTTTTATGCCAGATGAGAGATTAGTGGAGGTAGAGTTACAGGAACGCCAACGCCAAATTGCCAACAGTAGATTTTTCAAAGAATATGCAAAGATTTATTAAAACACGTGATGTTTATGCGAACTTAGTTGGTTGACTAACTTTATTGAAGACTACACTTGTACACATTATTACACATAGAGGGCAGATATAGTTTACAGTATATTTTCAACACCCCCAATTACTAAAAAACTAAATATGACCTATGTTTAATTATTACAAACACCTAAATACTTAAGGCGACCAAGAAGTTTATCTGAACTTAAACCCTTTGTTAGAATATCAGCTGGCATCTCGTCAGTTGGCAAATATTTTACAATAATTTGTTTATTAGCTACTGCTTCTCTAATAAAATGATGTCTCATGTCTAAGTGCTTCGATCGCTTGTGATATGTATGATTTGCCTACAAATTTATGGCACCCTGATTATCATTAAAAAGTTCAACACAATTATCATTTCCAGTCAACTCGCTTATTAGATTTTTTAAATAGATAGCTTCCTTAGCTGCTTCAGAAATGGCCATGTATTCTGCTTCAGTACTTGATAGCGCAACTGTTCTTTGTTTACCACTTTCCCATGAAATCACCGAACCACAGAATTTGAAAGTCCATCCAGTATATGATTTTCTATCTATTATACTATTTCCCCAATCAGCATCTACAAATCTTACTAGTTCTCTATTATCTACAGAAAGTTTCAAACAGTAATCTTTAGTACCTTTCAAGTATCTTAATAAACGCTTTGCACTTTTCCAGTGCTGATCCCCATATGATTTGTTAAATTGACTTAAATAGCTCACACTGAATGCAATGTCTGGTCTTGTAAGCACCGCTAAATACATTAAGCCCCCTATCAGGTTCTGATATGGTACCTTATCAACAATATTCTGATCATGTGAATTGTCTAAATTTAATTTTTTTTCTATTGGACTTTTGACTTCTTTACAATCAGTCATATTAAATTTTCTCAACAATTGATCTATATAACCTGATTGACTCAAGGTCAAAGTACCTTTTTCTTTATCATGATTGATTTTCATACCTAGACATTCCTTAATTTTTCCTAAATTTTTAATTTTGAATCTACTACTTAATTCCTCTTTCAAAAAATTAGTTTCACTTTCAATATTGGAAAAAATAAAGAAATCATCTACATATAACGTTACAATACTATATAAATCATCCTTTCTTTTTATGAAAACACAAGGCTCGTATTTCGACTTTACATAACCTAGCTCTAATAAAACTTTATTAATTCTATCATTCCAGCATTTGGATGACTGCTTGAGACCATACACAGCTCTGTTAAGTCATAATACCTTCCTTTTATTTACATTCAAACATTTATAGCCCTCTGGAATTTTCATAAATATTTTTTCTTTTAAAAAACCATTCAGGAAAGCTGTTTTTACATCTAAATGAATTATATCTAAATTCAATTTAACTGACAATGCAAATAATAGTCTTAGCGTAGTGTGTCTGACTACTGGAGAGAACGTTTCACTGTAGTCAATATCTTGCTTCTGAGAAAAACCTTTTGCTACCAAATGTGCACGAAACTTGAATTCACCTTCACTCTTAATTTTCTTCTTAAAAACCCACTTAGAACCCACAATCGTGGAGTTTTCTTCCAAATCAACTAATTCCCAGACGTTGTTTTCCTCGAATTACTGCAATTCTTCCTCAATAGCCCTTCTCCAAAAAACTTCTTCATGTCCTGAAAGAACTTCTGATACAATGACTGGATAATCTTCCAAGTTCGTATCCCCTTTAGATATGTATGAGACAAAATCCTCATTAAGTTTTGGTTTTGGTGGTCTTTGAGATCTTCTTATTCTTTCTTGAAATACTTTATCGTTTTCAGTTTTCACCTGAAGCCACAGAGCAATTCATCAGATAGCATGCTGTGTTACTGGCTTCAGCCCAAAACATTTTTTCAAGGTTTTTATGAAAAAGTAGTAGATGCTTTTTATACTATGCTGCGATTAAATCTTTCAGCCATGCCATTTTGTTCAGGAGTATGACTATTTGTTTTCTGATGTATTATTCTATTATTCTGAAGAAATTTCTTAAACATATTGTTAACATATTCTCCTCCATTGTCCGTTCTCAAAGTTTTAATCTTTTTGTTTGTTTGTTTTTCAACCAGATTCTTAAAACATTTGAATTTTTCTAACGATTCATCCTTCGTTGTCATAAAGTATATGAAGCACATCCTGCTATAATCATCTATGAATGTTATGAAATATTTCGAACCTCCAACTGACCTTTTTTCCATTGGTCCACAAACTTCACTGTGAATTATTTCTAGCAATTCTCCTGCCCTACTACCTGATTTTGGAAAAGGTAAGCGGGTTTGTTTGCCTTCACAACAAATTTTACAGTTTTGTTTTTGATCGTTTGCTAGTCCAGTGTATTTTAGTCCATCGACTAAACCTGTCATTTTAGTTAAATATTTTGCATTCATATGTCCTAAACGTCTATGCCATAAATTACTTGATTCTGCGGGAGCTGCTAACAAAGCCATGTTTTCTTGTTTTAGAATTAGTTTATATATATTGTTTTCTAACTTTGCATTCCGACTAAGACATCATTCTTGTTATAAATTTTACAACTTTCATTATTAAATTCTACCTTATTACCATTTCTGATCAACTGACCCACTGATAATAAATTAGTTGTTAGTTTCGGAACGTACTGTACATTTGTTAAAACAATATTTACTTCATCTTTACATACCAGTGTTTGCATTTTTACATCACCTGCACTGATAACTGGAATCTTTGTTTCATTAGCAATAATAATTTCGGTTAGCTCTGGTTTCCTTTCATTTATTAAGTGATTCCGATTGGCTGTTAAATGAAAACTTGCTCCACTATCTACATACCAATCTGTATTTTGAAATTTACCACTTGTAAACACTGCACTTAAGGCATATGTTTGTTTATTCGGACACTTTGACTTGTAATGTCCTGTTTGTTTACATTTAAAGCAAACGACATTACTTCTGTCATTTCTTCTGTCTGACATTTCTCCTGAGTTTTAATATCCACCGAATCCTCAGTTCTTTTCACTAGCTACTTCCACATCTAGTAACTTCGTCTTAATGGAATCTGTAGTGACATCAATTCCAGAATGGCCATAATCATGGGTGCAAACCTTTCCGGTAATCCCGCTAGTAGTAATGAATCTATCCACTCTTCATTAATGTTAAAACCAGTTCTTCGCAGTTTTTGCGACGTTTCAAGCACTTGATTTACATACGATGACATGTTGTCACTATTTTCTAGACGTAACGATATCAGGCTGCGTAATCCAATCTTTCTTGTGAATCCATTATCGTCGTATAGATTTTTTAACTTTATCCAAACTTCTCTTGCCGTTGTTGCATCTCTCACATGCGCAAACAAGGATGGATCAAGAGTCAAAACCAATTTCGATTTGGCCTTCGCCATCACGGTCGCATCCATTTCTGTGTTGTCCAGACATTTTGACAAACCTTCAAGTACGAAAACATTCTCGACGGCAAACAGCCAATCGTTATAGTTTTCTCTGCCTATTAGCTTTGGCACACTATTTGAATAACTTGTAGCCATATCTTCTATGAATATTTATCAAAAAAACTTTGGGCACGCTGGGCACATAACCTATTAAAACACGTGATGTTCATGCGAACTTAGTTGGTTGACTAACTTTATTGAAGACTACACGTGTACACATTATTACACATAGAGGGCAGATATAGTTTACAGTATATTTTCAACAAGATTCAGGTGCTTGGTCGTTTACCTATTTATACTCAACTAAAGAGGCAGACACGCAGGTTATACTGGCAAGGTTTAGGTGTGGAAGTGAAGAGCGTGGTATGAAATACTGGATGAGTGAAGAATATCGGAAGTGCACAGTTTGT